>CM069908.1:77213779-77392619 GCA_036172215.1 Camellia granthamiana | reverse complement strand
CATTCATTAATATCAAACGGCCTCTGATCCAATCATTCATGTCAAACAGCCTTTGCCCATCCATTCATATCAAACGGCCTCTCTGGCCCAATCATTCATGTCAAACTCGGCCTCTGGTCCATCCCATTCATATCAAACAGCCTCTGGCCCAATCATTCATTGTCAAACGGGCTTCTGGCCCATCCATTCATATCAAACGGGCCTCTGGCCCAATCATTCATGTCAAACGGTCTCTGGCCCATCCATTCATATCAAACAGCCTCTGGCCCAATCATTCCATGTCAAACGGTCTCTGGCACATTCATTCATATCAAAACGGCCTTTGGCCCATCCATTCATATCGAACGGACCTTTGGCCCAATCATTCTCTTTTCCATATTCGTATCCATGTGTGTGTCATACTCATGATCGTAATCACATTCATATTCAATTAGTCTTGTGTAAAAGACTATCATTCAGACTATTCATCCATAATTCAAATTACAAACACCATAAGGCTTACATAGAAGTAACGTTGTGGAAAATAACGTATTTGAACATATCTTTATTAAAATATTACTCACAGTGATCTGCCAGATGATTTGCTCTTGTGCTTGACCCCTACACATTACATAAACATAATGGGTCACAAGCGATTCGATCCGTTTTTAATTCATATATCCTTCTTAGGCTTCTTCCTTATCTTTTTAACTCCTTTATAATGTTCAATGTATGCCTAAGAGTGCTTAGAAATGAAAGGGAACGGAAAACCAAATCATAAAACACATTTTTAAATTTTCTAAAACAGGGCTCTCCGCTCGAGCGGGGCCCCTTTGGTCTGCAAAAGTATTGGTTGCCCTATTTTTGAGCTTGAGCGCAACTTTGGCCGCTCGAGCTGAGAATCAAAACATGTGTCTGGGCGCTCAAGCTTAACTTCTCATGCTCGAGCAGACATCAATGTCTACAAAACTTCTGGGAGCTAACATTTCACGCTCGAGCAGCGCTTTCCCCCCGCTCGAGCGGACATGCCGAATTCTGGAATTTCTAGAACTACATTTGAAACTCAAACCCAGTATTCAAAAGCCCCAAAGCTCGAATATTTTTGGCACAAAAACATGGAAAATCATTACGTGACATGGAAACACTTTGAGTTTGGAACCAATTACTCAAAATCATGGGCCAATGTCCAAAATCAAGTTCAAATCATTCAATTCCATGTTCATAACTTTGAGACTCATGCATATATGATTTTACATGGATTCATCATTTTCAAAACATGTAGTTGAGTCTCATAACGTCATTATTCTTGGATGCATGTCTTAAATGGACTTCTCAATTCAACTCATTTAAACATGTCTTATACACAAACATGAAGACTCATAGCAAATTGTTACTTGCATGCACCTATTGATCTCAATTTCATCATGATCAACATGTTTCACATTCAAATATGCAAAATTCATGGCTAACTCTCACATGCATGTAACTAAATATCTTCAAATTCATTATCATCAATTCAATTCTTGTTCTTCAATACATATCTTGTTTGAATTCACTCAATTGCAAACTAAAACTTATGAGTTGAGCTCAATTACTCACCTAGGAGTCCAAATCTTCCAAATTCTACTAGCCTTCCAAATCTTCAAGGTTTGAGACAATTCTACAATTTTTTCTCTTCTTCTCTCTCTAGAACCGGCCCTCTCTCTCTCTAGAGTGTGATTTCAGCCAAGATGAGTTCAAAAAGAAAGAATTTGAGTGTATATGGGCCTATTTATAGGCTTGGCTAATCAAATTAATTAAGGTTAAGTAATGATGCCCCTAATTTAATAATTCTAAATCTAATTATTTTGATTTGAATGAATTTTCAATTAAATTTCACTGTAGGCTCTAAAAATTTACACTAATCACAATGGCGTAGTCAATTTCGGTTTCTGTGGCTGATAAGGCCTTCAATTTTCAGTTCACAACAGTAAGTTGAACAGATTTTCCTACAGTGAACAGATATAAAGCCAAATCCACATATAATCAATGCAATTAATACCCAAATTCAAATTAATCACATAATCACAATGTGATCACGATTAATTAACTTAACACAAGACAGGGTTATCACATATGGTCTCCTCAAAGTTGAAAGGCATGCCATTGTACTAACAAGACAATGCAAAGACCAGGTAAAAGATGACAATGAGAAAATCATATATGTTGTCTCTTGATGTTGGCCAAAAACTAAAATAAAGTATCTAAGTTACTCCTTGACGTGACCTATTTTGAGAGTTAGGTCGGACAATTAATTCAACCCAAAAAACGCAAGCCCAAAGAACATTTGTCAAGATCTTTCACAAGTGAAAAATGATTGACAAATTCAAAATTCAAACTCCAAGTCAAATTAATTCTATAAAAGGTGAGACAAATATCTCTTTTATTGGAAATTTATCAACTCATTTAATTCAACAAGTTTTCTACATTTTGAGTAAAAGTTTCTACATTTGTAGAATTGAAGCCCATTTGGGAGATTAAATAACAGGATTTTATTCTCTTTTAATAGAACAAACCATAGAGAATTGTACTTTATCACAACTAATAAATTGAACACTTGTGTTAACCTTTTCACATCTTTATTGCAAGCCCTCAAAATGTGTGTACAACTACATTTTAGGAATTTAACATTAGTCTTGGCGTCTTGTTCAACATATTGCATTATACACTTAATTGGTAACAAAAAACAGACTAACATCACAATCTTCTAATTAAAGGCAACATCCAATAGCAACAAACACAAGACAGCGCAACACAAAAACAACATCAAATATTCCACCAGCAGATCACTTGGCATCCTTTGGCAGTGGTGTATCTGAAAACTTATACGAGATATTGATAAGACTTCTCATATATTCTAACCCCCTGCCACCTTCATTGGCAGGCACTGCATCAGAAATCTCCTTTAGACCATCTTCATCGAGCTTCACTCTCACTGCACCAATATTCTCATCAAGATTTTTTATCTTAGTCGTTCCTACAAACAATGTGATAAAAGATAACGTAGCCATTCAAAAGAAAACAACAATTGAAAAGAATTAGAAATAGAACAGTTAGGAGCAAATTTGGCAAGCTAACAAGATCTAGTCAAAAACATTTCCAGCCTAGCTGGGCAGTAAATGAAGCATCAAAACGAACATATCAATAGCTAGCTGGGCAGTAAATGTAAAAAAAATTATTCTGTATACTTAGGCCTGGATCTAGAAGTTGAGTAAAGATTTGTGGAAGGGAAAGAAAAAACGAGGGAAATACGACTGAAATATAAGCTAATTTTTTTTTTTTTCTCTATTTCCCTCACCTTTTCCTTTCCCTTTCCCAAATCCCTACCAAAATCCATCATCCAAACACAACCTTAGGAAAATTTACATAAAAAAATGAAATAAAAAAATGAAAAAAGAGAGAGATAGAGCAAAGCTTGATGGAAAAGTAGCATTCTCAGACAGTGCATGTCCTTGCCTGTTTCCTCGTTCTACTGACTAAGCAAAACAAGGGTCTAGGAAATCAGAATTATAGGGCTAGGATCTGTTCACACAACTTTGGACATGGATGTACCCATGCATGAACAAAGAAACAATACACATGTCTAGAAATTGAAACGAGTCTATTCTATTTAACAAAACTTTGGACATGGTGTACCCATGTATGAGCGAGTCTCATTATTTTCGTCCATGATGGCTGTTTACATGATTGTATGTTGTTGGTCTTTCAGTATTAAAGAGTTGCATATTGAAACAATTGGTCAAAAATAAACCGAGGATGAATATTCACAATGACATCTTTGACATAAATTTTACCAGGATGAAAAAACTTGCCATTGAGAAGAAATAATTAAAAGTTATGAATTACATCTATACAAAATTACACCTTTTGATCCTTTAAATAACCAAACATTAGATGGCCTATAGGATATACTAGCCAACATATTGTTGTTAACTGAAAGGACATAGTAAAGGTGCAGATGAAAACAATGCCACAATCTGCTTAGTAGTGATATTAGATTTTAGTGCTTACCAATAAATTGCTTTCCTGTACTGAATCTGGTTTCTAGCACTTATTTAAAAAGGAAAACCTCTTTAAATTGCCGCAGAAGGCACTTCCAGTGTCAATGTTTCATATCAGACATGTTTCTATTTTTCTAATCACTTTTCATTTTTGATATAGATTTTTAACCAAAAAAAAAAAAAAATGGAAAAAAAGAAAAAAGAAAAGAAAAGGTATACTCTACACTGAATAAGCAAAAATTTTGATGAGTTGCTAACCCTGGAATAGGTACCCACGCCATCCCCCTTGATGAAGAACCCAAGTAAGCGCAAGTTGAGATAGGGGTTGCATCCATGCTTTTTAGCTAATGCTTCTATCTCGAGTATAAAAGATCTTGTTCTGCTCTAGATTCTGTCCTGTAAAACCTAGGATGTGATTGCTGATATAAATGTTTTAAATGTTAGACATTCATTCTTTTTTGTCTAATTCATTGCAATAAGAAATAAAATAAAATAAAATGTGCAGGTACACATCCTAAATGAATCTTAAAAAACAAAGATGCTTTCCATACCAAGAAACTATTTGCAGGTACACTTTCCACAGCTGCCTTTCCTCCAAAAAACCCACGAGCAGTCGGAGCATATGGAAACTATACCAATTCCAAGTTCCCTGATAATCTGAGCACAGTTTACAAGAATATGTAAGCCTAAGATGAAAGGAAAAATAAATGAAATTGGAACTAAATTAGATGAAAATTGAACTATTGGGAAGCTTAAGATGTGAACTCTAATGAAGAAGTCACAATTATGCTTACAGAAAAATTGAATTTCAAAAACTTCTAGCTAAAAGAGGCTTTTGCATATAAACTTCTTTTTTGCGAGTCAATTTGTTAATTATTAAAAATAAAACAGCTATTTTGACAGTCCTCAATTTTTTTGAAGAAAAATGCGAATGAAACCAAACCAAGTTAAGTTGAACAAAATTTTGGGTGAAATGTGAATAAACCTGCAAACTGGGATTATTTCTTCCTCAATGTCGCGAGTAAAAAGAGAATACTCCATTTGTACAGCAGTGATAGGATGAACAGCATGTGCCCCTCCTTTGCTTCAGATAATCCAATGAACTTTATTTTACCCTCTTCCACCAACTTCTTAAGTTCCCCCATCTGCCATTCAAGAAGAAAATTTCATTCAAAGATCGCATACACAAAAAATTACTAATAATACTAATAAAAAAATTATTCAAACTCCAATAATACCTACCCCTTTTTTTTTTTTTTTTAAAGAAAAATAAACCAGTAAACTTTGGGGCGTATTGATATTATCGGAAAGAAGAACCAAGGACACATACGGTTTCCTCTATAGGTACTGATTGTGTCAATCTGGTGTACATAGTAGAGATCAATGTAGTCCACACCAAGGCGCCTCAGGCTTGCCTCGCAACAGGAGTGAACATATTCAGGGGGTGCCTTTCACCACAACTTGGGTAGGTTCAATTTTGGCAATACCAAATTTTGTGGCTAATTCGATCTTTTCCCCCGAGGCAGCTGCTTTAGTGCCTGCATGATTCAGGTTCTACTAAATGAAAGAGCACTCCCAACAACAAAAGATGCATTTTAGGAAATAGCTAACCAAAAAGGAAAATTAGGCTAAAGTGGAAGTTTAGGGAGCAGTTGCATATTTAGTTAAAATCATGAATTAGAAATCACACTTGTCAACATATGGCACATGCAAATGACCAACATTCAATGAATCATATTCTTAAAAGTGAAACTTTGTACCATCACAATCCACACTTACAAACAAATTCTATTTACATTTCAAAGTACCATCCCTCCCACCACAAATCCCTTCAACAGTCGACCAAGCTTATAAACAATAAGGAGTCACAAATCCAGGTGCAAAATTATTTTTTAATGTATTCCAAGTTTTGTTCTTGCTCCAAGAAAAGCATGGTGGACTATCAAATTGCAATAAAAAACATGTCCTTATGTAATTACCTTTCCACCCCAATATTTCATTTTGCATGGTCAAACACCGTAAATATCTGAGGTATCAAAGAATGTGATCCCTCTACTGTATGCGTACTTTATTATTGCAAATGCCATCCTCTTCAGAGACAGGAGAATTGTAGATTCCAGTATGCCCCATGCAGCCATACCTAGTTTTGATACCTGCAAGAAGAAAGGTTCAATGAAAATGAATTGAGTAATAAACACATTCACAACTCACATTACACACGAACCTAACCTGACCACTAGGTCAAGGGGTGTGTGACTGGTTTTTCCCCCCCTTCCCTAGTAAAGAAGAAACTAGGGAAGGGAGCTTGTAAATACATGGCCAAATTTACTCTAAACCAACATTTTCTATAAGATACAAG
Source organism: Camellia granthamiana (assembly GCA_036172215.1). Classification (NCBI taxonomy): domain Eukaryota; kingdom Viridiplantae; phylum Streptophyta; class Magnoliopsida; order Ericales; family Theaceae; genus Camellia; species Camellia granthamiana. The sequence continues at coordinate 77,386,241 of CM069908.1, read as the reverse complement.
AGTCATTCCACAAGGTAAAAGAATTATAATGCATATACTGAGTGCAAAAAAAATTTAACATGAAAGTATAATAGTTCTTTAAAGTATCTGAAAACAAAAAATGAAAAATAAATAAAAGAAACAACCAAAAACCTTTTATGTTGATGGCAATGTTTTTTTTAGTTATAAGATTTTTGAAGGTACAAATTATCAATATTTCAAAGGTGCAAACAAACTTAATTGGACAAAGCCTCAACCGTCTTCCTTTCTTATTGACTACCCAAGCACTCTCTACATACAGGTCCGTCCACCTCTGCATAACCCTCCCTCGGTATCTAGCACCTCCACCGCCGCCCCTCTCCCACCATTCTTATCCCCTCCACCATCACTACACTACCCACAAACCCCCATGTCGCTCTCCTGCTACTCCCAGCCCCTCCCAACCCCACTCAACAAAGCCCCTCCCTCCAAATCCTAGCTACCACTGCAACCACCCAACTCCACCCCTCTCCGTTACAACCCAACAGCCCCTACTCCTGCTGCTTTCAAATGTGCTTGGTACAAGTGGCACCTATGCTTGATGCAAGTGCAATGTGTACCCAGTACAAGTGCAAACTCTGTCGACTGTCAAACTTGTCACTTGCACTATGCACTCATGTGATACTTGCACTGAAGGGGCTTGGATGGGGTTTGGGTCATGAAAGCGGTTTGGATGGTTGTGGTGGCCAGGGTTTAAGGGAAGGTTGATGGCTAGGAAGAAAAAGGCATTGGGCAATGGAGAGCAAGAGACGGGAAGGCGCTTGGATCATACAGCTGCTTCCTCTTTCTTTTTGATGAGTGTGTGATTTTGTGCTTCACCAAGTGCATGTGGAGCATGGTGGTCTGTCTTCGGATGCTGCATGTGGCTGCTGGCTTGAAAATGAAAAGTAAATGTACGTTATGACGGGTAATTAATGCATATGGTTCCAATCCAAGATAAATAAAATAATTGCACAGCACAAGAGATATACATGCTTCAATAGACACTGATGTCTATCAGAGTTTAGACGATCAAATCTGTTATGCGTAATAAAGATTGAAAAGCTCAAACTTCTCAACTAAGACCTCAACTCTCTACACTTTGTAAAAGACATCTTATAATAAATCTGGATGTATAATAAAAATACAAGACAAGGCAAATATTTTCTCCTCTCTATCTCTCACATGCTCTTGCTTTTTTTTGGAAAACTTCATTTTGCCCTCTTAAACTAGTGTCACTTTACCCCTGAACTATCAATTTGAAACAATTACCCAATTATAGACATTAGTTCACTTTACCCGAAACTATCAACAAAGTCAATATTTTTTTACGAAATACCACCACCACAAATATTTTTTGCACATAATTTGCTTAATGTGGCTGTATTGAAAGGCAGTAGATTCTTACAATCTGGTTGTATTTTGTGTTTTATTGAATAATTTTAAAACAGTTAGTTATGTTTTGTTGCAATGGTTTCTCTATTTATCTATCTCCAACCCTTCATCAATTTTTTCAACTAATTTGATTCTAAATTTGCAGTAAAAAACTTGATTGGATATAAAACTACTCCAACCTTTTGTATCAAATTTTCATGAAAATCTTTTCAAACATTTTCCTCGTATCCAAAATTTCTCTTTTCATCAAATTGATGGGGAAAAAAAAAAGAAAAAGGATTTGATAAATTCTGAATTTGATGAAAAAAATAGTTCTCCCTGAGTTTAATGAACATTTGATGAATGGATTGCAGATATTTTTGAATAATTTTTTCATCAAATTTAAATTTGATGGAAAAAAAAAAAAAGTAAAAAATTAAGGAACGGAGATGCTCTTACCATGGGGCAAAGTGAATCAATACTCTTAATTAATTTTGTATGTGCCACCATGTTTGATATTATCAAAAATATTAACATCGTTAATGGTTTGGGATTAATATTAGGGTAGTATTTGATTCACTGGAATGAAACGGAATGAAATTATGTTTTTCTATCAAAATGTTCATTTCTATGTTTGGTTGACTAACAAAAATAGGGACAAAAATATATTACACAATAGTATTATCATTCACCATTTCAAGAATGTTCATTACATTCTATTCCATTCTCACTCATTGTAAACCAAATGAAACCTTAGGGTAATTGTCCAAATTGGTAGTTGAGCGTAAAGCAACAATCTCTTCCCCTACACTTTTTCCCTCAAAATGTAATGCTGAAATTCTTATGATATGATGTCAAAATAATTCAAAAAACACAAACATGTACATACATATATAATTATAACGTTTCTTGACACTACTGACACTGGAATCCAAAAATAAAAAAATAAAAAATGGAAAATATATATAGTTATTGATTATAATTGATGATAGGAAGTCGAATAGGGTTGGGCATTTTTTACCTCCAAACCGTAGCTTCCCAGCTTCACTCTCGGCATATCCACCTCCCTCCATTTTTTTCCTTCAAAATTTGCTCCCTCCTTCTTCCTCTTCGGATTGATTACTCAACTACAGTCTTACATTCATTCATACACACAAACATATATACAAGTGGTTGATGCTGACATCATTGATGACGTCCCCGTTCAGTTCGGTCAACCCTCCTCCTCAAGTTCCTTTTGATTCATTTTTTAGGTAAGCAGTTCCTTTTTAGGGTGAGCAAATCAATCCGTGAAATTCGAAATTTGATTCAGTTTAGTCTAATTCGATAAGTTTGGATTGGTTTTTTTGAATTCGTGGTTTAGTTCCAGATTAAAGAATTTAAAATCCGTAATTTACGGATTAGTTTCGAATTGAACCCCATAGTTCCGGATTGGAACCGATTCGGACCGCATACAAACAGTTTATTATACATTTTCTTCCATAATATCTTCTCTTATTCTATATAAAATCTAAACTCAAACCTAAAATCATATAATATCTTCTTTTATTACTTTTGTTTGTTAGTTTTTAATTTTAATTTATAATGATCTAAATACTTATGGTGAAACTAGTTTTTTTATGATTGTTTAAATTCTAGAACAATATGTCCCTATTATAGAAAAACATATTACTATTGTGGAACTAATATAGCGCTATATTTATATTTTAATGAAATTAAAGTGTTATATATATTTTTGTTATTTAATTATGTGAATCTGTGGTCCTAAACCGATCTAATCCGTGTTTAAATGGATTGGTTCAGATTGGTTCCATGATTTAAACGGATGGAATTGGTTCTAATTTTTCAAGAACTGTAGATAACGAATTAGTCCTGATTTTACCCCAATCCGATCCAATCCGAACCATGCTCACTCTTGGTTTCATTTGATTCATACATACATAAAGATACGTAGGTAGTTGATGCTGACGTCACTAATTACGCCCCAGTTCAGCTCGGACTATATGGTCGTGTTCGACTAATCTCGATAATTTAAGTCTGTTTTAACAACAGTTCCGATACAGACCCCCTTCCAAACCAACCCCCACAACCCCCTCTGATGTGGCAGCTGTTGAAGTCTTGTGAAAAACATTTGCACAATGAGGAAGGTGTGATACACGCACCTGTAAGACCCCAAAAAAAAAAAACAGAGGCTGAAAACAAAGACAAAAAAAAAAAAGCGGGAAGCTACCACAACGTCGACGACCCTGTCCGTCTTTTCTCTTCCCTCTTCCTTCTTCCCTCTTCCCTCTTCCATCGTGCGTCCATCATAGCTCTCCTCCGTCGACGGCCATAGCTCTCCGGCCATAACTCTCTGTATCTCGCTCTACGGATCTTCGATCACATTCTTTTGACGGGTGTTCTTCACATTTTGTCAGGTAATGTTATTCGAAAACCCCTCATTCTCCCATCTCTCTATCTACATGCATTGATCAATCTGAAATGTCTGTACAAATGATTTATTGAATGTTCTGTACAAATGATCTACATACAGGGGGTTCTTCAATGTTCTGTACTAGGTGTAAGCTTTTGAAAACTGTACAAATGATTTATTGAATCAGGGCTTTGTACAAAAGAGGTCTTGAAAAATGATTTCTTGAAAAATGATTTTGATTTCTTGAAAAATGATTTCCGAACAATTTTCTGTTTGTTTTCACATTTTAAATTCTCAACATAGGAAACAGTTTTTAGAAAGGATACCAAAGAGGTCACCAAAATCTTATGTGTTTTGTTATTTAGTTTTTGAGAAGTTGACAAACTTAACTGACTAAGCCAAGCAGTTGAATAAGATGACTGGATGTGGATTGTTAAAAAGATGTTGAAATGTCTATATTATTAACATTTTAACATAACAGTGAGGTTGAAGTTGATATGTGTTCTGTATGGTTTTTGAAGTTGACATTGATCAATCTCTGTGATAATATGTGATAACAGTACAATCATCTGTATGGTTTTTTGTTATTTTTTTTAACAGTGTTTAATATGTGTTCTGTGATATACCATGACTATGTGAGGTTGAAGTTGAACATAACAATTTCAAAGTTTGAAATTGAAGTTAACAGTTTCAAAATCACATATACCATGAGTATGTGAGGTTGAGGTTGAAATTGAAGTTGCTATAATTTAGTTATACCATAAATTGAAATTATCACAATGTAAAGTTCAACATAACAGTTTCATAATTATTCTAAATTGAATTTTATTTTTGATTCTCATAGAATGGAGGTTGATTCAAATGGTGGTGACAATCCTTCAGTAAATGAGGGTGAACAAGTTGAAGAACCTAACAAGGGTATGTGTTTTAGCTCAAGGGAAGAAGTGTACACATTTTATGCCACATATGCTAAGCATGTTGGCTTTTCTATAGCTCATAGAGCACAACATTTTGGAGATGATAGCGAATTAAAAAACTTTGCAATTGAATGTTCTCGAGTGGGGGAGAGAAAAAAGAAATCAGAAGTGAACCCTTTGAAGCCATCTTTGTCCACAAAAATTGGTTGCAAAGCAAGGGTACGAGGTACTCTACAAAAGAATGGGACATATATGTTAACCACGATTAACCTTGAGCATAATCATGATTTGATTCCTACCGACTCTCGTCATTTTGCAATGAATAAGAAAATTCGTACTCCTGTGAAGAGAAGATTAGAAATCAATGATCAAGCAGGGATTGGGGTGTCTAGGAACTATCATTCAATGGTTGTTGAAGCGGGGGGATACGAGTCATTGACATTTGATGAGCGAGATGCAAGGAATTACATTAATAGAGCTAGAAGATTAAGGCTTGGTGAAGGTGATGCCGAATCACTTCAAAGTTATTTTATGAGGATGCAAGCACATAGTGAGAAATTCTTTTATGTGATTGATGTTGATGAGGAGTTTCGCATTAGAAACTTGTTTTGGGCTGATGCAAGGAGTCGGGCTATGTATGAATCATTCGGAGATGTTGTTTCATTTGACACAACTTATCTGACGAACAAATATGACATGCCATTTGCTCCATTTGTAGGAGTCAATCACCATGGACAGTCTATTTTGCTTGGTTGTGGATTGTTATCTAGTGAAGACACCGACACATTTGTTTGGCTATTCAAGTCATGGTTAAGTTGCATGTCAAATAATCCTCCAAAAGCTATCATAACTGATCAGTGCAGAGCTATGCAAAATGCTATAGAAATTGTCTTTCCACAGGCCCGGCATCGATGGTGCTTATGGCATGTAATGAAGAAAATACCAGAGAAGTTGAAAGGATATGCTTAGTATGAACCCATAAAGTTGGCTATGCAAAATGCAATTTATGATTGTTTGACAAGAGATGAATTTGAGGAAAAATGGGAAGAGATGCTTACTAAATTCAATCTTTATGATAATGAGTGGCTGGGGGTACTATATCATGAGCGGCATCGATGGGTTCCTGTATATGTTAAAGACATTTTTTGGGCTGGCATGTCAACAACACAACGAAGTGAAAGCATGAATGCATTTTTTGATGGATATGTCAACCCGAAGACTACATTAAAACAATTTGTTGAACAATATGACAATGCGTTGAGAAGTAAGGTAGAGAAAGAGAAGAAATCAGATTTCAAGTCTCGACACAAATTGTTTGATTGTTTAACTATATATGGCTTTGAGAAGCAATTTCAGCAAGCCTACACTAATGCAAAATTCAAAGAAGTTCAAGGAGAGTTGAAGAGATTAGTGTACTGTCAAGCCTTGATTGTCAAAGAGGAGGGAGCAATTTGTACATATAATGTCCAAGAAGCGATGGTAGTTTGTGACAAGATGAAACATGTGGACTTTGTTGTGTATTTTAATTCAATTGAATGTGAAGTTCAATGTATGTGTCGGTTGTTTCAGTTTAGAGGCATTATGTGTGCTCACTCACTCGCGGTGCTTGTGAGAAGGTGCATAAATGAGGTGCCAATTAAGTACATTTTGCCACGTTGGAGGAAAGATTTGGTTCGAGAGTACACATGCATCAAAACTACGTACACCGGCTTTGGGGATGATTTCAATACAAGTTTCTATGACAGGATGAACAAGAAATTGATCGCCATTGTACAACTTGCTGGTAATTCGGAAGGGAAAATTAAAATTATAGACCTTGGCTTGGATGAAATGAAGGATAGAGTCATGCACGATGAATCGGGTGATAGGAGTAATTTACCATCTTCTACTAACAGGATACCATCTTCTACAAAAAGTCCAATTGCCACCGGTTGTACATCGGGTGCTAGTACGAGGAAGGTGGTTAGTCCTTTGGTTGTTCGGCGAAGAGGCCGTCCAGTTACGAAACGAAAGGTTGCCAAAGTGGATCAAATAGTGAATCGGTTCACGGCAACGGCAAAAAAACAAACAAAAGCAAAGGTAAATTGTATATTGAATTGAACTTGTTTTTTATTTTTTTAGCAAACTATTTTGCAATACATTTTTACAAACTCTTGAACCAATATAGGCTGCTAAGGTGCTTCAATTTGAAGCTAAAGCTCAAGGTCAAGTGCAAGCTCAAGTGCAAGCTCAAGTTGAAGCTCAAGCTCAAGCTTATACATCCTATTATCCTTATATGGTTGGCATGCAAAATAGTGTGTATGCACCGGTATATGTTCATAAGACGACTTTACATCAATTTTTTGTTTTCATTTACAAATATTTTGTAACATGTACTTTTTTACTTCAATTGTGACAGGTCGTAAATGCTATTGGAGGCACATCTGTTATCCCATTGGACTTTGTAAGCGGCACACCGAGAAGTTTGATGAGTGCTCCAACTCAAATGTTTGGGTCTGGATCTCTAACCCCATCGGGTTCTAATGCATGCACACCAGGAATGAATGATGGACATTGCACAGCGCGAATGAATGATGGACATTGGAGAAATGTTTGACTAGTTTATTGAACATTGACATTTTGTTAAGTCCCATGTTATTGAACATTGTTTTTGAGATTGAACCTTATTATGTTAAGTCCCATGTTAGATGTGTAACACATGTTGTGTATGAATTTGCAAGATTGGTTATTATTAAGTCCCACTTTATTGGTTATGCAAGATTGGTCTTTGAGTTCATGGTTTATTTTGACAATCTGTCTTTGACTTCACAGGTGATGGTTTAAAAAAATATGGAAAAAAATCTGTTTCATTTTCCTATTTTGACAGTGTTTTAGCATATTGACAGTGTTTTAGCATGATTTTTTGAGAGTTCATGCAAAAAAATCTGTTGACAGTTCATGGTTTAAGAAATCTGTAAAAAAAATATGTTTTTAAGTTTGCTATTTTGACAGTATTTGTGCCAAAATCTGATTTTTTCAGTTCATGGTTCAAACTGCCAAACTTCAATTTCAGAATCTGTCTTTGAAAATCTGAAAATCTGTTTTTTAGTTTTCCATTTTGACAGTATTTGAGCCAAAATCTGATTTTTTCAGTTTGCTAATCTGTCTTTTAAAATCTGTCTTTGAAAAACAACTCAAATCTGTTTTTTAGTTTTCTATTTTGACAATATTCAGCCAAAATCTGTGCCTATCAGTTCATGGTTCAAATTGCCAAAATCTGTCATGGTTCATGCTCAAACTGTCATGGTTCATGCTTAAATCTGTGCTTAAATCTGTTAAAAAACCTGTCTCAGCAAAAATCTGTCATGATTCAGTTCACTAACTGTGATGGTTCATGGTTCATTCAACAATTCAACAATAACTCATCAACAATTCATATTGGTTCATGGTTCAATTCATGGTTCATGCTCAAATCTGTGCTTCAATCTGTTAAAAAACCTGTCTCAGCAAAAATCTGTCATGGTTCAGTTCACAAACTGTGATGGTTCATGGTTCATTCAACAATTCAACAATAACTCATCAACAATTCACATCTTCATTCAACATCTGTGCTCAAATCTGTGCTTCAATTAAACAATAACAATTCAACATCTTCATTCAACAATTCAACACATCTTCATTCCATATCTTCATTCAACAATTCAACAATAACAATTAAACAATTCATTTCCATACCACTCAAAAATTCAACAATTCAACTGTTTCTTACTAATACATATTCCATTCCACAACAAAACATAGTTCAATCTACTTCTACTTCTACTTTTAACTAGCATTACATAGTTCAAAACATTGTTCCGTCATAGTTCAAAACATTGTTCAATTCATGGTTCATTACATAGTTCAATCTACAAAACATAGTTCAAAACATTGTTCCGTCATAGATCTTTGTTGTTCGGTCATAGCTCGAACTTGTTCCGTCATAGATCTTAGCAGTTCTCTTTCTACTTGTCTTGGAATTTCTTGATCTCCACATTGTGAATTCATAGGCACACACCATCCAAAATATAAGGGCTTTTCCCATGTCAAAGAGCCCAGTGCACTTGCAAGAGCTGCATGTTTGTTTCCACGACCTGATATTTCGGTGTATTTTCTAATTATTTCCTGCATGTAGGAAGCAACAATTAAGTATAATGTACATGGAAAAAAAAAAGATCACTTGCAAGCAGAAAAGGATTGCATCATACCAATTAGGTAACAAAAATGAAAGCCAGGAAACACCATAGAGGTTAGAATGAGCTGAAAATTAAATATGATGGCTAGTAGAGTCTTTTGTACCCCTCTCAATCTTAATGTTATCTGCTTAAGTTAGCTTACCTCACTAGAGATAGTTGACCATTGGAAGATATTCTAACTAGAACAGATCTCACTCTATAACAAAATCCTATTTAAAATATAAAATAAAATAAAAATCATATCTATCTTATATTTTGAATGGACAATAAAACAATAAAGGTTCATATTACATCATGGAAAAAGCCCTTATATTCTGAATTCCAACTTTTTTCAGCAAAATGTAATCCCATACTCAAACACTGTCAATTCACTGAACTTATAACTCCAACTTCTCAATAGTCTGAAATTGGACAGTGAATATGCACTAATCAATAGTCTGAAATTGGACACTGTCAATTGGCTTTTCAGAAATTTGATTCAACAAATTTCAATTTCAGAAATTTGATTCAACAACATATAGATTACCTCAAGTTCATGCTCAATTTCAGATTTTAGATTGGACACTGTCAATTGGCTATTTCAGATTTTACCTATGTACTTCAGATTTCATATTGAGCAGCTATTTCAGATTTCTCAATTACTTATCTAACTAAACAGCCATAGTTAGATGTATATATAACTAAAAAAGATTCATTGCCAATGTCAACCAAAAATTGAAGAGTAGGGGATATAATGATTAATAAACCATTTACCTCCATAAACTAGCGTCATGTTAAATTAACAAGATATTATGTTTGCACCTATCACTCCAAACATCAAGTAATTCACTTTTGCATAATCCATAAACCTGCCTCTGTTGCCAACACCCCTATTATCCACAAACTAAAAACAAAAAATTGCATTGCCACCATCAAACATCAATACAAATGCCGCCATCAAACATCAATTTTCAAACAGATTCACAATTAGACCTTTAGATTATGTTTGGACATACAGGTTTTAAATGAAGGGATTTGAGGTTAAACATTACAATAATATAAGAGGGTTGTCTATTACAAATAGATTGAGAAATTAAAGGAAAAGAGAGAGTGAAGTTTAAATATTTTATTAGATCTTTGTACACCTATAATCTTTAGCGTGAAGGATTTCAAATCACAACTTTTAAATTGAGGAATATTTTCAGCTCTGAACAATTTTCATCATTCAAGATACATATTTTCAAGATACAACGTTTCAACTCTTGAACCAATATTTTCATCATTCAAGATACATATTTTCAGATTGAGGAATTTTGCCCTAATTTTAGCAAGATTACCAGATTAATAGATATAATTTCAGATTGGTAGATATAATTTCAGCAGGAATTTTGCCCTAATTTCAGATTGATAGATATATATATATATATACACACCAGATTACCTCGTCGGCGTGAAGGGAAGGAGGGGAGGAGGAGTCCACCGAATGAGATGGAAAGAGAGAGAGAGAGAGTTGCGTCGGAGTTGAGGGAGTCGGTTGTGGGAGTTCGTCCGAGTGAAGGGGAGGAGTCCACTGAATGAGATGGAAAGAGAGAGAGAGAGAGTCGACAGTCGGGCGTCGGAGTTGAGGGAGTCGGCTGTGAGAGTTCGTCCGAGTGAAGGGGAGGAGCGGAGCTGTATTTCGCTCGGTCGATTTTGAATTCTGAAAGAGGATTTTGAATTCTGAAAGGGAAAGGTGCGTGGGATTGTATATCACGTGACCGATCACGTGATGGTCCAGCTCAGAGGGGGTTGAGGGGGTCGATTTTTGAGGGGGTCGGAACCATTTTTCTTTTAACAATCAGATCAAAATCTGTTAACTCAAGGTAATAGTGCCCTTGGTAAAGGCCGGTAGGTGTAAAAATAACTCAAGACTCGTATGTGGTCCAAAATTTATTCATGGCCTGAGGTGGGTCTGGAACCTTGAGGTGGGTCTGGAACCTTGAGCTTGGGCTTGAACGGATATTTTGCAGCTTAACTCGCCTTGCTGCCCCGGCAGTCTGGCCTGGCAGCCCACCTGCCTTTCCTCTCTGTCTAACTGAGCAACAATCAAAATTAAAAAAAATAATAATAATATTCATTGTCTACTCATTCAGACCGTTGCGCTACTAGCAACAAAAAAAAAATAAAATAAAAAAAAAATAAAATAAATAATAATAATTCAAATGTCTATTACTGCAAACTAACAATAAAAATAAATAAATAAATAAATAAATTTAACTCAAATGGTCACACGATCGTTTAACACATTAGTTCATTTTTTATTTATTATTTATTTACAGATTGACTCTATCCTCCTAAACTCGTATAAATAGTCTCCCTTTTCCATTTTATTTCTCATAAACAATTCTCTCTCTCAAACTCTCTCGACTCTCAACTTTTAACTCTTTTAATTAATTTTGAAGTCTTATCTCTAAGTGGCTATTATAATTGTGAAAAAAGAAACTTTTATCTGAAGAAATTATTTTTTGTATCACATTCGTCAGTCGGCAACATTATTTAGTTTAATTAAATTTATTAGTTTCTTATTTTTTTACATTAATTATATCTTAACAGATATTAGTTGTTATTGTTTACTTATTATTTAAATTAATTGTTGTTTTTTATATTTTTTTTGATAAATATACGAATTTTATTAGAAAAGTATCAAAAAGATGCAAATAATACAAAAATCAGGCCCCTAAAGAGAAACTAAGATAATAAATCCTCCATAAAATCTACAAAAGCCAAAATATTCGAATCAACCAACCCTGTAACCTAATTATATAACACCATAAGCAACTGTCTCTCCAACTAAGGAACTGAGTGTGATACCCCTTGGAAAACCCGCCTATTGCGCTCCAACCAAAGAAGCCACATTAAATTGTGAGAAGCTATCATCCAAGCTTTCCGATGCATTTGCCCAACCCTACCTCTAGCCCAACTTTGTCGCACTGCCGACACCGTGCCTGGTTGTACCCAAACCAATCCAAAAGTTGCAACAAGAAACAGCCACAGCCTAGAAGCAACTGGGTAGTGAATAAGCAAATGATCCACCGACTCGGCATCCCCATAACACAGACAACACCAATTGACTATTATATGACCACGCCGCCTTAAATTATCAATGGTCAAAATACGGCCTAAAGTCACCAGTCCAGACAAAGAAAGCTATCTTGGAGGGTGTGCCTGAGAACCACACACATTGCCAAGGGAAGAGATCCGTAACAACAAGAATAAGCCCACCATAGAATGAAGACACAGAAAATAGCCCTTTGGAACCCGTCAAGTTCAACACATCGAATCCTCCCCTACATCCCCGCCTCGCAACCCATATAAGAAACCTAGCAAGTCCACTAATTGATCCACCTTCCAATCTTGAATAGAATGGCACAACTGGACATTCCAAACAATCACCTGTCCCTGGCCACTCTGAACATCCCCCATCATGACCTCGCAATCTCTACAATCCCAAAAATCAACGGGAACATCTAGTCTAAAGGAATATCACCACACCACCTGTCATACTGGAAGCGCACTCTATTCTCCACCCTAACTTTCAACTGTACCTGCCGCCAAAACTCTTTCCAACCCAACCAAATACCTTTCCAAACACCCTGACCATAAGTCAGCCTCACTCTTCTTGAACACCATCTCCCTCTACCCAAACCATACTTCGCCACAACCACCTTCCTCCATAAATGCTCCCTCTCTCCCACGAAACGCCACAATCACTTACCCAACAAAGCCAAGCTAAACAAGACCAACCACCTAATCCCCAAACCCCCTAACTCCTTTGGAACACACACCCGATCCCAAGCCATCAAATGGGAATGAGAAACCCCCCCCTCAGTACCCTACAAAAAGTCTTGTTGTAACTTCTAAATCCTCTTGGCCACTACAACTGGAATCACATGAATAGACATAAAATAAGTCGGGATACTCGACAAGACACTCTTGACCATGGTAAGTCTCCCTTCTTTTGACAGGTATTGTTGCTTTTAGCTAGCTAACCTCTGTTGCACCCATTCAACCACTCCATCCCATACATTTCGAGCCTTGAAGGAAGCTCCCAACGGAAGACCTAGATACAACATTGGCATTGAAACCACTTTACACCCCAAAATGGCTACCAAAATCGGCAATCGTGCCACCTCCCCAACCGGGATCAATTTAGACCTAGAAAGATTAACCCACAAACCTGACACAGCCTTAAAACACAACAACATACACTTAAGATGTCCAATTTGGTCTACATCCACATCACAAAACATAAGAGCACCATTTGCATAGAAAAGATGTGAAACAAGCACTGACGTAGGGCTCGAACCCACCTCAAATCCCTGCAACAAGCCTCCATGAATAGCTCTGGACAACAAATGACCCAATGCCTCCATAACCAAAATAAACAACAGCAGTGATAAAGGATCACCTTGCTGCAAACCTCGACAAGTAGGAAAGAATCCTGCTGGAGAACCATTGACCAAAACAAACATCCGTACAATTGAAATGCAATAATGAATCCATCGTCTCCAAGTAGACCCAAAACCCATCCTATCCAACACATACAGCAAGAAACTCCAGCTAACATTGTCATAGGCCTTCTCAATATCTAATTTGCAAATCAGCCCCTCATTTCCTTGCCTCAACCTCGAATCCACACACTCGTTAGCGACCAATACCGCATCCAAGATTTGCCTACCACCTACAAAAGCATTCTAAGACTCCGAAACCACTTCCTCTAGCACCCCTCGAAGCCGATTTGCCAACACCATTGCTAGCAACTTATACATACTTCCCAAAAGACTGATAGGTCTAAAGTCCCGAATATTCTTTGGCCCACCCTTCTTTGGGATCAGCGCTATAAAAGTGGCATTCAAACTTTTCTCTAATTATCCCGTCCGATGGAACTGCGCAAACATAGCCATAATATCCTCTTTGACCACACCCCAACAGTGATGGAAAAAAGAAATGAAAAAAACCGTCTGGCCCAAGCGCCTTATGTCCAGGCATACTCCTCAGCGCTGCAAACATCTCTTCTTCTGTGAACGCCCTCTCCAGCACAGAACAATCATCCTCAGAAATAGCATCAAACACAACCCCATCTAACCGCGACCTCCAAACATCCCAATCCAGCCGAAATAGATGTTCATAGAAGCCCACTATAGCCCCCTTGATCTCCTTGGATGAGAAAAACTCCACCCTATTGACTCGTATCTTCCTTACCTGATTCACCCATTGATGCACATTAGCCATACAATGAAAAAACCTTGCGTTTCGATCTCTGTCTTTTAGCCACAAGCATCTAGATTTTTGGTGAAAGCTAATCTCCTCTATACGAGCCACCTGCCCGAAGTCTCTACGAGCCATATCTCGACGATCCATATCCTCTCCTGACAAGAGATCCACTTCCTCCCTCTCATCCAGCCGCTGTATAACTACTATGGCGTGAGCTTTCTGAGTCTCGAGCCACCCAAACGCCTCCCTATTGCACTGCTTCAAATCAGACTTCATGAGCTTCAATTTCTGAGCGAGATGGGAACTGGGATCTCCAAGCACCCTATAACTGCCCCACTATCCTCAAATTGTCTCGCCAAACCCTTTTGCCTGAAGCCATATATTCTCAAATTGAAACGGCGTTGGACCACTCATAATTCCCCCACTATCCAGTAAAATGGGTCAGTGATTAGAAACATGCCGATGTATCCTCGATTGTGTCACCTGTGAGAAATGCTCCTCCTAATCTCTAGTAACCTAGAATCTATCGATACGGGACATTGCCCTTCCCCTAGACCAAGTAAAACCACCCCCCTGTAATGGTAAATCCACCAAACCCAACTCATCAACAAATGAAGAAAAAGCCCGCATGGAGCCTGAAACTGATGATACCCCCTTCTTCTCTGCCATATAGCACTGTATTAAAATCACCCCCCACACACCAAGGAACCCCTCATCGAAAAGCTACATTATGTAACTCCTCTTAAAAGCTGGCCCGATCTACCCCCCGTACGGGCCCATATGCCCTAGTGAAGGCCCAATGGTAATCATCCAAAATATTGCGAAACAAACAAGATATCAAATAAGCCCCAATGTACTCCAACTTTGTTTCCTGAAGACACACCACATCCGCCTTAACACTTCTCAATAGGGCTCGAACCGAAGCCCTCTTCTCCCTATCATTCAAACTACGCACATTCCAGGATAAGATTTTTAACTGCATGACAACAACAATTGTTCTCCGTGACCCTTTCAAACACCACGACTGCCCCTCTCTTTGTGCCGATCATAATTTATTGAACACTCCAACTTATGCAACTCCCTAGAATTCTTCATGTTTTGTCCTCCCGATGGCATCTCTGCCTTCAATGGAGCACCCCCTCTCCAAGATTCTTCTATAGTCGAGAATAATTTTAGAGCCTTAACTTCATGACCCTCAAAAGATATACCCAAGAACTGACTAACCTCATGGATGCGAGATAACACCCAGGCTGAGACCTCCTCAGGCTGCGGAGGAGCAGCTCCCTAAAAATCCACCCCTAGCATAGAGTCAACAAATTCCTCCCCTACGTACATTACCTCTGACTCAGAAATCACTACCTTTGGCAGAACCACCAGAGCTAACTCCTCTGTCAAACAGGCCAATTGACTATCTAACGCCTCTACCATAGTCCCCTGCTGTCAACCAACCAAAGACTCTCGAAGGAACTCGTCCTCTGTAGGTGATCCAAATCGCGATATACTCCCCAAAATAGCAGTACTGTCAGCCTGTCGGAGATTAGGCGAAGACCACCCCACACAATCTGCTAGTTCTTGCGTCGTTGACATGGATTGTACCCCACGATCAATTGAGTGTTGAAACCCAGACCCATCAGGCTGCACCACCGACACAAAAGGATTCGGCATAGGATCTGATGAGATAATCTGGTTTGGGTCGGTATGACTAGACCCACTGCTTGACCCACTTCTAGATCTACCAACCTGGCCTAGCTGGCCCAAAATGTTGATCCCATTGTTCACCATACTTCCTTCTTTTAAAGCCCAACAGTTTTAACCCATAGAGTGGCTCGCATCAGTTTGTGTAGAAAGATTACCCAATATATCATGCCTACTAGGCACCACTATATTACCTTCCTTTATAGCTCAATAGTGTTGACCCACATCTTGGTCCAAATTATGGCCCACAACTTGATTGGGTCTTTCTCGAATTGGGTTAGTCCGTGTAGCCTTACCACTAAAATCTCACCCAAATCTGTGAAGATAATCACTCACCCTCAAATGGCGCTCGGTATCCCCCTGAGTATGCCTTAGATCTTGAGATCCTAAACCAGAATTGTTGTCGACACGCAACCCTATCGGTGGTGCCACACACTCCACCGACGGCCGGACCTCCACCCACATTGGGAGTTTGAACTGTCACGATCTCCATCGAACCAAAATGTGTGGCGATGTAGATTCAGAGCTCCGTACTCTCAGTCGAAGACAACCCAGATCAGCCATTGGCTCATCTGCCACCACAAAGCCACCACATCAGTGGCCGATGTCACGGTACACCAATTCACCGCGAAGATGTGCAGGAAGGCCCATCATACGAAGACAAACACTCTTCTCTAGAGCCGGCGCCTGACTGGAAGCACAAAGCACCAAAGGCGACCACCACTCCAAATTCAGATTACTCTCCTCAACAGTCCACTACCTCCTTATCAGAATCTTTGCCACATGCCTAGTAAAAAGTACGAACAAGAAAGCCTGGTGCCCTAACAAACGTACCTCTACCTTGCCAGAAGACTGCTACCACCGATTAACCCATGCACACATAGTCCCTAAACCCACTCCTCCTACCACCGTACCCATCAAAGATCTATCTAGCAACTTGAACCACCCCACTTCAGTACAAGGTTTCACGAAGTCCTTATCAGAAATGACCTTACCAGGGAAAGCTTTCAACGGTGCCTCCTTCACTATCACTATCTTGCCCTTTAAACCAGCAAACTATTTCACCCATCCATTCTCCATTTTGAAACCCTCAAAAACCAAGGCCAATCCCTCCCAACCATCCCCATAAACTGGCATAGGAATGAAGACTTGCTCCTGTTAGACCCCCACAATCACCACTAGTTGGACAGAAGACCCTCCTCCAGTTTCCCCACGAACCCACACTGCTAAACTCCGTCTACTGCCTCCAGTAAGGCGACCTAGAAACCGCAGATGATCTGGTGCTTGCGATGCCATCTGTAGATTCGTCAGAATCTAGCATATTTCAAAACCAACCAAAACAACAGCCTGGTAGAGCCCCTGTCCTCTCTCCACAATTGATAGACTACGACGATCAATGGAATCCACCGATGACTACTCTAACTCGAACGTACGACCGCCGAAGAAGAGGATCCGCCGGCGCAAGCCAATCTCTTTTGCCACACGGAGCTTGTCTTTTCAATCATTAGTTAAACTGATTTATATTCTTAATTTGCTTAATCCCTCTTCTTATATATTATTTTACTTACATTACTATATATGGATCCTAATATTCCTAATGTTTATATCGATATTGATGCATATACTACACAACATGAATCTATTGATTCTCCTTCTAATGCATCTAATATCCCTCTTCCAACAGCTGTATCATTATCTAGGGGCACAACTAGTGGTGTTTGGGAACATTTTGAAAAAATATCTATAAAAAATCTTGATGACACAATTACATTTAAAGAAAATGTAAATATTGTCCACATTTACTTAGAGTTGTATCTGCAGGGGGTACTAGTCATCTAAAAAAGCATGGCAATAGACATTTACAAAGTCAACAATCTAATATTAGAATTCAAATGCAATTAGGGGCCTCATCAACTGGTCATTTGCAAACATTTTCATATGATCCTATATATGCACAATATTCTGTAGTTGATTATATTATTAAAAAAAACAATCTTTTACTACTACTGAATTTCTCGATTTTGCCTAAATGATTCACGAAAGTTTTGTACCACAATATCAAAGTTTTCTAAGAAATACTACTAGAAACAAGATTTTAAAGAAATTTGAGGATGTTAAAAGTGAATTATTTGACATCTTCAAAAATTTTAATGGAAGAGTTTGTGTAAAATTTGATCTATGGTCAAATAATGGTTTAGAATATCAATGTATCACTGCACATTTTATTGATAATGATTAGAAATTAAATATAAGAATTATTTCATTTAGATTAGCTGAACTTCCATACACTAGTCATTCGCTTGGTATAGAAATAAAAATGTATTATATGAGTGGGTTTTGCAAAATAAAATACTTACCATTAGTTTAGATAATGCAACATATTACAATCAAACTATAAGAGCATCTTTAACGGTTCACCATTTTTTTCATCAAATCTAAGTAAAAAAAAAAAAAAGGCAAATTCCTCTGTCTGATATCACTTGCTCCAACGGAAGAATTTGGCTTTTCATCAAACCACCAGACAACCGGGCGGACGACCGACTGGTCGACCAGTCAATGCAAAAAATGAAAAACCTGGTTCTGAAACAATTAGTTGTTGTTCGTAGCTTTGGTGATGCCCAGCACCACTACCTCTTCCTGATCTATACCCGGTAAAACCTAGTTCTGAAACATTTTTCTTGTTGATACAACCACCCATTTGTGCAATCTATCTTTTCAACAAAACCCAGATCAGAAAAAAAAAAAAAAAAAAACCAGATTAGAAAAGAGGTTATACACAGATGATTTTCACATTTTCCCAATTTTCTTTGAATATCCATTGCAGACCCTCCGAAAATCCATTGATATCAATAGAGGTGGTGGTTGGATTTGGATTTGGAAGAACAAGAAGAAGAAGAAGACATGGCTACTGAGACCAAAACTACTATTGTGAAGGTCAAGCCCAGCAGTCAAGATGGTTCTTCAAAGCCCAAGTTTGATTCATCTCTCACCAAAAAGAAGATTTCTGAGAGCTCAATAAAACGCCCTGTTGATTCAAAGTCTAAATCTACCACCACTGTCTAAAAAACTGAGGTACCCATCTGCTAAAAATTCATTATTGTTCTTTGATGGAATCTGAAATTGGGCAATGAAATAACTTTATTTGGTTAAAGAGGTGGTTGACCGGGAGGTCGACCTCTTGTGGCTTTCTTTTCGTGCTCCTTTCGAATATGACTAGCCCTACAGTTCAGACTCCCGTGGTTCTGAATTTGATTTCACAAAGTGCAATGTGAAACAGTGAAAACACAAAAGAGTCCAAATCCAGCAATTCTTTTGGAAAATCAATGTTTGAATCAAATGCCAAAAATGGACTGCTTTGCCAAATTCCAGAGTCGCCACCTAAATATTTTTGGAAAATTTAGGAAACCCAAGACTCGTGCCAAAGGTTATTAGTCCATCATCACCAAAGTGTCTCGGCTCGGGTACCGGACAAAGCACTAGTGCACCTACCATAGGTGACAGAGTACGACTGGGGTGGCGCCGGCCTGGCCACCTTATACTGGTATATGAGCTCCGTATCTCGCCGAAAGGCGGATTCACTCGGCGACTACTGGAGGGTTTGGGAGGTATACCTCACACTTACTTTTCTGTGCTTTCTGTTCAATTTTGCATTTCCTGCTTATCTCTGTTTTGCATTTCCTGTATATCTGCCCATTTACTTCATCCATCTTTTTCTGCTTACAGCTATGGGTTTACACATACTTCACCTCTCTAGCTCCGGTCCCGGTGAGGCCGATTGAGTTGTTAGTACCCCACTCCTAGTACTACAACTCCCGATTCGAGCGATGCCGCCGTGTAGACCAAGACTTCCCCTACTTTCACCATTTCTTTGACACCATCACCGCAGATCAGGTAACAAAATATTAGTCTTTACATTTCCATACTACTGTTTCCATATCGTTATTATTCTCATACTGTACTCTTTCCATACTGCACTGCTCTATTCATACTGTACTATTCCATACTGCACTGTCAGTCTCATACTGTTGCTTCTTATACTACAATCTTTGACATCTGACATCTAGTTTCACAGGTTGACTGGCATCCCTGGGCGGGTATCCCTCAAGCAGCGAGGATGACCTACGTTGCTGCATGGTATGCCTCTACCATGCGAGTTCTGTTTGAGGGCCCCTTTGGCCGAGCTTATTACTTTAGAGAGAGGTTCATCCGGTAGATGCGAGGCGTTGCTAACCTTGACATTTCACATCCTTCCCCTCCAAGCATGAGGGTAGTTGATGAGCTTCAAGATGGTCTTCAGATCGACCTTTTGATGTTGGGAGAGGATGGTGACCGACATCATGAGCCCGGCGGCTTCACCACTTTCTTGCAGACTCGGGTAATGGTGCCTCTTACCCCGGGCGTGGCCTATGCTGTTCTAGAGGTTGTTGTTGCTATCGCTAGAGGACTTCCTGCTGCAGCCCCCATTCCTAGGGTTCCGATGATTCCTACAGAGGTTGCATACATGCGGCCAGATGGGATGATTGAGCAGATCCCCCTTGAGCACATTGATGAGAGGGATCATTGGTTGGTGCTTGCTCCTAGTGTCGAGCAAGTACACACTTCTTCCTTTTTCTGCCCATTGTATTATTTGATGTTTTCACTGCCCTTTATTATTTCTGTTCACTATTCTCAAATGCTTTTCCTTTTGCAGGTCCCCCGGGTATATGCTGATGACCTCCTTCGGATAATTGACCGACTGCTTCTGATAGTGTGGAGAAGGCAGACTGCTCTGGCCACTCATGGGATTGAGGTATGCTTTTGCCCCTAGTTTACAGTCATGACAGTCTTTCTCATAACTTTATTAGTCTTTTCTGATGTCTGTGCTTTTTTTCTCTTTCTTTGTTCAGCTTGAGCGAGCGCTAGTTGCACCCATAGGACCTCCTCCAGCTAGTAGATGGAGACGGGACCCAGTAAGGGGCAGAGGATGAGAGAGATTCTGGCTTTCATAACTTTATTGGTCTTTTCTGGTTCTTGCCTCGCACCTGCCTCGGTATCTTGTGGCCTGGAGGATGAGAGAGATTTTGGCCCCTGCCATTAGTTTCAGTTACACCTTGTCTAAGGAGTGTCTAGCTTGGCTTGAAGAGAAGGTAGAGATTGGGCCGTCTTTGGCATTGAGCCACCTGACTTAGCTGTGCCCCTAGTTTTGCTGCTTTGATTTTTTCTTTTCAAGTTTTTAAAATGTAAAAGTAACTTTGATCTAAATCAAAGAGGGGGAATGTACTTGTGTTGAAATCAATAAAATTAAATTTGTGAGTATTGAAAATCTCCTTTCGGTTCCAAAAACAGGTCCAAGTTGTAAAAGGGTAAAATTTTGAACAAAATCAACTTTTATTAAAACTTTTTAGAACAATTTTCGGAAATAATCATCACTTGACACACATAGAATCGATTCTTAAGATGTACAATCCCGAATCAAAATATCATAACTGTCCCTGATTGCATATCACTGCTACTCTGCATTGTAATAAGGTTTTCTTCCCAAAATAAAGAGCATAATCGAACTAATAGATGATGAACAAAGATGACCTGATCGGGAAAATGGACAGGACAGTTGAGTTGGATATAGTTACGGCCGAACTTCAAGGTGAAGTTGCTTACATATCCCAAAAATGGGAATTACGCCTTACGTAATTCAGTTTAGGTTCGCTTGAGTATTAATTCTCTCCTTTTGCACTCTAACTTTTGCCAAAGTTGCCCTTTAAGGTTTTCAACCTTGCGAGCTCAGTTTTTCTTTGTTTCTAATTTTTCATGCTCTAACTTTTGCCTAGGTCCACCTTTCGGGTTTTCGGCCTTGCGAGCCTCTCAGGGGTAATATTTCTTCAACTTGTCTATGTTGATCAACTGTGAAAATTCCAGGCCATCTAAGTCCATGAGGATAACTGCCCCTCCTGACCAAATTGACTTGATGATGTAAGGACTAGTCCAATTGGGTTTGAACTTTCCCCTAGGGTCATGGATGGGAGCCCGATTGTCTTTTAGTACCATGTCCCCTTCTTTAAGATTTTTGGACTTAACTTTCTTGTTAAAAGCCCAGGTAATTCGACGTTGGTAGCCTTGGACATGATACAATGCCCTTAGTCTTCTCTCATCAAACAACATTAACTCCTCAAACCTACTCCATTGCTAGTTGCCTCCGCTATTTCATACTCAACCATAACCTATAGCAACGACACTTCAATTTTGATCGGAGAACAACTTCCATCCCGTAAATGAGAGAATAGGGGGTTGCCCCTGTAGATGTTCGGATTGAGGTTCTATAGTCCTAGAGCGCAAATGGCAATTTATTTGGTCAGTCCTTGTAAGTTTCCACCATCTTCTACAGAATTCTCTTGATATTTTTGTTCACAGCCTCGACAGCTCCATTGGTTTGTGGCCTGTAGGTCAATGACTTATGAAAAACCACATTATATTTCTCAAGCAAGTCTATCACCTTTTTCTTGAATTACGGGCTAGTATCAGAGATAATCTCATTCGGAACCCCATACCGGCAGATGATATTGTTCTTGATGAATTTAGCCACATGCGACGCTTTCAATATAGAGTAAGACTAGGCCTCCACCCATTTCGTAAAGTAGTTGACTACTACCAAAATGAACTCATGTCTGTTTGACCCCTTTGGTGTAATTGCGCTGATAACATCTATTCGCCAAACAGAGAATAGCCATGGTGAAGTCATGTTGTAAAGCTTCGACGGTGGAATGTTCATACGATTGGCATGAATCTGACATTTATGGTAGCACCAAATAAAACCAATACAATACTCTTCCATGGTTAACCAGTAGTAGCCTTGTCTAAGGATTTTCCGGGCGAGCATCACACCGTTCATGTGGGCTCCGCACTCTCCTCTGTGAATGGCCTGCATAAGGTGCTTTGATTCCTCTTCCTCAACACATAGCTTGTGCATTCCCAAATGGCCTCTTTTGTACAACTTGCCCCCGCAGATGATAAATTGAACGGCTAGATGCCGTATTTCCATGTTGTCCTTGGCATTTACTTCTGGTGTATATGCCTCCTTTTTCAAGAAATTCCAAATATCGTAATACCATGGGTTCTTGTCTGAAGCCTCATCTATCATGGTAATAGTTTCATAGGCCGACGTGTACTTCTGTTCAATTATGATCAGACGCATCCTGACTCCCAATGGAATGTCTACCATAGAAGATAGAGTTGCTAGTGCATCAGCAAATCGGTTGTTCTCTCTTAGAAGATGGGTAAACGTTAACTTTTCAAACCTCGAAATTAGTATGTCCAAGACCTGATGGTAAACCTTCATTTTCTCTTCTTGAACCAGCCAATCTCCGTTGGCTTGAGACACAACCAAGTTCGAATCCCCGATGACGTCCAACCTTTTTGCCCCTAGTTCTAGGGTGGCTTCTAAACCAGCGTTACACGCCTCATACTATGCTTCGTTATTAGATATTTTGAACCAGAGTTTGAAGGCTAGGGGTATATGGGAGTCATCGGGTGTTATCAGCAACAGACCGATCCCATAACCATATTGATTGCCTGCTCTGTCAAAGTACATCATCCATGTTTTCTCCTCTATTTCTAGAATATCTTTATCTGGGAAAAAGTACTCCACCGCTTCATCTCCCTCTACTGGGTGATCTGCTAGGAATTCCGCTATAGCTCTCCCTTTAACTAACTTGCGTGTAACATATTTAAGATCAAATTCGGAGAGAAGAAGCAACCAACGGGCCAGCCTGCCCGTAAGTGTTAGTTTCTCAAAGAGATATTTGATGGGATCTAATCTCGAAACTAGGAGTATAGAGTGAGCTAACAGGTAATGCCTCAACTTTCAGGTAGCCCAAACCAAGGCTAGGCAAGCTTTCTTGAGGAGAGTGTAATGGGTCTCGTAATCTAGCATTTTCTTGCTCAAGTAGTAAATGGCTTTCTCTACCTTGGCCTCTGACTTCTGAGCTAACATACATCACATGGTTGAATTCGTCATTGACAAGTACAAAATCAACGGTTTTGTCGATTCTGGCAGTGATAACACAGACGGATTCTGCAGGTACTGCTTAACCTATTCAAAATTGAATTGACAGTGATCATTCCATTGGAATTTCTTTCCTTTCTTCAGGAGACCAAATAGTGGTTTACAAGTCAAGGTCAGTTTTGAAATAAACCATCTTATGAATTGCACTCTACCCAGAAAGCTGCGCACCTCCTTTTTCAGTCGTTGGTGGTGACATTTCTAAGATGGCCTTGATTTTGGAAGCATCTACCTCAATTCCTCTCTGTGTGATCAGGAATCCCAGCATTTTCCCTGTTGTTACACCGAAGGTGCATTTTTTCGAGTTCAACCTCAATCTATACTCTCTGATACGGTAAAAGAATTTCTCCAAGGCGGTGTAGTGGCCCTCTCGATCTTTGGACTTGACAATCATGTCGTCCATATACACCTCAACCTCTTTGTGGATCATGTCGTGTAGAATGGTGGTTGCGGCCCTTTGATAAGTAGCTCCAGCATTCTTCAACCCAAACGGCATGACTTGATAGTAGTAGGTGCCCCACGGAGTAGTGAAAGAAGTCTTCTCCTTATCCTCGGGTGCCATCAGAATCTGGTTATACCCGGAAAATCCATCCATGAATGAGAGTAATGTATGGCCCGCGGTGAAATCTACCAACTCATCAATATGTAGTAGTGGAAAATCATCCTTTGGACTAGCCTTATTCAGATTCCTGAAGTCGACACAGACTCTGATTTTTCCATCCTTCTTTGGGATTGGAACAATATTGGCCAACCACGTTGGATACTTAGATACAAGCAAGAACCTTGCTTCATTCTGTTTGGTAACTTCTTCATTGATCTTTAAAGCCCAAATTGGGTGAACTCTGCGTAGCTTTGCTTAACTGGCCTGGCCTCAGGGTCAAGAGGGATCCGGTGTTGTACAATCTTAAGATCGATTCCAGGCATGTCTTCGTAGGACCACGCGAAAACATCTTTGAAGTTTTTTAATAAAGCGATTAAACGCTCGTGTTCCTCCGAAGACAGCGTGGACCCGATCTAGACCAAGCGAGGATCTTCCTCAGTAGCCACGTTAATTGATACGATTTTATCTGTACAGAGCTTAACACGCCTCTCATTCTCATGATCAATCAAATTTTTCAAAACCCGAGGAATTTCTTCCTCTTCGTTTTATGTCAAAATTTTGAAAATTAAGATCAGTACAACAAACCAAAGGCAAAAAAAAAGTAGGCAAAGTCCACAGCATTCCCATTCAAAAAGTCTGGTTCTTTGGTTACAGTAGACTTGAAAAAAAAGATAAAAGACGACTTGGACATGACTTTGGTATCTGGGTTACCACTCCCAGAAGTACCAGACTTAGAGGAACTCAAATCTGACTCCGACTCCGCAGACTCAGTGGAATTAGTTCCAGACTCACTATCTGATCCAGCACTATTGATGACACCTTTCTCAAACTTCTAGACCAGGAGTGGAGCCTTAGATGCATTCACGATAAGATTGGAGAAATCCACTACTGGGTTATCCCCGATCATTGAGATAGTAAAACTATCCCCCAAGTTGGTGGTCTCAACTCTGGCAATAGAACTTATCAGTAGGTCAGCCAGTGCTTTTCCTAATAGCTCTTCCTCTTCAATGTCAGACTTGCAGTCCCGCCTTGATCTGTGCTAGGCCTCAGGACTGCTTGTTCATCCTCCTCTATTGGTAACTGGTGTCCGAAGAAGATCTCGAACCCTAAATACCTTGTTTTTGTTTCCCAGTCATACCACGGCTCTGGGAATCCACAAAAGGGGAAGTCTTCCCCTTGGCGGACAAAACGTCCGTTCAAGGTCCCCTGTATTAGTTTGTGGACTAACTCGTACTGCCTCCCAATCCTCTTTGCTTTCAGCCTTTCTCTCAATTCCTGCCATTTTCTTTACCAATCTGCAGCTGTAGGTTTGTATCCCAGCCATAAAGCATAGGGTTTATGACTCATCTCCTTAACAATAGTACCTTCCTGCCTGCCACTTCGGCTTAGTCTTGATCTAGGCATATGCCCCTATTTTTTCATCATGTAGATGGATTGCGCACTCACGTAGTCTCCATTGCCCTCCTCCATAATGGTTTGGACCAACCGGGCTTCGACAAGAGAGAAGCCAGAAAGGAACATGTCCTTCTCCCCATGTATGATTTCTAATAAGGGCATAGTGGTTCCCTGGGGAGGATGGATTGTAGAATAATCGTACACAGTGGCAATCCAGCCTTTGAAGGGGTACTTTACTAACTGATGGACTGTTGATGATACAGCCCTCATCTAATGTAGCCAGGGCCTTCCCAGTAGTAGGTTAAAAGTGGCCGGATCGTCCATGACATGGAATTTCACCTCATGCTCAGACGGCCCAATTAGGATATTGCTCTTGAACGTTCCCATAACATCCCGACTTATATTGTCATAAGCTTGGATGGCTTGGGTCGTGGTGTAAAGTCAACAGGCCTCAAACCGATGGCATAGGCAGTTCTCACTGGACATACATTGATCGCCGATCTGGTATCTACTAACACTACCAAAATCCACTTTTTTTGACTCTCCAGAGTTACATATAAGGGATGGTTGTGGTTAGCCCCGTCAGGTGGTAACTCTTTATCTGTAAAAGATATCACCGGCGTAACGTCCCCAGATGTTACCAACGATACCAATTGGTCCGTAGAGGTATCGATAGACAGTTTGGTCCGGTTCATTGCCTCTAATAGTGCTTGCCTATGCTTCCGATATGCCATTATCAACCCCCAGATTGATATGTTAACCTGAATCTTCTTGAGCTATTTCAAGACCAGGTTTTCCTCAAGATCTCTCTCTTTTGATCTCTCAGCCTCTTTATTGGAAGACTCTAACTGATCTAAGGCCATGGGTTTGAAGTACCGACCACTCCGGGTCATATGATTGATCTCGTCAGTAGACCAGGTGTCATCTGTGGTATTAGCTTTCTAATTTTCATCAATGTACACATGACTTAGGCGGTTGTCTTCCCCCGACTCTCCTGCTGTCATGGCTGGGCTAGCATTAAGTTATATTCGGAGCATGTTAACATTACATGCCCCATCATCATACCATTCTTCCTCCACCACAGTCTTAGTTTCTGAATCCCGATACTTTCCAAGCTTTCTCAACATCTTTTTTCGGTCGTTAGGTTCCCATTCTACCTTTTTGGTAGTTTGGGCATCACCCTCCGTTGTATTGGGTTCTTCTTTGTATTTTCCTTTATCTGGATCTCTTTTATCCTTTCACTTTGAAATTGTTCCAGTACCATTTCTTTCCCAGTCAGAGGTGCAACCTCAACTTTACCACTAGCAACAATCTTCTCTTCCTTCCCTGTCTCTCTTATCTGTTCCTTCACATCTGACTCTTCTTCACTCAACCATCCATTGCTTATTTCTGGTTGGCTCGGGTCCCACCATCCAACCTAAACACTGCTCGTATCCTTATCTTCAAAGAAGTACAAATCCTCCAGATCTTCCTCCAGATCAGCCAAATCCTCTTCTAAGTAAGCCAAGTCATTTAGGCCTTGTTCAGGCTGATCATTCTGATGTTGCCCTAACTGGCCTTCCCTGATAGCATTAATGTTGAGAAAGTCTGGTAGTATGACTACTGGCTTCGGCTGATCGATGGCCACAATCTATAAATTGGGATCGTACTCCTCTGCGAGCGAGAACCCCTTCTCTGTGACACGGGTATCAGACGGCCCTGTCTTCAGTGCATTCTTCTCTTTCTTTATTTCTACTACCACGGACCGAAATTGGGTTTGTGGTGTTAGATCCATTATGCACATGTCTGCACTTTCTAGAATAACCACCTCTATTTTTGGTAGATGGGATAAGGTAATGTATATGCTAGGGTTGAAGGTGGGAAGTAGTGTATGGATGTGGTTAATTTTTTTGGGCGGGGGAATTTGGTTATGTGTAGGAAGTGGGTTGGTTGTTACGTTTGGTTTAGAAGGTGGGGCGATGACTTTGTTGTCGATGAGATCTTGGATTTCATAACGTAAACAGTAGCACAAGTCTGTAGGATGGCCATATTGTTGGTGGAAGATGCAATACTGGGTAGGGTCATGTTTGGGTGGCAATGGGTCTGGAAGTGGACGAGGATCGAGAGGCTTGAGATGCCCCATTTCCATTAATAGTTTGAGGGCGTGGGCTGGGCTCATATGGAGGGGAGTACAAACTCTTTGGTTCCGGGGTAGGCCAGTGTTTTGTGTCGGTTGTGAGGTTGTGGCAGTAGCAAAGGGATTAGCCATCTTGGCTGTTGAAACAACAGTACTGACAGCCGTGGAATAGTGCTATCACTAGCATTGGTATTCTGAGAGAATGGCCTTCTTGCTGGTTCACTTGTTCTATGGATGATACCCTTTTAAATGCACTCTCAATCTGAAACCCCAGCTCGTATAAGGAAGCAAATATGGACAACGACGCCACTATCATTCTTTGCAGCATGTCCAGCTCGAGGTTGTAGACCACTAGTCGGACTTGTTCTCTTTTGACAGGTCTATTTGTCATTCAAGCTGCCTTGGCTCTCCATCGGGTAACAAAATTGATGAATAATTCTTTGGGGTTCTGGGTAGTAGCCTCCAGCTCACTACTGGTTACCTTTATCTAGGTGTTATATGAATACTGATTGACAAATGCCTTAGATAGCTCCTCCCAATTCCGCTTTGTTGAGTCTTCTAATTTAGTGTATCAGATGGCCGCTACATCATATAGGGTTCTCCGAAACAAGGAAAGGTTCTGTGCCCTAGACAAACCTATGTGCC
The DNA here is from genome assembly GCA_036172215.1 of Camellia granthamiana. Lineage (NCBI taxonomy): Eukaryota > Viridiplantae > Streptophyta > Magnoliopsida > Ericales > Theaceae > Camellia > Camellia granthamiana. The sequence goes on along the minus strand of CM069908.1, from coordinate 77,357,607 downwards.
TTAACACGTTTGAAAATAACTGGACATGCACAATCGGATCCCCACTCCTATCGAATTTGTCGATGTGGGCATCTTAAATTTCTCCAGTAATCTGACTGAAGCCTCAGTGTACCCATCTTCGATATCCAGAATGGAGTTGAAGCCTTAGGATTTCTTCAATGCTTTCTCCACTCTAGCAATCTTGACCAAGGCCAAATCAATTTCATTAATATCAAAAGGAAAGATTCTTGCGGGGGGTTGAACCGGAGGCCTATAAGATGGAACCGAGGGAAACATTTCCTGAAGATCTCGGATTTGGGGATTTTTTTACTGGTGGGGGTATATCCGGGTTTGGCTGAGTAGCTGGGACTAGATGCACGGTTGATGCGGATGCCCCAGATGTACGTCGTAGATCGGCAATAATTTCATCTTGTGCAACCATCTTTTGGTTTACAATGTCCATGGTTCTTTGGAAGGCCGCCATCATGGTAGCAAATTCCTCTGCGTTTTGTGCTATATTCTGTGCCATTGCAGGCCTGGGTGAACTAGATACTAGTGAACTGATTGGGTGAGAATGGATAGGTGTTTGCCAAGTGCTTTGTACTGGTGCTGCTGGCTATCTGTTCCTTTTTCGTCGGGTGACTAGTAGAAGTGAGACTAACACTGGCTAGCCACCAATAAGGTCTTGAGCTTTACAAAGCCTGCCAAAGGGAGTCCATACAAATTGGGGAATACCAGGTCTTTCTAAAACTATGATGGTAAACTACATAGCAAAAAGAAAGAAAAAACATAATCAAAATTAGACAGCACTTCGGCCCCAATTCACAACAGTCATAACTCACAGCTAAACTGCAATCCCCACTTGGACTATGTTCTCAAACTCATACTGATATGAACCATCCTGTACAGTTAAAAAGCACATATCGAGTAAAAGAACCGAAACACCCCTATGAGGGGGGTAAGGTTACCTTGTCCTAGATTTTGACATGATCTAGGTCGTACTATTTCAAACAATGAGGTTCACAACATCCTGCAAATGGGTGGTATCCTGTCCTAAGTTGGAATAGTCACTATAGTTTCACTATATGTAACTAGGTCAAATGGTCGAAAGTCTACCTCAGCAAGAATACCTAATGTACCTCTCACACCTAGCACCGAGAAGTGAAAGGAGGATCAAGTGGTACAACAATAATCCAGATCCAAGGATTGTGTTTCTAACATGGCAGAGCCCATGACCAGTCAACTTTTTGGCAAGCCCCCGGCAAACTATCTAGGAATAACAGATGGAAAACACAGTGACTTAAAGTAATCATGGAAATGCAATGCAAAGAACATATAAGTGTAGATAAAATTTCATGTCATGAGTTTTAAGTCAAGTTCTCTAATTCCCTAGCAGAGTCGCTAGAAACTATGGCTTACTTTTCGTGCTCCTTTTGGATACGACTGGCCCCACAATTTGGTTCGAACTCCCGTGGTTTTGAATCTGATTTCACAAAGTGCAAATTGAAACAGTAAAAACACAAAAGAGTCCAAATCTGACAATTCTTTCGGAAAATCGATGTCTGAATCAAATGCCAAAAATGAATTGCTTTGCCAGATTTCAGAGTCGCCACCTAAATATTTTTGAAAAATTTAGGAAACCCGAGACTTGTGCCAAAGGCCATTAGTCCGTCATCACCAAAGTGTCTCGGCTCGGGAACTTAGGTATAAGAAGGGAAGGTCATGAGTTGAGCACTCCACTCGCCCGATCAAAGATCGGCCTCTACTAATCATGATGTAATTTTTATTTACATTACATACTCTTGTTTCGGTTTATTAAGTTAACATTTCTATGTGTTGCACGTAAGTATAGACTAATTTGCCAAAATTGGAACATTTGATTTCATATTTGTTTTTTAAAAAGAGTTGGTGAATGTACAACTTGAAAAAGTGGGCTTAAATGTACATTAATCAAACTATTTCAATTCAAGCAACTAGCCTTCATCCACAGGCATTCAAACAGTTTATCACTTAAGCATTTAGCCTCATGGAAATATGCTTATCATGGCAACACAAACATTCGATGCAAGACGCTAAAACTCAAAATTGCTCACCTAGTACTCCGAGCCAAAACAAAGAAAAATAATTAGAAAATATGCATGCTCCTAATTAATGCAATATGACTAATGCAACGCATACATTATGTAATTTGTAGGCTCGACTATGAGCATGGCATATGATTTCATTCAAAACATGCGATAAAGCACGTATTCAAGCAATGAATTTGAATAATGATATTGGGTTAGCATGATGAGCCGAACCTTGGATGCATGCAAGGCAATGTATGCAAAGCATAAGAATGCTAATTTGAAAAATGATGTTCTATACTAACCATCATAAGAAAATAAGTAAAAAGGAGAAAGACGTTGGGTTGGAAGACATACAACTTATTACTTGTTGACCCTCGTACAAGAGGGTCTGAATCAATGTTCAAATTAAACTGATTATTACAAAACCGAATGGATGAATAAGAAAAGAATTGACTAGCTAACTGCTCTATTACAACAAGGATAATAATGAGAAATAAACTAGCTATTTAGGTTAACTAGCTATGGCAATTACAAATAAACAATAATGATAATTACAACACTAATAATTAACAAGACTAATTATAACAACAATAACAATAATTACAACAATGCTCGGAGCATTAATCTATAACATTGATGTAAGCAAGGATGCACAAGGGTTGTATGCACAATGTCCAAGAACTGCTCTGTCTACCTAGGTTTGCTCTATTTTACCTTCAGCCACTACCCTCTGTTTTCTGTAAAATATACTGCTGACCAAACATTGATGACCGACTAGCTCTCAATGAAGCTCGACCGGGCCTAAATAAGGCCGGCCGTGCCTTAATTTTATGCAAAATCCTGTTTTGTGCTCTGAAGTGAAAACAGTGTAGACAGAGTTATTCTGAACTCTGTTTGTCCCTCTCCCACTTCTCTGTCATGGGAAAGCCTCGAGAGAAGGTTGGAATAGTTTCCAAAACCATAAATGAGCAAGTTGATTGCTTGATGATTTCGGATACAATTTAGACAAAATTCAATAAATGCAATGAACAACAATCACCCATCCCTCCTATCATAGAGTAAACTTAAAGAGGAAAGTAGAGACACTTAAAGGTTCATCAAAACATCATGAATTGATGTAAGACAACCCTTGACACAATAGATTCGGCATAACGTCCAGCTGAGCCCAAGGAATATAACTCTTTTTCCTTATATGGGTTAGTTCATTTTAAGCCAAATTCATTAGTCTTTGCCATCCTTTAATCCATTAAGGCCAAGATGATTGTTACGTCCACTAATTGAGAAACATGTCAAACAGAAGGTGATTCTCAACATGAAAAAGAGACTACGCCGTTGACAATGAACCTCCTTAGAGATTAAGCCATTAAGCATAGATCTCTAGTTCATGTTTTGAATAACCGTCAACCGATTGAAACAACTCTCAAATGAAAGAAATGAATGGCAAGTTGATTATTAAAATGAGGTTCTTAAACATGGAAATTAGACAAAGAAAGGCTAAGAGCAATGGTCAACAAACTATGCATGCCAATTTATGACACAACAATCGAGCTAAATCAAAGCATGAACTAATTAAACAACCTAGGATAGCCCTAAAACAGCCCTTGATGGGTGAAAAATAGTGCTAAAAGTACATGAAAAGAGCCCAAAAAGCTAAAACACCAAAGAAGAGAAAACAAGGCTATAGTAAATAAGAACAAGGAGGGGTGGCTAACCCCTCCACTTTTTGAAACCTCAAAGCATGATTTTTAGCCTTCTTTTAAACTCTGGAAAACAATTTAGAAAGCAAAGAAAAGGGTGTAAAAGCAAGGGTTTGAGCTATAGGTAAAGGTGTAAGAAAGAGTGTTAACTCTCTCTATCATTTTGGTAGCTCTCCATAACCCAAACTTAAACACTTGAAGGGAGATCAAAACAACACAAAACCACAAGAACTAGATAGTAAATTATAGAAATGAAAGCAAGAGAGAAAATAGCAAGCTTATACCTCTTGATAAAGGTAGCACTTTGTTTGTGAATCAAACTAAGTCCAAACACACTCTTAAGCTTGAATTGTGATGCTTAAGGCTTAACCAAGGTTCCTAGGCTAAGGTGTGAACGTGCATATGGTGTATTGATATAGGTTCAAGGTGGCAAGCTTGCTCAAAGGTTGCTTGCAAAAGAAGAAGGAGCTCTCAAGAAGGTGTATAGGCTTTCTAGAATTTGAGCAAGAGGGGTCATAAATATCTTTGAAAATGGATAGCTGGCGCGCTCCGCCCAAAACAATTTCTCACTACTAAGGCATAGCCAGCCATCAATAACCATGGTCGGCCCTCAATGAGGCATGGCCGGGCCTCAATGTGATCCCCTGTTTTTCTGCTTTAGACTTAGCACAGGGTGGTACAATGTGTAAAAATGGATTTTTAGGGTATAATCAGTGGGAATATGGAAGGTTTGGAATTGTTTCGGAGCTTAAACATAGCCCCTTTGTTGAGACCTGGAACCACGCACAACACCACTTTCATCATCGAGTGTACCGGGCAAAGTGCTCTAGCCTTGTGGGCGGTTAAAAATGGGGTGTCTACACCTTCTCAGTGTGATATTTTTACAAAATTTTTGCTTGAGGTGGTCATCCGGGAGGACGTCTGCCGGATGTTCGGCAGGTCATCTGATGGGTCGATATTCAATGGCTATACACAGTAAATTTGGTGAAAGGTGCAAGACATCTTCAGTTTTGATGAAATATTTTGAGGCATTCTCTCGATTTGATATCGTTTTGGTGAAATCGTTGCAGCATAAAAAGTACCTTCTTTTTCACCAAATTTGAATTTGATGATGGATTTGGTGAATTGTTGGAAATGGTCTAACCAATTTGAAATCAACTATAAAATTACTTGTTGGTGGTGATTTATTTCATGTTCGTTGTTGTGCTGTATTTTAAATTTAAATTTTATTGTTAAAGAAGTTATGCATGTATATGAGATTTTTATACTAGTAATAAAAAAAAAGTGTGGTTGTTTATTGCTATGTCTTTTGCCAATCGAATTTTGGAATACATGAAAATTTATTAACGCGAAGGTATGCCATTTAAAAAAATTAATTTTAGATATAGATGGCAGTTGGAATTCAACATATAATATGTTAAAAGAGCATGTAAACAAAAGAAAAGTAATAGATTTTTTATTTTATTTTATTTTATTTTATTTTTGCAATAACATTAATTGGAGGGAGTACTAACTCTTACAGAACTTAACTGAACGCCAAAAGTAGTCTTGTTATAAAGATTTTTTTCAAAGTTTTGATACTGCAAATAAAATTATTTTTCTTATATATATATATTAATCATATTTCACCATTTGTTTTACATATTGTTAGCAGAAATAATTAAAGTTTTTATAAAAATATTGAGTAATGAATATTATATAACCATTATTACTGCAATGAAAGAAATATTTTGATCCATTTGCATCATCTTTTAGGTTAGCCATAATAATTGATCCTAGGTGTAAAGAAACTAGTTCACAAGAATTTTTAGAATGTATTTTCGCTAATCAAAAACAATTTGTCCCTATTGTGCAAACACGCAAAATATTATTTAAAGGATATAGGGTAGCTACATCTGCAAATATACCTTACACACACTACAACAGTAGTCTCATCTCTAGGAGGAAGATTAAGTATTTTTTCGACAATAAAAAGTAGAAGAATATCTCAACATACAAGTATAATTAGTTTCTGAACTACAACGTTATTTGGAAAACCTATCAGTGGATGATTTTCCATGATTTTGACATTTTGGATTGATGGAAACATAATGAAACTATGTGGCTTGTAGTTTCACAGATGGCTCATGATATACTAACCATTCATATTTCTACAGTTGCTTCGGAAACAACTTTTACTGTAGATAGATGGGTGCTGAGCGATATACTAGCAGCAGGCTTTCGTTGCAAAATGATTGAGGCACTGATGATATTCAGAGATCATATGCATGAACTTATGAGAAGATAAAAATATAGTGAAAAAGAGCGAATTCAAAGAGATTTGGGATGACATATCATTGGGCAATGCAAGTGAATTGTCTGCCTCCTCTAATGATTGATCAACAATTTATTTTTTACTATGTTCATTTTGTTAATTTTTTTGTATTAGATTATTGAGATGGAGTATAATGCAAATGATTGGTAGGCTAGTAGGTAGCCAACCTAGTTAGGATGTATTTGACCTATAGTGAGCCAATTGCTTTACCATCATCAATAATCTATATATATTTTATTTAATGATATAAAATTTTTATAATATTTAATTTCATTTTGAAATAAAATTTATTCATTCAATAAATATTATATATTTAATTTAGAATGAATTGTAATATTGAAAGTTTCATTTTGTGATATATATAAAATCATTCATTTCAAAAGAAGAAATTTACATAAGTTCATACTTTTTAGTCATAAGTTCATAACTAAAAAAAACATAAGTCATACATAATTAAATTTAAATACGACCATGCATGACACACAAAACCAAACATCTCATTAATCTTAACTAAAATACTCTGGTACAAATTTTCTTTTATTATTTTATCCCTCATAAATAATCTACATACATAATATATTTATCGTTCCTTTTTCGTAAAAAAGGAAAAGGCTCTCCAAGTTCAGCCCTAGGCCTTATTTTGAGTGGGCTTGGGTCTAGTCCTCACTTTTTGGCCCGTGGGCTGGCCTAACCCGACTCACCAAAAAGTTAGAAGCTCGCGAGGCCTACTACGAGCCAACCCGAGCTCGAGCCTGGGCCCGAATAGGCCGGCATAGGCCATTATTACACCCCTGGAAACCCCAAGTCTTAAGTTCCGAAACTCCTGGGGCCAATTTCTCGGGCGTTGTGCAATTGGTTAGGAGGTTAAGGCTCAAGTTATTGTTACAACATCACTTAGTTGTGGGTTCGATACTCTCCCGCTGTACGAGTCTTGACTTAAGCAGAACTGGTCTTGGGCGGTCGGTACAAGTTATCAGGTTATAATCTCTTTGCTCGGAATGGACAACAGGTCGTGAGAGGCGTTGTCTTCGACCTATAGGAGAGTGAGAGGATTTTTTCTATAACAAAAAAAAAAAAAGAAGAAGTTAAAAGCTGGCTTTTTGACTTTTTTGTTTGACTTTTTTTTAGAAAAATAATAAAAAAAAAGTAGAAAGGTGAATGTGACTCAAAAAAAAAATCAAAAAGTTAAAAAGTTAACTTTTAACTATGTTGCCACAATAGGCCTTAATAAGTGACAAAATGACAAGTAAGGAGGGTGTGCGCAAGATTGAAAAGCTTCAACAAAGTGAAGCTATTGTTTGGGCCTCCTCTAGATTTATTTGATACTTTAAATTATTCATTTTAAAAAAATAAAAAATTTCAAATTGTATAGACAATTAATAATCATATGTTTTAGATTATATTTTGTCATTAAAAATAAAATAAAAAATTGACATCAGTTATAATTTTGATTATGGAACATTTATTACTTTAAAGATAAACACAATCTAATAAGGCATTTTTTTACACACGTAATCTTTGACAAGTCTTTCGATATGAATAGTTGAAATCATCGAGGAGGTCATGTGGTGGGCCCATAGAAGCCCAACAACAATACCTCTACGTTGATTTTACCCACCAGAGAAACTTTTTTTTTTTTTTTTTTTGAACCTTATGTCTAACTCACTTTTCTTTAAAATTTAGAGAAAATTACAAATACATTCCTTGAGATTTTTTTTAAAATACAAATTGCCTTCTGTTGTTTGAAAAATTGTAAATATCCCTTGTTAGAATTTTTTCATTTAGCAAAATTAGCTGAAAAAAATAAAATTCCGAATTGCTCTCCTGCACAATAATAAAATTACTTGAATTATTAATTGATATAAATTTTTGATATCATTAAAAATTGTTAATTGATTTAATGATTATTAAGTAAAATGAGTTATTTTTTTTATGAAATTACAAACTTCAGGAGATGGGATGCAATTTTCAAAACCACAGAAGACAATTTGTATTTTAAACAAACTTCAAAAGGTGTATTTTCAATTTATCCTAAAATTTAACTGATTGGTTGAATATGTAGTGGCCCATGTTAGAACAACTCGACCCATTTTATTTTGGTTAGGACACAGGGTTGTCGCAGGTAACTTTGTCTATTTTGGTAGGTTTGGACTCATGTAGTGGGTGTTGGTTGCTGGCAGCAACCCAAAGTTTTCTGTGTTGAGTTGGTCATATCTGCAAGTGTAAAGGTCGCGCCTGCAAGGGCCTGCGACCAGAAGTGGCTTCAGTTTTTTGGCCCAGGGTGAGTGTGTTGCATGCAATGGGCACGGTCTCCCCACTTACACTGGTCGCTGGGTGCAACCATGCCTGTCGCGGCTTGTGGGTAGATGCTTGAAGTATTCCTTGGGAAGGAAGAATGGTTTGTGTTCTCTCGGTAATGAGTGTAGCATTGGTGAAGATTGTTTTGTATGTCAGGGATTGTGTGATTGTCATTGACCATATCGATCTTGTGTTTAAGATGTAATGATGTGCTTGCCATATAGGCATAAGAGTGATGATTTCCTTGGAGCAATGGTGATATGGTTTGATCTTGAGGAACCTGGTGAGATTCTAAGAATATGGGGGAGTGCGTGTGGAACTCCATTTTTGGAGTAAATGGTGTTGGGTAGCACATCGGTTTTTAGTGCTGAGTGTAGAGTTTTATCAAGGTTTGGTTGACAAGTAGTCACCTTAAAAAAAGCTTGGGCTTGTGTACAAGGGCTGTAAGGTTGTGGGTACCTTAGAATGGTTTTGTGAGTGTTAGGTCTCATGTATGTGGTTGGGAAGCTTGTGTGAAACTTGTTTTGGATTAGTGGAAAAACCTCGAGTTGGGGTAATGTATTGTGGATTCTTCGTTTGTATGTGCATATGCCTCGTGTAGCTAATAATTTATGATAATGGTTATAAAGGAATGAAATTGCAAGATTGTGGATTTTCATGTGCCTTATTGTGTTGATAACACAGTTGTTATTTCTATTCATGGTTATTATAGAAATATTATGTTTTATGTTGGTTGTGGCTTCATTATAACGAGTGATGGGCATTGTTGGGTGACGGTAGGGGTTCACTGGTTGTTATATTGGAAAGAATTGGAAAATAAATTTTTCCTACTGTTATGGCCTCAAATGGCTTTATTAAACAGAAATGTTATGGATTTAATTTAAATAATAATGAGGAATTTCAATGAGTAGTTTTTTGCAACTAAATTCTGGATGATTATGTGTTATGAGTTACACCTTATTTTTGAAAAATGTTTACAAAACTATTGAGTTTTATAAAAACAAAAATGTATTTTGATAGTGGACGGTGCAAATTTTAGCATCTTTTGAGAAATATTTTATATACAAGAGAATGATTTTTCAAAGAGTTAAGAAAAAGACGAAATTTCCTTTTTAACATAGTTGTGTTGTTATTTGTTTTATTTGGAATGATTGGGTTGGTGTAGTGAATTTAACTTGAGTTGCTAATCATGGGTTTGGGTGTTTGGTTATGAGGAGTGTTTTGGTGTTGTTGAGGCTTGTTATGCTGGGTGTTGTTTGTGACCATGTTTTGTTGTAAGTTCCCATCACCTGTGTGAGTTGACCGAGAACTCTATAGTGAGGGTTTTCTTTTGTGTTCGAGTGTTGAACACTCGGGGGTGTTTTCTGCTTGTGATGGTGGTTAAAATGTAGTTGTTGTTGTCGTTGTTCCTGTCTCATAGGTCCAACGAGTTGTATAGGTCGAAGAGACATCCATGACCTTTCCCTTGTGTTCTTGTTGATTTGGGTGTCTTTGTGGCCCTGAGGTGTTGCACCGAGATTTGGAATTTATCCCAAGAATAGAGCTAAACTCGGGGTGGATGGTTGTGTTTCCTTTATGGTTGTTGCCTTTGTATTTATGGTATTTGTTTAATTTTAGGGATGAAATTTCTTAAGTGGGAGAGATTGTAGTGGCTCGGGTCAAAAAAAGACGACCAATTTTATTTTTTGTTAGGACATGAGGTCGTCTCGAATAACTTTGTCTGTTCTGGGAGGTTTGGACTCATGTAGTGCAGTGGGTTGGCTGTTGGTAGCAACTTAGAGCTTTATGTGTTGAGTTGGTTGCCCCACAAGTGTAAAGGTTGTGCCCGCAAAGGCCGCGACTAGGCCACGATCAAAAGTGACTTTTAGGTTTTTGGCCCAGGTGAGTGCATTGCCCGCGATAGGCCACGGTGACACTACAAGAATTTACAATTTTGGCGACTAAGTTTTTAGTCGCCAAAAGTCATCTTTTAGTCGACAAAAATTTTTAGCGACTAAATTTTTTGGTCGCAAGAGTAGTCGCTGATGGATTGTCGGGAAAGGTATTTGGCGACTAAATGCCAACTAATTTTTTAGTCGCCAAATAGTATTGAAAAAAAATTAAATGTCACCTTTTTAGCGACTAAAAATATTTTGTCGCGAAAAACCTTACCTATATCTAGCTACAAAATATTTAGTCGCCAAAATTTTTTTGGTTCCTTCTATTATGTTTTTTAGCTACTAAATATATTAGTCGCCTAAAGTGCTATTGTGTTTTAGGTACTAAAAGTTAGTCGCCTAAAGGTTTACATTTTTCGCTACTAAACTTGTAGTTGGCAAAGGTGGTGGTGTTGTTTCATCAAAAAATGTTTTGGCTACAAAATATTTTTAGTCGCCAAATGTCGGATTATTTTTGGCTACTAAGGTTTTAGTCACCTAAAGTGTGGTTTTTTCTTTTTGGTTACTAATTTTTTTAGTCACTAAAAGTCTGACTTTTTTGTCTACTAAGCTTTATAGTAGGCAAATATTTAGTGTTTTGCCTACTAAACATTTAGCCGCAAAAGTCTCAGATTTTTTTGCTATTAAACTTTTAGTCGGCAAATGTTTTTTTGTCTTTTGGCTATAAAATATTTTAGTCACCAAATGTCTTTTTTTTTTGTTCTAGTCGCCTAATGTTGCTTTTTTGTTGGTACAAAGCTTTGTAGTTGCCATAATTGTTTTCCGAATTTTTTATTTGGTTTTAGGTACAAACATTTTAGTCACAGAAAATATGTACTTCATTTTTTCACTACAAATTGTTTAGTTGCCAAAAAAATGCTCTTATGTTTTATCACAAAATTCTAATTTCTCCTCGACCCTATATTCTGTGCAACCTGTAGTATGTATATAAACAAACAAAACAATACATATTTTATCAATCATTCCACAACGTAAAATTATCAATCATGCCACAGTCAATATTACTTCCAATCATCCAAAAATGAATAACTTTAAATGTTATATATTCCATGCAAACCAACTATTGTCCAAACTAAAATTATATTTCCATACAAAATTCCAACCCACCATATACAAGAAATATATTTACTACACATGCGATATGGCCATTTGGCATGGTACAACTTACCATCGTAATCTGTACCACAACAAATTGTGACCTATATGCCATGCCTGCAACTATCAGTTGGATTACGGAAAGTTATATGTATCAGTAATGCTAATATTCACAAAAGCAGAGGAAGACATAGTTGGCAGGATTATACAAAAGTGTTAAGTGTCCTCCATAAACAAAAATGTAGACTATCCAAAAGTCCACGCCAAAAGCCATCCACAAAAAAAAAAAAAAAAAAACAATTGCACCAATTACAAAATATCAATTCATTCAAACATAGGATAAAAATGTTGTAATAACATGCATTTAAGGTAGAACAATCTATAAAAACCTTTTTTCGAAATACAATCATATGTATGTATCATGAAAGATTTATTCCAAACTTGATTTCAATTTACAAATAATAACAATTTTTAGAGCATACCTCTTCATAAAATAAATTTTTATGAGTAGAATGTTTTGGTGGTAAATTTATTTTAACTCTTCTTCATTATCATTTTCCTAGTCAAAGTAAAATGATGGAGTAATCTATGGGGTTATCTCCATAACCATATCATGCTTTCTTAATACGTTTACCACCCAAATGACCACCGTGTATGATGAAACAATGGCATCATTTACAATGAAAATGTTGAACATTTATTGGATGTCAAACTCTCCATTTTTCGAATAAGTTTAAGGTGTTTCTAGCTCTAACTCCCAAACTACGTGTGCTAATGACATTCTGTCTGTTGTCAACAAATCCTATATGTAATAAGGCGTTTTTGGCTCTAACTCCCAACCTACACGTGCTAATTACATTCTGTCTATTATCACAGGTCCTATTTGTCATGGGGAAGGTGGCTGTGACATCCGTATGGTGGTTCGGGGGCTGATTCGTATTTTCACCCCCTTAAAGCCATTTTTCAGTTAAGTTTAAGGCGTTTTCGGCTCTAACTCTCAACCTACACGTGCTAATTACATTTTGTCTATTGTCATAGGTCCTATTTGCCACGGGAAAGGTGGTCGTGACATTTGTACTGGGGTTCGGAAGTTGTTTCGCATTTTCGCACCCTTAATGCCCTTTTTCGATTAAATTTAATGCATTTTCGGCATTAACTCCCAACCTACACGTGCTAATTACATTTTTTCTAATGTCACAGGTCCTATTTGTCATGGGGAAGGTGGCTGTGACATCTGTACAGCGGTTCGGGTCTGATTCACATTTTTGCACCCTTAATGCCCTTTTTCCGTTAAGTTTAAGGCTTTTCCGGCTCTAACTCCCAAACTACGTGTGCTAATGACATTCCGTCTATTGTCACAGGTCCTATATGTCATGGGAAATCTGGCTGTGACATCCCTACAGTCGTTGCAGGGCTATTTCGCATATTCGCCCCTTTAACGCCTTTTTTCGGTTAAGTTTAATGCGATTTCGGCTTTATCTTCCAAGCTACGTGTGCTAATGACATTCTATATGTTGTCATGGGTCTTATTTGTCACGGGGAAACTGGACGTGACATCCTACCAGTGGTTCAGGGGCTAATTTGCATTTTCACACCCTCAACGACCTTTTTCGTTAAAATTTAAGGCCTTTCCGGCTCTAACTCCCAGACTACGTGTGCTAAGGACATTCCGTCTATTGTCATAAGTCCTATATGTCACGGGAAAGTTGGCCGTGACATCCCCATGGTGGTTTCGGAGTTGTTTCACTTTTTCACTCCCTTAACGCCCCTTTTCGGTTAAGCTTAAGGCGTTTATGGCTTTAACTCCCAACCTACATGTACTAATTACATTTCATTTGTTGTCACAGGTCCTATTTGTCAGGGGGAATGTCACACCCTCAAAACAATACAATAATTATAACCCAAAGCATAAATAACAATTGCATAATTCAGAGTAAATAGTCTTTTCATTTCATGAAGTTAATGATACAAAAGAGTTTAACATAAATAAATGCCTTATCGGCTTTCCCCTTTCCAAGCCTCGGTTTGGTTACAACAAAAGAGAGACTAGTTGTTACAAATAAGCCCTCGGCTATACAAAAATATATAATCAAAACAGGAAGCTTGTGCTTTCAAAAGTCTCTCTTAGCTATTGTCTTGGCGGAGGCATGGCCTCAATACCTAAAAATGTTATCCTGAAATAGGGTGAGCCACAGCCCAGTAGGAATCATCTAACATGGTATATGAAACTTAGCAAAGGTATAAGTACACTATGCATACACAACGTCAGTGATAGAACAACCACACTTTATACAGTCATAAGATACCAGATTCAATTCTTAATCCATTTCCATTCCATTCATTTTATTACAGGAGCCAATTTCATCAATTCTTTAACAATCTAAATGAGACAACAACTCATTAGTTTTACAATCACATCATCAACGTATAAACACTTCAAACTTTCCTTTCACGGATATTTCGTCTGCGGGAAAGCATCAAATGGGACCCATGTAAACGTAGGCTATACAAGCACTACAATTGCCATTTTACGGATATTTCATCCGCGGGATCGACACCTATGTATAATTTCGGGACTTTCACGCAGGACACTCCAGCCAGCTTAATTATAATGGAGTCCATCCCTTTTCTCTTCCCAAACAATCATTCATAAATATGCAATGTATTTAAATGCAAAATCATACGTGGAGCACATCCTTTTTCCACTCCCAAATAACCATACATATACAATGTATATAAACATAGTCATATTCAATAACAACCACAAGAGATTAGTTTCAATTCACCTAATCCGTATGCACTTTCTACAACAATCATAGCTATTCTCCACCGATAGCCCAATACAGATATTTCTAGACAGATATACAATCTCATAGATAATTTATACAAAATTTCCAAAGATGTGAAGTATTACATGCTCAATTCCACCATCTATTCCATCACTTGCTCAATTTCATGTTTACCCCACCAATTTCAATTATTTATATAAAATAATTATGATAGTCAATTTAGGGCAAAAATTTCCCTTTTTCAAATATCAACCCAAGCATCAAACTCAACCATTTTGACCCAACATAATTTCATTTTCACAACCCACATTTATTTATTTCATATTTAACAACAATCCCTCTCTTTATATTATACCCAAACCCTAGGTTTGCTTGACACACCCCCAAATCACATCATTGTTACACAAGAGACAAATAACTAAGCTAAATATCATATTAAGGTGTAGAAAAGATCCCTACCTCAAAGAAAGAAGATGAGCCACGCAAGAGAGAAACTCCAGGGACATCGAAACCCACTTCTATTTGGATCAAATGTAGAGCTTGATGTGCTCTAGCTTTTTCTCAAAGGCACAAGAGTGAAGAGATTGACAGATCTAGATGAAATTTAAGAGAGCATGTGAGTTTTTAGAGAGAGAATGTGTAAATCTAGGTTTTTGAAAAGTTTTAGAGAGAGAGAAATGAAAAAGTGATTCAATTTCACGGACTGTTATATACGCAGTCCACTCGAGCGTGGAAAGTGATGCTCGAGCGCAAGACACAAAATTTCGCTCGAGTGTGAGAAGTTACGCTCTAGCGCAGAATACACGCTTTCAAAAAAATTACAGACGAAGGACCCCACTTGAGCGTGAGATTGGACCCTCAAGCGTCCAATGCACTCTTCCTGTATTTGCAGGTCTGCAAAATTACTGAGAGTCGACAAGTCTCGCTCAGGTGCAAGAATGGCCGCTTGAGCTGAGGAGCAAAATTTGTGAAGCCTGCTTGAGCGCAAGAATTCTTACTTGAGCGGAAGAGCCATAATCTGGGCATCATAGGTTGGAAATACAAGAAACCAACCTGTTCCAAATGCACAATTACAACTTGATAACCAAATAAAGGGGAGACAAGGGAAACAAGATATGAATAACCATTCTAAACCATACCAACCCGAGTCTAGAATACAATACATAACGGGTCAAAACCAAAATCGCTATAACCTCCCCCCCTTAAGGAATTTCGTCCTCGAAATTACAAATCAAGTTCAAAATCAACATTAGACCATTCACAACAATGTTATTCCCACAAATTCAATACCATGACCCATCCTTCGGTCATCCATTTCCATCGACTCGATACACAAGTTCCACATTGAAAGTACAATTTTACAATTGTCCAAACATTTGCAATGTTTAAATCAAGATTCAAGTTTCCAAATGTTTAACATAGCATCTACAATGCTTCCAAAAGTGACATAATACGTATGATATTCCACATTCTCAAACATATTCAATGTTTATAATAACTCATATTTCCAAAAGTAAACAACATATACAATGCTTCTACCTTTTCAAACAAATACAATGTTCTTATATTCTATCAAATCATGATCACAAAACAACACATGTTCAAACATCAATAAATAAGTTCAGATACTTCTCTCGGGACTTCCAGTTTTTGCTCCCAAGTTGCTTTCTCAACCCCGTGGTGTTTCCACAATACCTTTACTAAGGGGGATTGTCTTGCCTCGCAAGACTTGGTCTCGTCTATCCAAGGCCCTCAACTCGTCTCTCCTCATACGAGGCATCCTTATCTACCTCCAAGTCGGTCCAATCCAATACATGTGATGGATCCGGCTCATATTTCCGAAGCATACTACTATGAAACACGTCATGAACCCCAGAAAGCTGTGGTGGTAATGCCAAATGGTAAGCAACCTCTCCCCAATTTGCTCAAGGATCTCAAAAAAGCTAATAAATCGAGGGGATAACTTCCCACTCTTCCCGAATCTTATCATACCTCGTCTAGGTGATATCTTCAAAAAGACATGATCTTCCACCTCAAAAGACAAAGGTCTCCTCCTATGGTCGGAATAACTCTTCTGGAGACTCTGAGCCGTAACTAACCTCTTACAAATAAGTGCCACATTCTCTGTCATTTTCCTGAACCAACTATGGGCCCAACAAATGTGCGATCACCCACCTTGGCCCAACACAACGAGGATCTACATGGTCGGCCATACAAGGCCTCAAATGGTGCCATGCTAATACTCGATTGGAAACTGTTATTGTAGGCAAACTCCACTAAGGGCAAGTGCCTCTCCCACGATCCCTTAAAATCAAGCACACAACCTCAAAGCATATCCTTAAGGATCTAAATGGTACGCTCGGACTGCCCGTCAGTCTGAGGGTGATACGGTCAATCTAGTGCCCAAGGCACTCTGCAAACTCTGCCACAATCGGGCTGTGAAACGCGGATCTCTATTTGAAACAATCGTTATAAAGACTCCGTGCAACCTTACTATGTCCCTGATCTACAAGTCGGCAAGATAGTCCATCGAATCACTCACGCGCATACGTATTAAGTGTGCCAACTTGGTCAACCAGTCAACTACCACCCAAATGGCATTACTACCCCCATTGAGTCCTCGGAAGGCCCACAACAAAATCCATCGTGACATGCTCCCACTTCCATTTGGCTATAGGCAAGGGTTACAATGAACCCACTGGCCTCTGATGCTCGGCTTTCACTTGCTGACAAGTAAGGCATTTTGATACAAACACCGCCACATCCTTCTTCATACGTCTCCACCAAAACTGGCGACTAAGGTCGTGATACATCTTTGTGCCCCCCGGATGCACCACAAGGCACGAATGGTGAAACTCTCGGAGTACTTTCTCTCGGTAAGACTCTGGTACAAACAAACGATCCCGGTATCTCACACTCTGGTCGGGATATACAATCAAGCCTCTTTCTAGCTTCCCACTGGAAATCTTCTCTCAGAGGGATTCTACCTCAAGGTCACCTATCTGCGTCTCTAACACTCGGTTTGCAAGTGTAGGTTGGGCAACTACTGTAAACAGGGCCGCAGATTCAACAGATTTACCAAGATGCAGGTTAAACTCCCTAAGGGCACCTAACATCTCCCATTCTCAGATGGCGATACAAGCTACACTGCTAATAGACTTCCTACTCAAAGCATCGGCCACTACATTGGCTTTCCTGGGATGATAATGCAACTCGAAGTCGTAGTCCTCTATGAACTTCGTCCACCTTTTTTGCCTCAAATTCAAGTTTTTCTGGGTAAACAAGTACTTCAGACTCTTGTGATCGGAGAACACTTGAAATTTCTCACCATACAGATAATGCCTCCAAATCTTCAAGGCAAATATCACCGCTTCTAACTCTAGGTCATGAGTAGGGTAGTTTCTCTCGTGTGTTTTCAACTGACGTGAGCCATAGGCCACTACCTTCCCCTCTTGCATCAATACACAACCCAAACCTTCTCGTGCAGCATCACAATAAACTGAGTAACCCAAACCCCTCTCCGGAATAATCAAGATTGGAGCAGTGGTAAGTTTAACTTTAAGCTCTTGGAATGACTTCCTACAAGCCTCACTCCACACAAATTTGATTCCTTTCCTCGTCAGCCTAGTCAACGGTGAAGCTAATCTAGAGAAATCCTTTACAAATCTCCGATAATACCTGACCAACCCCAGGAAACTACGGATCTCAAAAGCATTCTTAGGCTGTGCCCAATCCTACACTGCCTCAATCTTTGATGAATCTACAGTCACCCCTTCCCTGTATACTACATGACCTAGGAACTTAACTTCTTTCAACCAAAACTCACATTTCCCAAATTTAGGATACAACTTATGGGCTCTAAGCAACTTAAGCACTACTCGCAAGTGTTCCTCATGTTCCTCCTCGGAGGGCAAATAAATCAAAATGTCGTCCACAAATACGACCACAAAATGATCTAGGAACTCACGAAAGATCCGGTTCATCAGACTCATAAACACCGCTGGAGCATTGGTTAGCCCAAAAGGCATCACAAGAAACTCGAAACAGCCATACCGCGTACGAAATGCCGTCTTTGGGATATCCTCCTCTTTAACCCTCAACTGATGGTAACCCGATCTCAGGTCTATCTTAGAGAAACAACAAGACCCTTTCAACTGATCGAACAGATCATCTATACAAGGCTTTGGGTACTTATTCTTAACAGTAACCCGGTTCAACTTTTTGTAATCGATACAAAGTCTCAAGGCTCCCTAAGGTGAAGTACTAAGGCGAATAAAACCCTTATCTAACAATTCCTGAAGTTGAACCTTCAACTCACTCAACTTAGCAAGTGCAAACCGATATGGTGCCATAGAAATCGGTGTCGTGCCAAGCACTAAATCAATAGAGAACTCGATCTCTTGGTGAGGTGATAAACTAGCAAGATCCTCGGAAAAAGACATCTGGGTATTCACAAACCACCCTTGGCAACTCAACCCGGCCTTCATCACACTCACTACTTAAGAAGTTAGCAAGAAGACAACTAAGCTCACTCCGTCCATGCGGATCATATACCGGTGATAAGACTCTATCCACCCGGCCCCCCAAGAAATAAAAGTAATCACCGCTTAAGGTACATACAGTAACCCTCTGACAGTAGCAGTCTATAACAGCTCGATATGATGATAACTAGTCCATACCCAAGATAACATCAAAACTTGACATGTTAAGCAAAACAATTGCAAATGGAAGTCGACGACCGTCGACCTCTATGTCACAACCCTGACACCCCTGTTTCAGAATAACTTCACCACCAATAGGTGACTCTACACAAACAGGAGATGCTAACTGTGCCAACTCCAACCCCAAAACCGATGCAAATGTAGACAAAATAAATGAATAGGATGCACCCGTATCAATCAACACATTAACAACTGCATTGCAAAACAAGAAGGTACCTCTCACTAGTGAAGGAGCGGGTACTAGGTCTGGCGCTGTGACAACATACACACGGCCTATTGGCCTCTTATCTACCTATTTACCCCTCGGAGCATAAGCCTACTGCACTGACTGCGCCGAAGAAGCTCCCTGATTGGCTTTTGAGGCCTGTGCTGACTGTGCTGGCTGGTGACTCTGTGTCTATCTCGAACCAGACACACCAGATGTGCCACCCAATTGTGGGCAAAACCTCTTCAGGTGCCCCGCCTATCCACACTGATAACAAGTGGGCGGCTGTCTTCTACCTTGACTTTGGCCCTGAGAACGAGCCGAAGATGAAGCAGCTTGCTACTGTAGACATCCCCGAACGTCCCGGGAGGGAAATCCCGTTTTGCACATTTGGGGCTCACTACAGTTCAGGACTCAAATGTCACGGTTCTGAATCTGATCCCGCAAAGTGCAATGCGAGACCGATAAATCACCAAAAAGTCCAAATCCGGCAAATTGTTTTGGAAAACAGATTTTTGGAAAGAAGTGCCAAACATGGACTACTTTGCCAGATACAGAGTCGGCACCTAAATATTTTTTTATGAGGGAATTTAGGAAACCCTGACTCGTTGCCTAAGGCCACGTGTCCGTCATCACCAAAGTTGCCTCGGCTCGGGAACTTGGGTACGATTAGGGAAGGTCACTTCGTGAGCACCCCCGCTCGCCCGATCAAAGATCGGCCTATACTAACCATGATATCAAGTTTTGAAAACATTAGGTGCTCTTATTCCGGTTTATTAGCCTAGAATTACTATGTGATGCGCGCAGCATACAAGTATAGACTGGATCGCCTGAGTTGGAACAAAACATTTCATGTTTATTTTTGAAAACGGTTTGCTACTCGCAAGTAGGCTAAAATGCGGATTTTGCCACCTTCAAGTGGGCTTAGAAAACATGGTGATTTGCTACTATCTAGTGGGCTAAAAACTTGCAATTAATGAATTGTTCCAATTCAGATAATCCAACCTCCACCCACAAGCATTCAAGCAGTTATATCACATAAGCAAATAGCCTCATGGTAAGCATGCTATCATGGCAGTCACTCACACGCATGCAAGGATGCTAAAGCATAAAACTCACCGAGTACTCCAAGCTAAAATAGAAACTAGTTAGTAATCAATGCATGATCCTAGTTCATGTTAAGATGGCTAATGCAACGCATGCAAAATGCAACTAAGATAGGCACAACTATTCTAAACATGGCATATGAAATGCAATAGATAACATGTATTCAACTTGGAATTGAAATACAATGCAGTTAGTATGATGCGCCGAGCCCGGTGCATGCAAGACAGATGAATGGATGCAAACATGCGAGCATAAGTATGCTAATTGAAACATGCCCTAAACTAACCATCATAAGCTAGTAAATAAAAGGGAGAAAGACGTGGGGTTGGAAGACATTCACACACGCACGCACGCACACTTATTTACAACATTGCCCTATCTCGGAGGGTCCGAATAAATTATACAAACCAAATAAATAATTAAACTATTCTAGCTAATTAAATATTACAAAACTTCTAATTAATTAACGAATTAAATAAGCTATGGAAAGCAGTAAAAGGGGCCTCGGGAAGAGGGATGCACGTATGCTCGGATTGGCTTTGTCCAGAAATCCATTGCCATGACAAAAGCTGCCTCTGTTTACACTGCCTTGCTCCTCTGAAATTTATGAAAGTTTACAGAATCCTTCTAAATCACTCCCTGAGTGTTGTGGAGTGCCGCCGACCATAATTCAAATCCGCCGGCCATGAGAATATGCTTATCGCCAAATATTGAACCACCGGCTGGACATTGATGGCCGGTCGGCACCAAAAGTGGCCAGTCGGCCATTTCTTCCTGCAGAGCCCTGTTTTGACACCAGCAGAGGATAGACAGTGCATGGCATGGAAATTCAAAGCATTGTGTACATGGCCACTCTCCCAATCATGCTACGGATTCAAGGGAGTGTGGCCCTCGGTCCTCGGGCCACCAATCACGCATTTCGATGCATGATGGCCAAAGACACCAAGTTTGCAAATCAATGTAAATGCATGCAACAAAACAAATGAGTGCCTATGCCCTATCATGTTGAGATCAAGGGCATCGGCGACCGAGGGTTGAGACATGTTTCGTCACTTTGAATACGAACACACCTCACCCCTCAAGTTTGGTTTGACACCCCAAACCAAACAAAATGCAATGCATCTATGCAAAGTGACTCAAGTATGCAAAATGGCTAAGTTAACAAAACATGCCAAATGCAAGCTAATCATGCAAATGTACAATGTGCTAATCATGCAAGATGTAGTGCAATGTGACCTAATCATGTAAGCAATATGGCAATACAATAGGTATACAATGATGCAACCTAGATAACCAACTATACAAAGTGATAGGTATGCACCAATGCACAAATGCAAGACCTATGGACTTATACTAAGATGGAGGAGCTTCAGCCACACCCCAAAAACAGTGGCCAAAGTGGCATAACAAGAGCACAAATCACATATGCATGCATGCATGCACCAAGGCCCATCACTTAAGGCATAAAAGAGGCAACTCTAAGCATACTTAAAAGAGGCAAACATGGGCATTTCAACCAACATATTAAGCTCTGAAATACGTGCAAAGGGGATGATGCCAAGTCAAACACAACATGCAAACAAGGCGCGCAATAGGGCCCAAAACTTGAGGCCAACAAAGGGGGGTATTCCACTACAACTATTATGACCACACATGGTATGGATTATGCAACCAAAAACAGAGTTTCAATGCATCAAAATACACCCCAAAACCCACTGATATGGCAGCCCAAGGTCTTAAACAAAAGGGCGTACACCAAGGCCCATTTCAAGGAATAAAAGAACAACTCTTTAAGGCATGAAAGGGATGGTGAATGCAAGCATACAAGCATGGATTATGGACTGAAATAGCATGAGAAGTGATTCCAATTCACTGAAACAACCCAACTAAAGCATGCTAATGACTCACACACTCAAGGCTCACAAGCCAAAATGCAAAGAGGCTATACCAAACATGGCAAACATGATCAAATCAGTGTCCAACAGACCTTAAGCATGGCAAAATATGACCAAAAACTTCATGGAGTTAAGCTAGAACATGCAAGCATGGAGGGGCAAATGCATGGCACATGTTATGACAATAAAGGGGATTACTAAGCAAGTATGTGATGCATGTAATGGACAATAAATCCGACCAAAAACAGAGGTATAATATGACCAAATAACACCCAAAAACCTTTGAAATGAAGCTAAGAACAACTAAGCATGCATGCTACCTTTATGAGCCAAAAACATGAACAAATGAGACACAAAGGGAGAGGGGTGTCCCTCCCCTATGCAAGACTTCAAAACCTCTTCTTCACCATTGAAAATCCACTGGATTTCAGTGGTGAGAAGGCCAATGCACAAAAGTATTCAAAGCTCAACCAAAGAAAGTACGAAAGGGGCCAAACAAGGTTTAAGAGGGGGAGGTCGACCCCAAACATAAATGAGAACTTAATGGAACATCTTAAGCATGAAAAGTCAGAGTTTTTATCAGTTATATACAAAGCTCAAAACAGCATGCAAAGTGGGTTAAAAGCTAGTGCAAGAATGGGGAATATAAAGTAACTAGCTCACCCTTGAAGAATACTTGAAGAACAGCAAGTCCAGCCCCTTTCTTCTGATCAAAACCAACTCAAAACTCTAAGAACAACCTCCCAACACCCCCAAAACCGAAGTATGGTGTAATACTAGGTGCCTTAGTGCAAAACTAAGAACAAAACACCCTTTTGAGCCCTCAAACACACACAAATGAAGAGAGAGAGGGAGATATATATAGAGAGAGTGATATATCAGATATATCAGATGTATATGTCTGCTTTTGTTCAACCTCTTCAAAGGAGAAGAGAGGTCTCCTTTTATAGAGCAAGAGAAGGGCCTAAGCTTCTTGGAGAAGCTAAGGCAAAAGGGTCAAGGGGGGCAAGCTTCTAAGGGAAGCTAAGGCAAAGGGTCAAGCTTCTTGAGGAAGCTAGAGCAAAAAGGTGCAAAGGGTGGAAAGGGGCAAATCCTCCATACACGTGTATGGAGGACAAGTCCGTGCACTCCAGCTGGCATAACTGGCATGCACCATGTCTAATAAAGGCGAAAAGGAGGTACCGGCCAAAAAAGGAGACAATCGGCCAAATAAATGGTTGGCCGACCACACAAAATGTCGACCGGCCATCACCAGTGGCCGGTAGCATTAAAATAGGGTCACTGGCCTCAAACCAAGGCCGGTGGGTATCAGGGTAGCTACCAAGCTACTCTCTACCCTCAGGTGCAAAAACAAACAAGTTCTTGGTGTAAAACCAAGCACAAAATAGGTAAGTTAAGAGATCCTGAGGCAAGGCGCGTAGCCGAGACCTCCGAGAACTCAAAACGAACACAAACATGGATGATCACCGAGTGTTCAAACGGTGACGTCCAAGTCTTGAGGACGGTCAAAAATGGGGTGTCTACAGTTGCCCCTCTTTGACAGAACTCGAAAGACATAATAATGACGGGAGTGAGTGTCAAAGCCTAGAGACGACCCATTTTTGACAAGGTCGAAGACTTAGACAAAGCATACAAGCTACAGATAAAGATATGCACCCGAAGGCAGGGGCAAAATGCAAGAACAATGCACAAAGCCGAGCATAACTTACGATCATGCAAAGAAAGCTGTAACGAAGCATATACATACAATAAATGCAACAGTTTAAGCAATCTAACATAAATCTAACTACATTACAATGCAGAAAGGATGTAAGAGAATTATGTAATTCTCGCTACGTTTCACGCGGAGAATATAATACCTGTGCTGTTCGTCTGGTCGCACCAGCTTCAAATGAACCGTACATACAATATCGTGCCTGTAAAAGAGGGAAACTCAACAGGTGCAATATCGTTAACAACAATGCATAACAATGCAAGTGAAAAGTGCGTGACAACGTAAGTCGAGGGATGCATGACAATGCAACCTGAGTGTGACACATAACAATGCGGTATGGATGCAAGATAATGCAACCTAAGCGTAACGCATAACAATGCGGTGAAAACAAGCATAATAATGCAAGTGAAGTATACATAACAATGCAATGCACTAACAAGTGCAGGTAAGGTGCGCAAAATAGCGCGAGCAATGCACTAACAGGTGCAGGTAAAGTGCGCAAAATAGCGCGAGCAATGCACTAACAGGTGCAGGTAAGGTGCGCAAAATAGCGCGAGCAATGCACTAACAGGTGCAGGTAAAGTGCGCAAAATAGCGTGAGCAAGTTCAATGCAAAACATATGAGCATTTTCTATGCAAGATGAGAGCATGTAATGAAATGCACAGGATGGTGCGATGCGCAAGAAAGCGCGAGTGTAAACTGCACAAAACAGTGAGATGCGCAAGAAAGCGTGAGTGTAAACTGCACAAAACAGTGCAATGCGCAAGAGAGTGCGAGTGTAAACTGCACAAAATAGTGCGATGCACAAGAGAGCGCGAGTGTAGACTGCACAAAACAGTGCGATGCGCAAAAGAGCACGAGTGTAAACTGCACAAAACAGTGCGATGCGCAAAACAGCGCGAGTGAATTGAAATGCACTACACAGTGCGATATGCTAAACAGCGCGAGTGATTTGAAATGCACTAAACAGTGCGATACGCTAAACAGCGAGAGTGATTTGAAATGCACTAAACAGTGCGATACGCTAAACAGCGAGAGTGATTTGAAATGCACTAAACAATGCGATACACTAAACAGCGCGAGTGTAATGCAATGCACAAGATAGTGTGAGTGAAACACAACCACAAGATGCACAAGAAAGTGCGAGTGAGATACAAAGTGTAAGTGCACGAGACAGTGCAAGTGAGATAAAATGCATGTTCTATCCAAGTAAGGTGCACAAAAAAAGTGCAATAAAATGCATTTTCTATGCAACTGAGGAAGAATGCATTTTCTACGCAAGAGATACGAGCATTTTCTATGCAAGTATGGAAGCGTGCATTTTCTATGCAAAAGATACGAGCATTTTCTATGCAAGTATGGGGGCATTTTCTATGCATGAAACAAGAACATATTCTATGCAATATTGAAAGCATATTCTACACATGAGACAAGCAAAGCATATTCTATACGGAATTGAAAGCAAGCATATTCTATGCATGAATCATAACGATGCGCGGCACGCATGCAACAAAAGTGTATATGAAAGTGCACATTCTATGCAATAGGGGGGCATCAAACATGTATTCTGGTGCCTCCAACTTACCTCTCAGAGGACTTTGTAACACACTCAGCTCGAAAAGGGGACACCCTGTTTATATTTGCAAGAGATAACATCTACATGTAAAGCGCTCAGGTGCTGCTTGAACTGCCATTCTGTCTTGAAGCAAACTTACACTTGGGGTCGAGATATACTCATACTCCAGAGAAACGGCGAGGCCTAAGAAGGTGCACCTGGAGTGCAATCCCAGAATCTAAAACAAACTCAGATGCTTCGATTTTGCCTATTTTTTTTGCTTCGAAGTCTAGAACCAATATAGCTTCAGATAGGTCCTGGTTTTACTGTTCTCATATGACCTGGGTTGAACCTTGCAGTTTTATGGAAGAACAAAACCTGTTTTGCACAAATGTGGAGAATGGCACAGCACTCTAAGCACAAAACGATTTATTTTTGAAAATGAGAGTGGGAATAAGTTTTCAACTGGGTATTGAGTCTACGACTGGACACAGCGCATCACGACTCAACAAAGGAAAACAAAGGTAAACAACCTAAACACACCTATTGACACTCGAAACAACTCAAAACAAGAATCGAGACAGATAAAACACAACAAAACACAAGACTCAAATGTGCACAGGGAGCCTGTTTCTCTGGGTATTGTTTCCCACCCTTTCTCATTTGTGATTCTCACATCACTCGACCCTCAGGCTCTATTTTTTTTTTCTGAAAAGCCCTTTCCTCACTTTTTCTCTCAGCGCACATCTCTCTATTCTTCAATCTCTCTTATTTTTTATCCCTCCCCTGGGTGGTTGATGGATAAATGAGAAGTTGCGGGTTCTCTCCCCTAGCATTCTGCTAGATTCTTCTTTAGCTCACAACAGTGAACTTTCCCACAGAGGGGTTGTGCTACAGTTGGGTGTGTAGCAAATCTACAGCTGACATCAGTTAACGATGCTCTACTGAGGAGTTTGGACGTGATCAGATCTGCCCAGATGAGGGAGTGGAATATCTAGATCCATTCCAGTTTGTGCTTCGCACTCGATTTGATACCTCATTATTTGAAGGATGAGAGAGCTTTCAGCCCTTCGCTATTTGCTTTAGTTGTGCCCTTTTTTGGCGGGTAGAGTGCCCTTTCTGGCAAGTATGGTGACAACGGGAAAAAGACAGGAAGCCTGACTCAACTGTGCCCCTAGTTCATTAATTTGACCATTTTTTTTTTTTTTTGGTTTTCTACTAAAACAATTTTGACCAATATGAGAGTTAGATTAGCAGGCTTGTTCAATTTTTCTAATTCAAAATCATGCAAGTTAGGCTATGAGCACTGAAAATTTTCCTGTTTTAGGTCCAAAGAAAGGTCCAATTTTTTTGGAAAAATGGAATAATTTTCGAGACAATTAGCCAACCTCAGTAAAAACTCTCAAAAACTATTTTTGCAAACGGTCACTGCTCAACGAGCACGGAACCTACTCTCAAGATGCGCGACCTTGGATCCATAACAATGGAAAATTGCCCCTTGCTTGAACGGCACTGCACGGCAACGGAAAGTTGCCCCCTTGTTTGAATGACGTCGCGCGCGCATTGGCAACAGAAAGTTGCCCCTTGTTTGGATGGGCACCGCAGTGCGTTGTAATTAGTTTGCAGAGTGACGATCACAACCGAAACTCTCGGATACAGAGAAGACAAAGATGATCAAAACCATTACAATGGATACACTCGATTTGGGAGTGTTTATGGCTAGACTTCAGGATGAAGTTGCCTACGTATCCCAAAGATGGGAATCAAGCCTTACGTAGTTCGGGGTTAAGGTACACTCGGGTATTAACCTCTCCTTTTGCGCTCTAACTTTTGCCAAGGCCGCCCTTCCGGTTTTTCAACCTTGCGAGCTCTGTTTTTCTTTTCTTTTCAATTCTTTTTCTTTCTTTTCATTTCTCTTTGTTCTTTTTTCATTCTTTGCACTTTTCTCTTTTTTCTGATTTTTTGTTCTTTTTCTCTTCTTTTTTTTTTTGTTCTTTTCTTTGCTCTAACTTTTGCCTGGGTCGCCCTTCCGGGTTTTCAGCCCAGCAAGCCTTTCAAGGGTAAAAGTGTCGCTTTGTCCATGTCAAATAGTTTTGAGATTCTAAAGTCATCTGAATCCAGGAGAATGGCTGTTGTTCACTGACGATGTAGAAGTCTATCCAATGGAGGGTGAATTTGCCCCTAGTGTTGTGGATAGGAACTCGGTTGTGCTTCAGCAATGTCTTCTTCTTTCCTCCCTTCCGGGGTTTGGCATTCTTGCCAATCTTCATTAGCTTGAGCAACATCCCAATTTTTTGACTCTTCGAGCACTTTTGTCAATTTTGCTCCTAGTTCGAGGAGTACCTCTGATCTAGCTTTGCAAGCTTCTTTTGATATCATCTAATCTTCTTGATCTGAGTTTTTTGCCCCTTAGTTCATGGGCTACTTCTGATCCGGCCACACAAGCCTTACATTGTGGTTGATCGTTGAACATTCTAAATCCAAGGTTAAGGTATGAAAGCAAAAGGGGTCGAGTCACGAGGCTGAGAGCAATCCTATGCTGCACAATCTCAAGAGCGATTCCACACAGGTCTTCACAGGACCGCGCAAAACATTTTTTGAAATCTTTTAAGAAAGCGACAAATCGCTCACGCTGAAGACTGTGTGGGACCAATCTAGATCAAGCCAGGATCCTTCTCAGTACTCACACTAACAAACATGATCTCATTCATTAAGGGCTTAGCACGCCTCTCTTCCTCTCAATTGATCAAATTTTTGCATATCTCGAGGAATTCTTCCCTCTTTGTTTTCAACACATTATTCAAAAAGTTTTGAAAAACTTAGGTCAATGCAATGACTTCAAGGCACAGAAAAGACACAGTTCTGGTCAAATACTGCCATCTTATTCAGAACTTCTGGCATAACTGGCACAAGGCAGAAGCAAACACAAGAGTGTGAAAATCACTGCTATTTCATTTAAAATCTGTTGGCACAACTGGCTCCAAGGCAGAAACAGACTCAAAAGAAAACGAAAAGACAAACACAAAACAAGCAAGTGATGTCCGAGGTAACACCCCCGAAATCACCCGACTCTAACAAAACAGGACTGACTCGATACAACAAGATAGACCCGACTGACTCAGTATAAAATGACTGACTCTAAACAACACAACAAGACTGACTCAATACCCAATTCAGAAAGCAAAATTAACAACATTTGTACATTGCTCAAAACAGTGCATGCCATCCACCATAGCTGGAGTAAACTGAGCGCCATCCGCAGGTGGTTCATCCCCCCGATCACATCACATTATCCCCCCAAGTGCACTGATCCAGTGCCGATAGACTTTGCAGGACCTGGCGCGACGATGACCTCTTTATCAATCATATCTTGTATTTCATGGCGAAGATGGTAACAACTATCAGTGCCATGACCGATTTGTTGATGGAAGGCACAGTACTTGGCCGGATCATGGGAGGGAGGAAGTTTATCTGGCAGTGGCCGTGGCTCCAGGGGTTTCAGATCCCCCTTTCTAATCAGGACCCTCAAGGCCGCTGATAGAGACATGTACAGTGGTGTGAACACCCTCTAGCCTCGAGGTGGGTGTTTTGAGGTTTGTGGAGTTTTGCTGGATGTACCAGCAAAGGGATTGGTAGGCACTGACTGGGCTTGCTGATCTCTTCCGAGCAAGGGTTTAGAGCTGAAAGGAACATTCCTGGTACAATGGCCCTTCTCCCAGCTTGCCCCTTGATTCAAACTACTCTCAACTTGAGTGGTGAAAGTGTCATCCACAGCCTTTGTAACGACTGCAATCACTTGTTGTTTGTCCAACCCTTCAGCTTTTAAAGCCTCAACAGCCCATAAAAGGTGTTCATGAGGATCCATGTCTACCCCTACCTTGTTCTTTCCACTGGCTTCCACTTTGCCAAGGGATTGGCCTTCTTCAAATGCAGCCCGTCCCAAGGTTGGGGAGCCTTTAGATATGAACTCCCTGGTACGTGATGTGGTCGATGATGGGGCCAAAACCCCAAAGGCCAGATCTGCCACAGTTCTTTGAAGGTCTTCAATCATTTTCATCAGCTCAGAAGTAATGGGTTCGTGGGTTTGAGATGATTGGGGTTCAG
Source organism: Camellia granthamiana (assembly GCA_036172215.1). NCBI lineage: Eukaryota > Viridiplantae > Streptophyta > Magnoliopsida > Ericales > Theaceae > Camellia > Camellia granthamiana. The sequence goes on along the minus strand of CM069908.1, from coordinate 77,328,127 downwards.
ATGCACCCATCATGCATAAATCCAGGCTCTCTAGGATAAACACATTAGGCTTGGGTAAATGGACTGGGGTGATGTATACGCTGGGGTCGTAAGGGACGGCCAGTGTGTGGATTAGATTGAGATGTGGATGAGGTACTTGGTCATTGGGGTCTGAAGGTGGAGCTATTGTCCGGTTGTCGATGAGATTTTAAACCTCATGATGAAGGCGGTAGCAACGGTCGATACCATGACCGCGCTGCTGATGGTACACACAGTACTTGGAGGGGTTATGTCTGGCTGGGAGTGGGTCAGGCAGAGGTTGAGGATCGAGGGGTTTGAGATAACCTCTTTCCATCAAGAGTTTCAGTGCGCTAGTCAGGCTCATATAGAGGGGGGTGAAAGTTCTGCCCTGAGCTCAGGCTGGGCCGGCGGTTTGTAGGCTTGGATTGGCAAATGGGGCGGCTGTGGCAACTGTATTGATTTCGGTGGGTTTAGGAATAACGCTACTACCAGCATTGGTACTCCCTGAAATCACCCTTCTTGTCAGTTCACTTGTTAATGATCCCACTATTGAACGCATTCTCGATTTGAACCCCTAGTTCATGCAAACTTTTGAAAGTGAATAGCGGAGCGACTGTCAACTTTTGCAACATATCATGCTCGAGGTTTTGCACCACCATCCGCACTTGATCCCTCTCAGAAGGGCGATCTGTCATCAGTGCTGCCTTTGCTCTCCACCTTGCAACAAATTCCACAAAAGGCTTTGTTGGGTTCTGGCGGGTTGTTTCAAGCTCTTGGGTGGTCATTTCAACTTGGGTATTGTAAGAATACTGATCAACAAAGGCCTCAGCCAACTCTTCCCAGTTCTGTTTCACTATATTCTCCAACTTGGCATACCAAGCGGCTGCTACACCCGATAGGGTTCTTCCATACAGAGAGAGTTTCTGTGGTTTAGTCAGACCCATCGGCTTCAGGACATCCAAGAAAAGCTGGATATGTACCATAGGATCTCCAGACCCGTCGAAACGGTCAATATGTGGCATTTTGAATCTGTCTGGGAGCCGTACGGCAACCTCGGTGTACCCATCCTCAATGTCGGGAATGGAGTTAAGGCCCTGTGCCTTTTTGAATTGTTTCTCAAGGTTAGCAATTTTCACCGCGGTCGGATCGAGCTCATTAACAGCAAGGGAATAAAGCCTCCCATTAGGCTGCACCAGGGGTCTGACAACTCGGGCTTGAGCCAACCCTTCTTGGGGATTCGGACCCTGCACTCTTCAACTGGCGGAAGTGGGTCAAAGTTCGGCTGGGGTCCCAAAGCTGGATGTGAGGCAGATGCCCCAGATGGGCGTTGCGTTTCAGCATTGGTCTCATCTTGCATGGCAGTTCGCTGATTTAGCGCTACTGTCACGGCCACAAATTCTTCCAAACCTTGTGCCATCACAGGTCTGCTGAATTGAACAGAGGTGATGTGATTGGTGACTAATGGATCAAATGAACCGGTAAGCCCTGACTGGCCTTTCTATGCCTTGCCTCAGCGAAGGAAAACACTGGCTGCTCTGAACTGAATCTCTGACCTGACAAAGTCTATCAGCACAAGTCCGGTGTACTCGAGGGATATTGGAGCCTTCTGAAGCTATGGTTCCAAGACTACCCCCTAGAAAAAGAGAAAACAAGCAGCATCTCAGCCCGATTTCACCAGAACAGATATGAGCATAGCCGAATGACTGCACTCTTTACTGAATTCTGCCCGAAAATTTTGCCTGTAAAATGATACCCTCAGGTAAAACTGATCTCCAAATACTGATCCCCTCAGGCCTAATACCCAGACTTGCAAACTGATATATGCATTCCCTATAGAGGCACACTCTAAAAGCACATAACAAGCAAATGAGAGCCAAAACACTCCTATGTTGGGGTAGGGTTTCCCTGTCCTATTTTGTCAGGAACTAGGGTTTCACAACGCACACAGCGGTTTCAAACAACCTATAATCGGGTAAGCAACCTGTCCTTAGTTTGGAATAGTCACTATGGATTCCGATATGCACTAGGTCGAATGGTCAAAAAGGGTGCCCTGGTAAAAATCGGGGTTTGTGTTCCCATCGTGGCACAGCCCGTAACCGGTCAGCCTTATGGCACACTTCTCAAAGCGAGCCTCCGACAAACCATTCAGGAATAGCAGACGGCAAACACGGTGTCCTAGGCACACCAATACAAATGCAATGTAAAGAAACACATAAGTGTAGTCAAAATAAGATATCATGAGTTCGAGTCAAGTTCTCTAAACTCCCCACCAGAGTCGCCAGAAACTGTAGACGTCCCCGAACGTCCCGGGAGGGAAATCCCGTTTTGTTCATTTAGGGCTCACTACAGTTCAGGACTCAAATGTCATGGTTCTGAATCTGATCCCGCAAAGTGTGATGCGAGACCGATAAATCACCAAAGAGTCCAAATCTGGCAAATCGTTTTGGAAAACAGATTTTTGGAAAGAAGTGCCAAACATGGACTGCTTTGCCAGATACCGAGTCGCCACCTAAATATTTTTTTATGGGGGAATTTAGGAAACCCTGACTCGTTGCCTAAGGCCACGTGTCCGTCATCACCAAAGTTGCCTCGGCTCGGGAACTTGGGTACGATTGGGGAAGGTCACTTCGTGAGCACCCCCGCTCGCCCGAACAAAGATCGGCCTCTACTAACCATGATATCGAGTTTTGAAAACATTAGGTGCTCTTATTCCGGTTTATTAGCCTAGAATTACTATGTGATGCGCACAGCATACAAGTATAGACTGGATCGCCTAAGTTGGAACAAAACATTTCATGTTTATTTTTGAAAACGGTTTGCTACTCGCAAGTAGGCTAAAATGCGGATTTTGCCACCCTCAAGTGGGCTTAGAAAACATGGTGATTTGCTACTATCTAGTGGGCTTAAAACTTGCAATTAATGAATTGTTCCAATTCAGATAATCCAACCTCCACCCACAAGCATTCAGGCAGTTATATCACATAAGCAAATAGCCTCATGGTAAGCATGCTATCATGGCAGTCACTCACACGCATGCAAGGATGCTAAAGCATAAAACTCATCGAGTACTCCAAGCCAAAACAGAAACTAGTTAGTAATCAATGCATGATCCTAGTTCATGTTAAGATGGCTAATGTAACGCATGCAAAATGAAACTAAGATAGGCTCAGCTATTCTAAACATGGCATATGAAATGCAATAGATAACATTTATTCAACTTGGAATTGAAATACAATGCAGTTAGTATGATGCGCCGAGCCCGGTGCATGCAAGACAGATGAATGGATGCAAACATGCGAGCATAAGTATGCTAATTGAAACATGCCCTAAACTAACCATCATAAGCTAGTAAATAAAAGGGAGAAAGACGTGGGGTTGGAAGACATTCACACACGCACGCACGCACACTTATTTACAACATTGCCCTCTCTCGGAGGGTCCGAATAAATTATACAAACCAAATAAATAATTAAACTATTCTAGCTAATTAAATATTACAAAAGTTCTAATTAATTAACGAATTAAATAAGCTATGGAAAGCAGTAAAAGGGGCCTCGGGAAGAGGGATGCACGTATGCTCGGATTGGCTTTGCCCGGAAATCCATTGCCATGACAAAAACTGCCTCTGTTTACACTGCCTTGCTCCTCTGAAATTTATGAAAGTTTACAGAATCCTTTTGAATCACTCCCTGAGTGTTGTGGAGTGCCGCCGGCCACAATTCAAATCCGCCGGCCATGAGAATATGCTTATCGGCCAAATATTGAACCACCGGCTGGACATTGATGGTCGGTCGGCACCAAAAGTGGCCAGTCGGCCATTTCTTCCTGCAGAGCCCTGTTTTGACACCAACAGAGGATAGACAGTGCATGGCATGGAAATTCAAAGCATTGTGTACATGGCCACTCTCCCAATCATGCTACGGATTCAAGGGAGTGTGGCCCTCGGTCCTCGGGCCACCAATCACGCATTTCGATGCATGATGGCCAAAGACACCAAGTTTGCAAATCAATGTAAATGCATGCAACAAAACAAATGAGTGCCTATGCCCTATCATGTTGAGATCAAGGGCATCGGCGACCGAGGGTTGAGACATGTTTCGTCACTTTGAATACGAACACACCTCACCCCTCAAGTTTGGTTTGACACCCCAAACCAAACAAAATGCAATGCATCAATGCAAAGTGACTCAAGTATGCAAAATGGCTAAGTTAACAAAACATGCCAAATGCAAGCTAATCATGCAAATGTACAATGTGCTAATCATGCAAGATGTAGTGCAATGTGACCTAATCATGTAAGCAATATGGCAATACAATAGGTATACAATGATGCAACCTAGATAACCAACTATATAAAGTGATAGGTATGCACCAATGCACAAATGCAAGACCTATGGACTTATACTAAGATGGAGGAGCTTCAGCCACAACCCAAAAACAGTGGCCAAAGTGGCATAACAAGAGCACAAATCACATATGCATGCATGCATGCACCAAGGCCCATCACTTAAGGCATAAAAGAGGCAACTCTAAGCATACTTAAAAGAGGCAAACATGGGCATTTCAACCAACATATTAAGCTCTGAAATACATGCAAAGGGGATGATACCAAGTCAAACACAACATGCAAACAAGGCGCGCAATAGGGCCCAAAACTTGAGGCCAACAAAGGGGGGTATTCCACTACAACTATTATGACCACACATGGTATGGATTATGCAACCAAAAACAGAGTTTCAATGCATCAAAATACACCCCAAAACCCACTGATATGGCAACCCAAGGTCTTAACCAAAAAGGGCACACACCAAGGCCCATTTCAAGGAATAAAAGAAGAACTCTTCAAGGCATGAAAGGGATGATGAATGCAAGCATACAAGCATGGATTATGGACTGAAATAGCTTGGGAAGTGATTCCAAATCACTGAAACAACCCAACTAAAGCATGTTAATGACTTACACACTCAAGGCTCACAAGCCAAAATGCAAAGAGGCTATACCAAACATGGAAAACATGATCAAATCAGTACCCAACAGACCTTAAGCATGGCAAAATATGACCAAAAACTTCATGGAGTTAAGCTAGAACATGCAAGCATGGAGGGGCAAATGCATGGCACATGTTATGACAATAAAGGGGATTACTAAGCAAGTATGTGATGCATGTAATGGACAATAAATCCGATCAAAAATGGAGGTATAATATGACAAAATAACACCCAAAAACCTTTGAAATGAAGCTAAGAACAACTAAGCATGCATGCTACCTTTATGAGCCAAAAACATGAACAAATGAGACACAAAGGGAGAGGGGTGTCCCTCCCCTATGCAAGACTTCAAAACCTCTTCTTCACCACTGAAAATCCACTAGATTTCAGTGGTGAGAAGGCCAATGCACAAAAGTATTCAAAGCTCAACCAAAGAAAGTACAAAAGGGGCCAAACAAGGTCTAAGAGGGGGAGGTCGACCCCAAACACAAATGAGACCTTAATGGAACATCTTAAGCATGAAAAATTAGAGTTTTTATCAGTTATATACAAAGCTCAAAACAGCGTGCAAAGTGGGTTAAAAGCTAGTGCAAGAATGGGGAATATAAAGTAACTAGCTCACCCTTGAAGAACACTTGAAGAACAGCAAGTCCAGCCCCTTTCTTCTGATCAAAACCAACTCAAAACTCTAAGAACAACCTCCCAACACCCCCAAAACCGAAGTATGGTGTAATACTAGGTGCCTTAGTGCAAAACTACGAACAAAACACCCTTTTGAGCCCTCAAGCACACACAAATGAAGAGAGAGAGGGAGATATATATAAAGAGAGAGTGATATATATCAGATATATCAGATGTATATGTCTGATTTTGTTCAACCTCTTCAAAGGAGAAAAGAGGTCTCCTTTTATAGAGCAAGAGAAGGGCCTAAGCTTCTTGGAGAAGCTAAGGCAAAATGGTCAAGGGGGGCAAGCTTCTAAGGGAAGCTAAGGCAAAGGGTCAAGCTTCTTGAGGAAGCTAAGAGGGTCCAAGCTTCCTTAAGAAGCTAGAGCAAAAGGGTGCAAAGGGTGCAAAGGGGCACATCCTCTATACACGAGTATGGAGGACAAGTCCGTGGACTCCAGCTGGCATAGCTGGCATGCACCATGCCTGAAAAAGGCGAAAAGGAGGTACCGGCCAAAAAAGGAGACAATCGGCCAAATAAATGGTCGGCCGACCACACAAAATGCCGACCGGCCATCACTAGTGGCCGGTAGCATTAAAATAGGGCCGGTAGCCTCAAACCAAGGCCAGTGGGTATCAGGGATAGCTACCACGCTACTCTCTACCCTCAGGTGCAAAAACAAACAAGTTCTTGGTGCAAAACCAAGCACAGAACAGGTAAGTTAAGAGATCTTGAGGCAAGGCGCGTAGCCGAGACCTCCGAGAACTCAAAACGAACACAAACATGGATGATCACCGAGTGTTCAAACGGTGACGTCCAAGTCTTGAGGACGGTCAAAAATGGGGTGTCTACAGCTACACTCCTCCTTTCTGTGGGCAAGCTAGAGACTTGTGACCCAACTGGCCACATTTGAAACAAGTCACATCTCCCTGATCACCTCTCCCAGAATCTGAACTCGGTACTAGAAATGTGGACCTCGACTGAGCTCCTTGGGACTGTTGAGGGTTACAACTACTTTGCCTCTTACCGTCCCCGTAACTATCATGACTCCTCCTGGAGCCCCTTATCCTCTCATCCTCAGCCTGCATGATAGTCTTAAGATAGGCCGCTACCTCCACAAGACGCCCATGATCTCTAATCATGGATCCGGCCACTCTAAACATGAGTCCGATCCTCAATTTCTTCTCGAACTCCAGACAACGGCGCTCCTCAGTCGTTACTAACTCAGGTGCAAACTTAGACAAGCTAGTGAAGGTGGCTTCAAACTCAGCCACAGGTGTGTTCAGCTGCTTAAGCTGAGAAAATTGATCCTTCAACTTCTCTCTAACCGTGGGAGGTATGTACTTATCCTGGAAGGCGTTGACAAAGGCCTCCCAAGTCACTCCAATGCTCCCACGTGCATACTTCCACCACTGACCTGTATCCCCTTTCAACTGGAAAGACGCCAAGGTCACCCTTAATTGATCGTCCTCAATGCCCAGCATCTCGAACATCTTCACTATCTGTTCAAGCCACTCATCTGCCTTCAGTGGCTCCTTTGGGTCACCCAAAACTCGTCCGGATTTGACCAGAAGAACTCCCTATTCAGAAAAGATGGCCCTGCTTCAGTTACTTGGGCCTGGACTTGATTATCAGCTTTGAGAATGTCCATAGATTCCCATAACGCTCCAGCCATTTGACGGGCTAAGGCGCCCATGGCTTGTTGATCTATTGGCTTGGCCATGTTGGCCTGACCAATCCCTTCCTCCTATGCCAGAATGTCATCCGGTATAGGCATCTCGTGCCTTCTAGGCCTACTACGCCTACCACCTCTTCGACGTCTTAACATCCTAATGAAGGTAACAAAGAGATTAGCACATTCACAAATGTGCCGATGCTAACTCACTCGTGTTCTAATACATTGGACAACAGTAATTCACTCCATATAAGCATGTAATCACGTAAACACATATGAATTTCATCTCCGAATAATGATTGTCCTGCGGCGTTGCTAGAGTTCCAATTAGAAATAGCAGTGATCAGGTGCCTTTTTAACAGGACTCCTAGAATCCCGTAGACCCAATCAACATCCTAGAAATTTAATCCCATACCCAAATAATCACATAAGCTTGTTAACATATAAACACATATTGTTCGCACTTAAGTCTCTAACAAGGCGAGACAAACCCATTGTAGCACTAGCCACTTTCCATGTACCCAAAGTATTCAAATCTGGTACGCTCTGATACCAAGTTGTCACGCCCTCAAAATAATACAATAATTATAACCCAAAGCATAAATAACAATTGCATAATTCAGAGTAAATAGTCCTTTCATTTCATAAAGTTAATGACACAAAAGAGATTAACATAAATAAATACCTTATCGGCTTACACCTTTCCAAGCCTTGGCTTGGTTACAACAAAAGAGAGACTAGCTGTTACAAATAAGCCCTTGGCTATACAAAAATATATAATCAAAACAGGAAGCTTCTGCTTCCAAAAGTCCATCTCAGCTATTGTCTTGGCGGAGGCATGGCCTCAATACCTAAAAATGTTATGCTGAAATAGGGTGAGCCACAGCCCAGTAGGAATCATCTAGCACGGTATATGAAACTTAGCAAAGGTATAAGTACACTATGCATACACAACGTCAATGATAGAACAACCACACTTTATACAGTCAAAAGATACCAGATTCAATTCTTAATCCATTTCCATTCAATTCATTTTATTACAGGAGCCAATTTCATCATTTTTTTTAACAATCCAAATGAGACAACAACTCATTAGTTCTACAATCACATCATCAACGTATAAACACTTCAAATTTTCCTTTTATAGATATTTCATCTGCGGGAAACCGTCAAATGGGACCCATGTAAATGTAGGCTATACAAGCACTACAATTTCTATTTTACGGATATTTCGTTTGCGGGATCGGCACCCATGTATAATTTCAGGACTTTCACCTAGGACACTCCGACCAACTTAATTATAATGGAGTCCATCCCCTTTCTCCTCCTAAACAATCATTCATACATATGCAATGTATTTAAATACATAATCATACGTAGAGCACATCCCATTTCCACTCCCAAATAACCATACATATACAATGTATATAAACATAGTCATATTCAATGACAACCACAAGAGATTAGTTTCAATTCACCTAACCCGCATGCAATTTCTACAACAATCATAGCTATCCTCCATGATAGCCCAATATAGATATTTCTAGACAGATATATAATCTTATGACAGATAATTTATCCAAAATTTCCAAAGATGTGAAGTATTACATGCTCAATTCCACTATCTATTCCATCACTTGCTCAATTTCATGTTTACCCCACCAATTTCAATTATTTATATAAAATAATTATGATAGTCAATTTAGGGCAAAAATTTCCCTTTTTCAAATATCAACCCAATCATCAAACTCAACTATTTTGACCCAACATAATTTCATTTTCACAACCCACATTCATTTATTTCGTATTTAACAACAATCCCTCTTTCCATATTATACCCAAGCCCTAGGTTTGCTTGAAACACCCCCAAATCACATCATTGTTACACAAGAGACAAATAACTAAGCTAAATATCACATGAAGGTGTAGAAAAGATCCATCCCTCAAAGGAAGAAGATGAGCCACGCAAGAGGAAAACTCCAAGGACACTGAAACCCACTTCTATTCGGATCAAAATGTAGATTTCGATGTGCCCTAGGTTTTTCTCAAAGGCACAAGGGTGAAGAGATCAACGGATCTAGATGAAATCTAAGAGAGAAGGTGAGTTTTAGAGAGAATGTGTAGATCTAGGTTTTTGGAAAGTTTTAGAGAGAGAGAAATGAAAAAGTGATTCAACACATCATCTTCACGGACTGTTATACACGCAGTCCGCTCGAGCATGGAAAGTGATGCTCGAGCGTCAGACACAAAGTTCCGCTTGAGCGTGAGAAGTTATGATCGAGCACGGAATGCACACTTCTAGAAAAATTACAGATGAAGGACCCCGCTCGAGCATCCAATGCACTCTTCCAGTATTTGTAGGTCTGTAAAAATACTGAGAGTTGACAAGTCCCGCTCGAGTGCAAGAATGCCGCTTGAGCGGAGGGGTAAAATTTGTGAAACCCACTCGAGCGCAAGAATCCCCGTTCGAGCGGAAGAGCCAAAATCTGGGTATCACAGGTTTGGAAATACAAGCAATTAACCTGTTCCAAATGCACAATTACAACACGATAACCAAATAAAAGGGAGACAAGGGAAACAAGATATGAATAACCATTTTAAACCATACCAACCTGAGTCTAGAATACAATAGATAACAGATCAAAATCAGAATTGCTATAGGGAAGGTGGCCGTGACATTCGTACGGTGGTTCAGGGGCTGTTTCGCATTTTCGCCCTCTTAACGCCATTTTTCGGTTAAGTTTAAGGCATTTTCGGCTCTAACTCCCAATATACACATGCTAATTACATTCTCTATATTGTCAAAGGTCCTATTTGTCAAGGAAAAGGTGCTTGTGACACCCGTATGGTGGTTCGGGGGCTGTTTTGCATTTTCGCCCCCTTAATGTCCTTTTTTGGTTAAATTTAATGTGTTTTCAACTTTAACTCCCAAACTACATGTGCTAATGACATTCCTTCTGTTGTCACATGTTCTATTTGTCATGGGGAAGGTGGCCGTGACATCCATACGGTGGTTCGGGGGCTGATTCGCATTTTTGCCCCCTTAACGCCATTTTTTTGTTAAGTTTAAGGCGTTTTCGGTTCTAACTCCCAACCTACATGTGCTGATTACATTTCGTCTATTGTCACATGTCCTATTTTCCACGGGGAAGGTGGCCATGACATTTGTATGACGGTTCGGACGCTGTTTCGCATTTTTACCCCCTTAACGCCCTTTTTTCGATTAAGTTTAATGCATTTTCGGCTGTAACTCCCAACCTATACGTGCTAATTACATTCCTTCTGTTGTCATAGGTCCTATAACTACAATCTAATTAGTATTTTATTATTGAATTGCAATCCTTCCTGTACCCATAAATCTCTAAACCATAATCCTCTAAGGGTTTTGAATTCTACCTCTTCTCCAAACGGGAGAAATAGGAGACATATCTTAACAGGATGGATAGTCCCAAGTGATTCATATAATTAATTTGATATAAACATTCAAGTATTGAGAAAAATGAAAGAAATGAGGACATGTTTACCATGAGTACAAACTAAAGGCACTACAACTTGCCAAGGAACAGATGAAGACAAATAGGAAAACAAGTCAAGGCTGTGAGAAAGCATAGGATACTTACGTGCTGAACAATATGAACATATAAGGATGAATGAATGAATCCAAACTTCAATAAAGAATCCCAAAAATTCAATAAAAATCTAAATAACTAAAAGCTAAATTTCTTTGCAGGGAATAATGACAAGAAGCATACTAATATACAAATCTAAGCACAAACCTCCCAAGTGAGAGCAAATTGCCGAAGGTAAAGGTTATTCCAAACTTGATTGGATTTAAGAAAACAAGCATAGACTGTAAAATATCGAGGAAAAAAGAAGCTTAGTTTCCATCGTAGGCATACAATAACATAACCATGTGAGACCTCTCCTATCATGAAATAGGACATGTTAAATGCTACAAGCCCAGAAAATTGAAATCAAGAACTATAGTTTTGAGTAAACCACATACCAAAAATAAATAAATATTCAAGTAAATCACAAAAGAAAAGAAGTTGCAAATGTAACGGACCCAAAAACAAGAACGACATATTTGAAAGTGTCCATGAGGGTGGGTAAATAAGACAACTTAAAATTTTGAAATTTCTTGTACTAAAATGGCCCTTGTTTGCAACCTTGGCCTTTATCAAATTATCAAGTGTCATTTCAACTACTTATCTAATTCACTTAGCTCAATTTATTTTTTTGACAAATTTTTTAGGCCCTGTTATTTACATTGCGAATGTTACAGGATATGACATCAAATATTTTTGTAACATCCTGTGTGTTGCACTTTATATTGTGAAGATTGCACAGTTGAAACAAGGATGCAAAGCTCTTCTCATCTCTTCTTCTTCACTTAGCAATTTATTGAACTATATTCAGGCAAATTCAATATTTAGGTAAATTCCTCACTGGCACGACTCCAATATTATAAAATGGGCTTTCACTAAGGTCACCTAAAATCTTTACAACCGCTTACTTTGCAAAGGGTTTTCAGTAGGATCACTTACCAACCTTTTCCACAATTACTACTCTCTCAAATATAACAATAAACAAGGTTTTCTCAACTCACCTAAAACTAACAACCACTAAACACAATCCTAAACACTTTAACATGGATGCTCAACTAGAGCTCCTATGGTGTCTTTGTGTGTGACTAGAGTATAGGTGTGTGATAGAATGAGAAATTATACCTTTCACTAGACAAGAACTCAAAGATTAAGTCAAACCAAGTGTTAAATGTCACACAACAAAACATACACACACACAAAAGGTGGGAAACCTCTGTACGATGTGATCTAGAGTGTATAGAGATGGTAGAACACTTAACAATCATTGTAATTAAGTGCTAATTTTATTTATCATGCAGTTGTGGGCCCCTTTCTCCCTAAAGTCTTTTTGGTGTTAGGAACTATTAATAAAAACATTATTTGAAATGCATTCAGTTGATTTTTAAATAGATATAATTAGTTTTGCACATGATTAATGCGTAAAAAATCACTTGATAAATGTCTCTACATATATATGTATATTGATGCTTTTATGGGACTCTTGATCTCAAGATATTTTTACAAATGGGTGCTTAAACTCCCACTTAACTAATTGATCACTTGATGTTCAGATCTACCTATTCTTTGATTTAGTAGTCTAAGTGACCGGTTAGCAGTGGTTGAGTTTAATACCATCACTAGTTACACCAGGGTCAACTCAAACTGTAAAAATAAGAATGGACATTCAAACAACAAAACCCTCGTCCACTTCTAAGCTATAATATTGGGGCTTCAAGTGCTCAGCAGAAAGAGATTTTCTATACTACCAAAGAGATAGTTCAATATTCAATCTAGGAACCCAAGGTAACTCCTGTGCAGCATTTAGGCAGAGTATAGAGAGAATTGCAGAGAAAAAATTCATGCTAGCTACAATTAACATAAAAGAATGATTTAAGTATTCAACGTTTGAACATACCAAGAGTGTAAAAGTTAAACTAGCAATGAAGCATATGGCCCTTAAGCCTCTGTTAACATGTGCAAGTGACAGAGAGATCAATTAATCAAAGCCCATCAAGGATCTTAGAGTGAAACTTATAATTCAACATAAGCACCACAGTTTAACAAATAATGAAAACTAAATGCAGTTCCAAGTCATTGCTAGCTGAAGCTGAGCTTGGAACCCAATTTCCATGCAATTATTCAACCAGTTGAGCTACACTTTGGCACTGGCACATAAATCTTCATTTTCAAGTTGAGTGAAAAACTTCAAGTAACAACATTACATAAAGAGTTACAAATTTTTATATCTTTTACATGGCTAATGACAATAGTCCTTTGAAACCACTTGTTTCCCAGCATACAACAACAATATTTTTTTCCTTGTATTAAAACTGCAGATTTAGCCCTTTCAAATGACTCTTGTCAAACATGAAACATCTTCTACATCCTACTACTAATAAAATAATAAAGTTTCCATTTCCCTCTCCTTAATACCTCATTCTTCAAATGAATCTACCAGATCAGGGAGAGGTTGAGAAACAGAGTCTTCATTTGACTGGCAAGGCAGTGGACATGGAAGAAGTCAATGGAATTGTAAGAGAGTGAGAGAGAGGGAGAGAGTGTGTAGTCACAACATCAAACCCACAAAAGAACCCAATAAACCTATAAAACTAAATCCATAACTTCAATTCAAACACAATAAACCCATAATTTCATAAGAACAAAATCAAACCCACAAAACTAAAATCAAACCCATTTTGGATATGAAGATTTAATTAATTTCGTACAAATCAAACACTTCAACGAAGCCCATTTACAAAATCCACACAAAAATAAACCCTAGATGAAGTGTGAGAGATGGGGAAATACGGGAAGAGAGGGAAGAGAGAGAAATAGAGAGATGGCTTGAGAAGGAGAAGACCCAGATTGACAGAAGGGGAGAAGACCGAGAGTGATAGAAAGAGAGAGAGAGAGAGAGACAAAAACATGTGATTTGTAGCAGTGGCGGTGGTGACCTGCGACAGTGGGGAGCGACGGTGGCCAACAACATGCGACGGTGGAGCCGGAGTTAGGTTTGGTGGTGAGAGGTCTGTGAGTGGCCTGTGTGTTTGTGAGTGGTCTGTGTGTGTGTGTGTGTGTGTGAAACAAAGGGGAGGGCGCCAATATTTACACTTCCCTGCAAAAAAAATTTCCTACCTTTAGCCACTAAATATTTCTTTTGTCAGCTAAAACTAATTAATCAACGACTAAATTATTTAATCGGCAAAGAGTTTTCGAAAAAATAACCCTTTTTTTTAGCAACAAAAATGTTTTGGTCGGCAAAAGGCAGCGTACGCCGACTAAAAGGAGAATTAGTAGCCTTAAATTTTGACAAACACCGACCAAAAACTTTTTAGTCACCAATAACTATGATATGTGTAGACACCCCATTTTTGACCGTTCTCAAGACTTGGACGTCATCGTTTGAACACTCGATGATCATCCATGCTCGTGTTCGTTTTGAGTTCCCGAAGGTCTCGGCTGCGCGCCTTGCCTTAGGATCTCTCAACTTGTTTGTTTTGTACTTGGTTGTGGACCAAACACTTGTGTTTTTCCTTCTGAGGGAAGAGGGTGGCTTGTTGGCCATCCCTACAACCCATCGGCTAAGGCATTGTGCCATCGGCCATAAGTGTTGGCCGATCGACACTCTTTTTGGTCGTCGGCACTCTTTTTGGTCGATCGGCCATATTTTTGAGGCGAGACCTTTCCATCTGCTTTTTACAAATATTTTGTGCCAGAAGTGACAGCTGGTGGGCACAATTCTTATCCTCCATACACGTGTATGGAGGGATTGCATTCAAGACTCAAGCTTGTTCAACAAGCTTGAGAATTGAAATTCTATAAGAAGGGAGGCCCCTCTCCCTTTCCAGAGGTTCTGAAATCTTGAGATACAAGTTCTATATCTCTCTCTATATATATATTTTACCTCTCTCTCTCTCTCTCCATTTGCTCTTGTGTTGTGCCCAAAAGTGTAAATCCTTCACACTATTGCACACAAACACCTACTAGAACACCGTCCTTTTGTTGCTGAGGTACTGAGGAGTTGGTTTTTGTGTTTTTGGCATGGTTTAAGCTCAGAAAAGCTACTGGAGTTGTGTTCTTGAAGGTGTTCTTCAAGGGTGAGATTTTAGCTTTTAATCCCCTATTTTGGCTTAAGCTTCTAGACCTACTTGCATATTGTTTTAAGCTTAACTCTAAACTACAAAAAGTTCTGATTTTTCATGCTTGTGATGTTTGTTTAAGGTCACTTTTTGGTTGGAGGTAGTCTACCCCCTCTTAGGCCTTGTTTGGCCTTGTTTTGAGCTATCCCTTTTGGCCCTTGTTCTAGCCTTTGCATGACCTTTCTACCACTAAAATCTAGAGGATTTTCAGTGGTGGAAAGGTGGTTTTGGAGTCTTGAATAGGAGAGGGACACCCCCCTCTCCTTGTGTCTCATTTGCTAGTATAAATGGCTCATAATAGTAGCATGTTTGCTTAGCATGTTTTGGCCCCATTTCGGCAAGTATTTGGTGTTATTTTTCCATGTTATACCTCTGTCTAAAGTTGGTTTGATAGCCACTTACATGCATCATGCACTTGTAGTGTAATCCTCTTTATTGCCTTAGCATGCATCTTGCATTTGGATCATCATTCTTGCATGTTTTGGCTCAACTCAAAGAAGCTTTTAGTTTTGTTTTACCATGCTTGAGCTCTATTTTATGTTTTTTTAGTCATGCATGCACTGTTTTGTATAGCCATGGTTCAATCTAGCTTGTTAGCTTTGAGTATCCAAGTCATTAGCATGCATTGCTTAGACCATTTTCATGATTTGGAATCATTTCATATGTGATTTCAGTCCATGTAGTGTAGCCATATACTTGCATTTGTCATCCTTTCAATGCTTTGAAGAGTTGGTGTTTTATGTCTTAAGAGGGGACCATTGTGCATGCCTCTATGCTTAGGCCTTTAGGATGCCATCTCAGTGGGTTTTTGGGCTTATTTTGACATGCCATAACTCTGATTTTTATTGGTTAAGTCATGCCATGTTTGGTTTTAATAGGTGCAGTGTAACACCCCCTGTTAGCCTTGCATACTTCATGCTTTTGGTCTTTTGTTCTAGCTTGTGTTGGCTAGGTTCGAGCATGCTTTTGGTCTTGTATTGACCTTCCTTGGGAGTATTTTGGTTTCCCTTGGTCCTTTGAGGCTTGCTTTGCATGGCCATGGTTTAAGCCCCTTTGCTAACCTTGAGCTTTGACCCTCTTGATATGCTACACTTGCATTGTTTGGTTGATTTGGCATCATTCCATGCTTAATTTCAAGGCCTATAGTATTGTCACTTGTCCACACTTTTCACTCTTTAAGTGCTCTTAAGAGTTGGTGTCTTCATGTCTTAATTCTTGGGCCAATTGGCATGCATGTTTGCCTTGCATTTCATGTCATCAATTCATCACGTTGGCCACTGATTTGGGCATGGCTGAGGTCTGTCCATTTTGGTTTAAGTCCATCTTTCCATGTTGTTGCATGCTTGTCACATTGCATGTTGTTGCATGCTTACTGGTTTGCATCTTGTTGCATGCTAGTCCATCTTTGCATGTTGTTGCATGCTTGTCACATTGCATGTTGTTACATGCTTGCTAGTTTGCATGTTGTTTCATGCTTATGCATCTTGCATGTTGTTGCATACTTGTTAGATTGCATGTTGTCACATGCTTGTCATTGGTATTGTTGTTGCATGCTTATTACATTACATGTTTGTATTTTGCATGCTTGGTACATTGCATGTTTGCATATCTAGGTTGCATTGCATTTTGCATGCTTGTTACATTACATTTGGCATGCTTATGTTGTGTTGCATACCATCTCTATGTTGCATGCATTGCATTGTGTTTGGTTTGGGTGTTAAATCAAACACGAGGAACGAGGGACGTTTCATACTTGAAGTGATGAAACGTGCCTCAATTCTCGGTCGCCGACATTCTTGATCCAACATGATAGAGTGTGAGGCATTCATGTGTTTTTGTGCATTCATTCCATATTGATTTGTGCAATTCAGCCTCTTTGGCCATCATGCATCGAAATGCGTGATTGATGGTTCAAGAATCGAACACTACAGTCCTTTGAGTCTCAAACATGATAAGGGGTGTAGTTGCACAACATTTTCTTGCAAATGTATTGCCATGCCCTTGTTTGTTCTCTACTGCAACAAAAGAAGCAGTCTGCAGGAAGAAATGGCCGATCGGCTATATGGAGTGCCGATTGGCTAACAATTTTTGGCCGATAGCCTCAAAACTGGTCGATGACCCTTATCCTTTGGCCGATGACCAAACCATTTGGCCGACGGCCTCTCAGAGTGCCCATGAGGTGGTTCAGAAGCATAACAGAAATTTTCACAGTTTTCAGAAGTCAAAAACAGTGCAAACAGAGGCAACATGAGACATGGCAACGGATTTCCGAGCAAAGCCGACCGAGTGCGCATGCATCCCTCATCACGAGGCCATTTCAGTGCTTTTGATAACTTAGAATAGTTATTTGTTTCGATTCGGTTATGTAACAATTAATTAGCTTGTTAGTTAGTTAATTTTGGTTTGTAATTGATTAGCTTGTTAGTTAGTTAATTAGTTGGTTTGTAATTAATTAGCTCAGCGTAGCTAGTTAGTTTATTCATTCGGACCCTTCGTCGAGAGGGCGGATTTTGTAATAAGTGTGCGTGAGTGTGTGAATGTCTTCCAACCCCACGTCTTTCTCCCTTTTACTTAACTGCTTATGATGGTTAGTTCTAGGTCATATTTTGATTAGCATACTTATGATAGTATGTTTGCATCCATTCATTCGTATTGCATGCACCGGGCTCGGCGCATCATACAAACTGCATTGTATTTCAATTCCAATTTGAATACATGTATCAATTGTTGCATTTCATATGCCATCTTAGGTAGCTGACCCTATCTCATTGCATTTTGCATGTATTGCATTAGGCATCTTAACATAGCTAGGATCATGCATTGATTACTAACTAGCTTCTTTTTTGGCTCGGAGTACACTGTAAGTGTTTACGCTTTAGCATCTTGCATGAGTGTGAGTGTTGCCATGATAGCATGCTTGTTATGAGGCTATTTGCTTAAATGATATAACTACATGAATGCCTGTGGATGAAGGTTGGATTGCTTGAATTGGAACAATTCATCAAAATGCGAGTTTTAAGCCCACTTGAGAGTGGCAAAATCATGTTTTCTAAGCCCACTTGAGGGTGGCAAATCTACGTCTTAGCCTACTTGCGAGTAGCACCTTCAAACCATTTTCAAACAAACAAACATGAGATGTTTTGTTCCAACTTAGGCGATCTAGTCTATACTTGTACGCTATGCCCATCACGTAGTAAAGCTAGCTAATAAATCGGAATAAGAGTGCATATGTTTTCAAAAACAAAATATCATGTTAGTAAAGGCCGATTTTGATTGGGCGAGCGGGGGTGCTCATTGCATGACCTTCCCCTCTCGTACCCAAGTTCTCGAGCCGAGGCAACTTTGGTGATAACGGACATGTGGCCTTAGGCACGAGTCAGGGTTTCCTAGATTTCCCAAAATAAAATATTTAGGTGGCGACTCTGTATCTGGCAAAGCAGTCCATGTTTAGCACTTCTTTCTTAAAATCAGTTTTCCAAACCGATTTGCCGGATTTGGACTCTTTGGTGATTTATCACTCTTGCATTGCACTTTGCAAGATTAGATTCAGAACTGTGACATTGAGTCCGAACTGTAGCAGCCTAATGAACAAAACGGATTTCGCGCTTTCGCGCGTGGAGCCGTGACGTTCGGGCACGTCTACAATATGGCTACTAAAATACTTTTTGGTCGTCTATTTTGAATATTTTTAGCAACTAAATTTTGTTTTAGTCGCCAATAGCTATTATATGGCTACTAAAAAATTTTAGTAGCTAAAATTCACAACATTGCCGACCAATAGGAAAATTAGTTGTTAAAGGTTTGACTTTTGGCGACCAAAAATGTTTTAGTCGCCAAATTTGGTCGCCAAAGGTGCATTTTGTTGTAGTGTGAAGGGTCACGCCCGCAGTAGGTATGGTCACACCCATAACCAGTGTAAATGGAAGACCGCGCCTGTGATGGTCCGTGTATTTAAACCTACTGTATGCCTAAAATATCACCTTTTCACCCTTTATCCCTTTATCTTCTCTCCCGCCATTTTTTAGGGTTTCAAGCTTTCTAGCTTGGTTTTCATCTATTTTCACTCACTTTCTACCCCTAGTTCCATATACCAAAATGTAGAGGGTGACGAAAGCTTCATTTTAATATGGGCAGATCGTGTTTTTGTCGCCATAGATTTTTCAGATTTCTCCTCGTTGCTTCAAAAGGTGGGGATTTCTTTGCTCCTCTTTAATACCTCGTCTATAGATAGACGTGTGATAGATTTTTATTGCATTAAATCATGTTTAGTATGGATTTTTCAAAAATCATGAAATAGGGATCTAGGGTTTGATACTTGGGGGTTGTAATTGTTAGATTGATAGTTGTTTTGGTCAATTGGGGAGTATTTAAACATGTTTATGTTGAGAAAGAGAAAAAATCATAATGTCATATAATTGGCTCAATTGGATAAAAGGGATAAAGTTGAATAATAGATATATTTTGTATTATGTGGATGGTATTAATGGGTTAATTGCTAAAAATTGGGTTAACCGAGATGTTGGGATTGTGTTAATTACACAATTATTGAGTTGAGTTGGGTTGTGGCTTTGATATCCATGGATTGGGTTTTTGATTAAATAAAGAAAAGGTATTTTTAGGAAACTGATTGGAGTATTGGGAATAACGGAATTGATTCTTGAAAAGAAAATGGAATCATAACTCTTTTGTAAATTGAGAATGAACAGGGATTAAACTTTGAACCTTTTATGTGTTATTGTTGTTGCCGGGCTTAATGTCCCATGAGTTTTGGCTTATTGTATTACACGTAATAAATGCATGTGCCTAGAGGTTTAGTCCTTGGTCATTGATGAAGTATAACATTGATGTGTTGAATAGAATATGTGTATGTATTACACTTGTGTTATTTATGCTTTTAGCATGTTGTAATGATTGATGATGTACACATGCTGAGAATAAGAGGTACCAGTACCTTCTAGCTAGCGATTGGAGAACTTCGCAGTGCTTAGAATGAAAGGTACTAGTACCTTCCAGCTAGCACCCGGAGAACTTGGCAGAGGTACGATTACCTTACAACTTGCGTTTGGTAAACTGACATTTCATTATGGAAAGGCGTATCCATGGCTTACCGTGCTTAAGGCAAGTAGAACAGAGTTTTATTTATCATTATCCTCTTAGTGTATCTATGCATATCATGTGTGGCGATGGTTATGGTTAGATGAGTATGGATTGTCTTACTTGACTGTACAAAGGTTGTTAAACATGCATTGTTTCCATTTACGTATAAGATGTATAAGTATGTATTTGGACATATTCGCGAGTTGTTAAAAGTGTTTCTTACCATGAGTTAAGGCCAGGAAGTGTGATGAACGTATTAAAAATAAACATTTTTTCAAACCACCTGTGTTAAGTGATATTTATGAAATGGGAAATGAGAAGGAAATGTGAACCGTTTGTATTGTTGAATAAATTGGATGATTTTGAAAAGTACTTATGTAAGTATATTTTGGTTATAAACCATCGCATTATTTAATATAGTATGAGATGAAACATTCATGATCATAGTTATTTGTAAGTTGTTATTGTTTAAGATCATGTTGGGATCCTTATTGGACTTTATGTTCATCCCACGTTGCTAATCGTTTCAGGTGAATGTCAAGAAGTGGCTCAAGATCAACGATCTTCTTTATCTGTTAGCCATGACGCCTTTTATTTGTTGGTAGAACGCCGTTGTTGTAAAAAGGGTTGAACCCTTTCTATTTTATTTAATGATGTAAGCCTACGGGTAGTTTATTTAACTGTAATTCATTCTGACATCTATTGTGTATACGAATGAGAGAATCTTTATTTATTTATATCTATTGGTGTATAGAATTTTTGCATGATATCTCTGAAATAAAGGATGTGGTAATGATATTCGAGCAATAAAAAGTGGGGCGTTACATAATAATTTGATGAATTTAAATCAATGATTTGGATATATTAGACAAGTTAACATTACAAAATGATTTAAAATAAAATAAAATAAGAGATTATAAAATTCATTTATTTTCTACAAACAAAAATTCATTATTTATTTCAAATTCTGATATAAAATTTACAAATTAATCAAATACATGATATAGCATTTCTAGTTTAGACCCGTCCCATTTGATGTTTTGGATCCGGATTTCATTGTCTTATACAGTTTGTCATGTCTTATTTCCTTCTTATCTCTCTCTGAGTTTGGCTTTTGGGACGTGTTGGTTATGTTTAGAACTGGTTGGTAGCTTGTTTTTCAAATTGTTGATGTCCATAATTTTGTTCCTTCGCTCGAGCGACACTTCTTGCGCTCGAGCGGTCTTTGTGAACCTCTAGTACTTTTGCAGGTCAGCAAAAATACTAAGAGTGTGTATTCTTTGCTCGAGCGACTTTTCTTGCGCTTGAGCGATGGCCTTCTATCTGTAAAACTACTAGGAGTTTGTATTCTACACTCGAGCGGTGAAACTTATTGTGTCTAGTTGCTCGAGCGACACATCTTGTGCTCGAGCGAGCTGCGCATCTATTAGTTCGTAAAGTTACTTTTCTGAGTCACTTTTTCACCTCTCCCTCTCTTTAAACATTTCAAAACCCTAATTTATCTCACTCTCTAAACATTTCAAAACCCTAATTTCTCTTACTCTCTCTTTAAAACTCATCTATTTCACTCAAATCCGCCTAGATCCGTCGATCTTTTCACCCGTGTCCCTTTGTTAAAAAGGTAGAGCTCGACAAGGGCTTCGTTCTAATCGGAGCAAAGTTGATTTTTGGTGTCTTTGAGTTTCCTACACGCTCCATCTTGTCTTCTAAGCTTGATGTAAGGATATTTCCACACTTTTTATGAGTTTTAACTTAGTTATTTGTTATTTCTAAACAATATTGTGATTTTGGAAGATTTGGAAAAAAACCTAGGGTTTTGGGTAAAAAAAATTAAAAGAGGGGTTTTTCAAATGGATCCTTGAAAATGATTTTGATGTGAAAAATAATGTTGAGCTGGGAATAAATGGTTGATTTTGATATTTGGGATTGATTTTGGAAAGAAAAGGGATTTTGCCCTAAATGCCTCAAATATCGATTTTATATAAATTATGAGATTGATATTGAAATTGTGAAATTGGATTGAGGTTAATAAGGATGGTGGAGTTATATATGTATTATCACTCACCTCTTGAAAATTTGGAGAGTTTATCTTTATTGATAATTGTTTATCTGTTTAGAAATATCTATTTTGGGCTATCGGTGAAAGATAACTATGAGGTCATGTTTGATTCCACAAGACTAATAGTGAGGTATTAATAATCCTAGCAAATTAATGTGGTATTCATAATCCCACCCCTACCCCATTACTAATAATCCTACAAATTTGTTGGATTAATTATCCATTGGATTAATAATCCTAAAACAAAATGTCAAAACAAACATGGGATAATTGGACCCACGGATTAATAATCCTACTCCCATACTCTAATCCTTCCAATCAAACATGCCCTGAGTGTTGTAGAAATTGCATGTGAATTAGGAGAATTGAAACTATTTTTTCATTCATTTGCATTGAGCATTCTCTTATGTTTATACATTGGAAATGTTTATCATTTTGAGAAAAATGGGTGAATTTGGGAAACATGTATCATAATGTTGAAATAAGTTGGCCTGAGTGTCCATGGTGCAAGTCCTAAAAATAGTGCGTATACATGGGTGCCGATCCTGCGGACGAAATTTTCGTGAAATGGCAATAGTAGTGCTTGTATAGCCTACGTTTACATGGGTCCCGTTTTACGGTTTCCTCCGAACAAAATTTTCGGGAAAGGTTATATTGTTTTGAAATTCCTAGAGCGTGATTCACGGCCCTATCTTTTTATTCCAAAGGAAGTGATTTATGATATTATTAGGGCATTGCATAGTTTTGGAAAGAGATATAAAAAAAAAAAAAAATTTGGCACGAGGATTGCATATGCGTTCACGTTATAGCTTTGTTAAGATTCATATACTGTGTTGGATTATTTCTACTGGGCTTTGGCTCACCTTACGTGGGAAAAATATTTCAGGTGTTGATGATATACCTCCGCAAAGGCAATAGCTTGGGAGGACTTGGAGCGAGAGTTTTTGTGTATATGTTGTATTCATTTTTTTGTACAAGCCAAGGGCTTTAACTATATTAGACTTATGTCCACTCTTGTTGTAACCAAGCATCGTCTTGGAAAGATGTAAGCCTTTTGGGGATTTCTTATTTGTTTTACTTTCATCCCGTCTCTTTATTATGTCACTCTTTTGTAAAGCTTAATTGCAAATCAATAAAAGATAATCACTTTATCATTGGGATCACTTATTGATGTTGAGTATGAGTTATAGTACTTATTTCGCGGCGTTACACATGATATTATATAAAATGTTATATACATGATGGTGCAAATAAATCGAATACATGCTGTTATCAAATAAAGCCACTTATTTTAGTGCTATTATTTTTAGAAATTTAATATAGGGGCATCTATTAATTATAATGTCAAAATTTTTCTTCTCCAATTAATAACAATAACATAATAATAATTTTTCGAGCTAATATTAAACATGAAAAATTAATAATCATTACAAAATGTTTTTAATTTTAAACTTTTACAATTGACCCCGACGATTTTTCATCTTTTGAAAACTTTCTATGATAGTATCATTGTCAATGCTATCAAAAATATCTCTCTCAATATAGACAACCAAGCTATCATTCATCCATTCATCACCCATTCAGTTTCACAACCAATTCTTCACAATATTCATAGCTGAAAATACGCTCTCAACAATAGTAGTTGCAACATGTAATATTAATGCTAAAGCCAAGAGCAAATACACTAATGGATATATTTTGTCGCTTCCAGTCTCCAACATTTTCTTGGCAAGATCGACAATTCCATTCAACCTTGAGAACTCACTACTGGATAGCATGTCGACAATATATGTATCAAGTTGATCATTAGGTACCATGAGCTCCACTAGAGAAAATTATTTGGGATAAAATTTAGTAAGATGAATTAACTTTTTCTTGTCAAAACTAGGGAAAGAATTAGATGGATTCAAACATGCCACACAAAGAAATAACTTAGTGTTCGACTCAGTGAAATGAGTATTTAGTTCTTGAATTTGCATATCCAAAACAGTGTAGAATAACTCAGCATGATAGTGACATAAGTTTGTAATTTCTTGAGCATTGCAACTTTTTCTCCCTCGAGCTACAAACATATCATCTATTTGGGGAACATCAATTTTATGCTTTTCACAAAAAGATAAAATATCATCAAGTGAAGATGTCCACCTACTCTCCCTCATCTTTTGGAGCTGTATTTTAGAAATTTGAACTAAATTCATGGCATTAACAATATCTTGATTTTTCCTTTGTAGTACTTGCGATAACTCACTTGTAATAGCCGATATCGTTTTCATCAAATGAAGATTGAATACAAACTCAAATAATTGAATTGAGTCAAACAATACATTTGCTTCTGCTCGTTGTTCTAAATTTGAACCATCTTCTGAAATCATTTAAAGTACATCACTCACTATTGAGAACATACCGGCCAAGATGACTAAAGCACTATAATGTGAACCCTAACATGTATCACTAGTATGTTTTAAGATTGGTTTCTTGATTTAAGGGTTGCCCACTAGATAGCTCTCCAATATTTGCAGCTTGCTTCTCCTTAACAATATCTCGGCATTTACATGATGCTCCAATAACATTCACCACATTAGAAACTAAAGTGAAAAGTAAAGCAATTTGATCATGATTCTTTGCCACGGCTACAAGTGCCAATTGCAATTGATGAGCAAAACAATGAACATAATATGCACAAGAATTCTTCTCCAGTATAAGTGTTTTAAGACCATTGAACTCACCCTGCGTATTACTAGCCTCATCATATCCTTGACTATGATATCCCGAGTATTGGCCTTGATTCATATCGTGTAATAGGCTAGTATGCATCTCTTTCAGTGTTTTGTTTACCGTATCAGGTCATTGAGATTCTTTTTCTACTGCTATTTAACCTCTTTTAACTTTTCCGGGTTGAAAAGTTTGACTTTTGGGCATTGGAACTTGCCTTGGTTTGCTAAATCACATTTTGAGTTTCTAGGCAAAACCAATCATGCGGAATTGGAATACGATTGAGCGGATCTTCACAGAGTCTTCCAAAATTTTCAGTGTTTTCTGGGCAGAAAACCGCTCGAGCATATTTTGGGTCTTGCTCGAGTAGATTTTGATGGGTTTTTCTAGGCAGCTCTCTGAAGCATTCCACCCTTAAGGCAAAAATTTCTGCTCGTACGGATTGGGAATTTCACTCGTGCAAAATTAAAACCATACGGGGCAGATTTCAACGTGTCTGTCTTGCTTTTTGTGCTCTTTTTCTGAAAACTGATGCCAAAAGTGTTTTTGGCTCAGATTTTTTTTTTTCTCTCTCTCTCTCTCTCTCTCTCTCTCTCTATATATATATATATATATCCATCTTTGCTCTCTATTCACTCTATAAACCCACCAAATTTCAATCTTCTCTCTAAGATTTAGCAAGATCTACCAAGAATTTGAGAGTGCTTCTTGCACCAAATCGAAGAGGGCGATGAGAATTACATTCTTACCGATCGAATTGAGTTTTCATCAACATCCATTTTTAGGGGTTTTCTCTCCTTCCTCTTCCAAGCTTGAGGTAGGGATTCTCTTAGAGTTATATATACATTTTTGCAAGTTTTGTTGATTTTGGAACTTCCTTTTGTAGTATTGAACTTTGATTTTGGCTCATGAGTTCTTGATGATTTTAAAAGTGGGTTTTCTTAATGTTTTCTAAAAACTCTTGACAGTATGAACTATATTGTTAATGAGGGATGTTGTCTTAGAAAAATCCTTTCAGAAATGAGGAAAAACCTAGTTTTGTGGAAACCCTAGAAATTGGGGATTTATTTTGGGAAAATGATAAGATGTTATGAAATCTATGGTTGTCTAGTATTATAGTGAATATGTGATTGAGATATTCCCATAATTGTGTATAAAGAGGAAATTCCATGGAAAGAAAATGAGAAAATGGTTAATTGAAACTTGTTGTATAGCATATTATTGGTTAGTTTTGAAATGACCAAGTGGAAAATAAAGATTAACATGTGGAGAGCATATGAATGTTGAAGTTGTTATATCATTCTTTAGAGCTATATTATGATGATTAATATATGAAAAATGCTTGAATGTTAATGTTGTATTATTTTATCTCTTGTAATATATTATGATATTGCATTGATAAGAGTTGTGGAAAGTGATCACAATTGGAGAATTGTGTGGGGAAAATTGAAAATGGATTATGTTAATGCATTGGACATTTTTGCATTGCCATGTCATTTTAGCATTGATGTGATTGATTTTAATTATTGTATTGGAAAAATGACATTGATTTGTGAAACAAGATCATATTGATTTGTTTTTTGGGTAAATACGTTGGTAAGTCCAGATTGGATAAGTTGGCTTGAGTGTTCATGGTGAAAGACCGGAAATACGCGCGGAGGAGGTACTACGTGTTTTCTGGTTAGCTAGCGGTAAAGTGGGGATTTGGTAGTGCTTGTTATGCCTACTTGCAGACACCAACCTAGGGATTACCTGAGTCGTATTTACCGCCCTGTTGAACTACATTGAAATGATTGAAATGTTAATTTTCAAGATGGCATTTTGCACAAAAGTTTCAAAAGATAAAGATATATGTTTTTTAGCATGGCTTGGCACATGTGCATTCATCCGATGAGATTTTATAAAATGTATATACTTTGTCAAGGTTTTCCTACTAGGCTTTGTGCACACTCCTATGAGATTTTTGTGCAGGAAAGGATGTGGTAATTTTGCCGAGTTAGAGGCGTGGATATATGTTTTGAGAGCACAAGGCTCTTTTCTTTTGTTGTAATTATTTTTGACAAGCCAAGGGCTCTTTTCTTTTGTGTATGGGTTTGAAACAACTTGTTATGCCACATGCTATAGATTCATATACTAGAGATGTTGAATGTACATTTGCATGTGGAATTCCTTTTGTAAATCTCTTTATGGTCAATGAATACAAATGTTGGAAATTTGTAAATGATGTTAATATTGTGATTTACTTACGTTTACATTAAACAATGGAAGTTAATGAATCTTTATTGTGTAAAATTTTCGGGACATGGCATTGACCCCACAATCTGGAAATACTCAATACAAGTCTAGAAATTAAATTTCCACAGCTTGCTTGAGTGAGAGAGCATTTGTATTAGCAACATGCTCAATACCAAAAAAGCGCTAAATCATTTGGCCATTTTTTTAACATATCGTATTACAACTGCCATTTGCTCCTTGATTAATATGTCACGGGCTTCATCAATCAAAAGAAGAAAGTGCATCACCAAGATCTTTAATAATCACATTGATATTTTCAAATGCGACCACATTTACAATGTCTTTTTGAATATCAATAGATGTCAACTTGAGATTTTGTAGAGCACTACTCAATTCAACCACTTTGACATCTTCATTATGATTGGCAAGAAACTTGAGAAGTTTATGAAAAGTTCCTTGGTTACTTGAATTTTCAGATTTATCATGCCCACAAAGCGCAAGTCCTTATCTTAGAAGAAATTTGACACAATCAACCGATGCATTCAAATAGGTTCGATACTCAATTTGAGCTTGATCAGATTGTTTGAAAAAATCATTTAAATATGTTGCTTTTGGTTCAACAAGTCTGGACATTTACTCTAAGCTTGATTATGAACACTATTGGGACCTCTCACATGAGTTTGAATTTTTTCCTTTTTCTTCCAAATTGAGAAGCCCTTACCAAAAAAAAAAATCACCACCAACTTGATCTCCAATATCAGGTTTGAAAAGATAACAATATAAACAAAATGCTACATCTTTTGCTATGCTATACTCCAACCTATTAGGAAATTCACTATACCAAGCGTGATTAAATCGCCGAAGTTTTTGTCCAAATGATTTTTGTGGAAAATTATGATCATGAGGCTGACAACGATCTTTTTGTGATATACCTTACAAATTTAGTCTCGATCATTAGCATTATAGTCCATAATCCGAGGTCGTAGTCTTGGATATATAGGAAGGTCTGCTAAGTTGATTTCTATGCGACTTTATTTTGCAGAAGAATAATTATCATCTTCTTCTTGAGGAAGGAATGATTCTTGTGGAAGAGATGATTCTAACTTTGATTTTGCGTTGAAATATTTCTCCATGACTATTTAAAAATAAATAAAAATCAAAATTTTCAATTTGAGTACAAACCACCACAAATCAAAATCTCCAATTTTAATACAAATCAAAAAAAATTAAATTTAGCACAAATCACAACAAATCAAAATTCTTAATTTTAGCACAAATTATAACAAATCAAAATTCCTAATTTAAATATTAATCACTCCAAATTAATATTTTTAATTTTAGCACAAATTAAATCCCTAATTTTAGCACAAACTGTTGTATAAATTGTGGGATCAAATAGAACAAATAAATTCATATGTTATAATTGAAATTATAGAATACAACACTGTGCTAGAAATTACAACTAGAAGAACAGAAATAGATAAAATAAAATAGCCATAGAAGGCAAATCGAAGACTGCACTAGAAAGTGTCTTTAAAACAAATTCGTTGCCTCACCGATTGGGTGCTAGAGGTTGTTCGACATTTGTCTTCCAGGATAGAACGATTGGACCAGCTACATCAATGCACTGGTCGAGTAGCTTCGGTGAACAGAACTTTGCAACACTCTCTCACAGGAATAATATAATATAAAACTGGAGGAAACTATTGAAGACATGAAGAGAAAAATTTTTGGGTAGAAAACTGAAGGAGATGAGTCTCATTTTGTACACATGGAGGAGGAGAGAGAAGGAGAGAGGAGGAGCCTCCTACAACAAATGCAGGATTTAATTCTGAGAATTAATCTGCAAAACTGATGGGTTTAAGTCCATCATCGATAGAGGAGTTGCCAGCTATACACATTAGTTTTGTGTATATATATCTGCAATCTACAGATCTGGCTTGGCTAAAAAAGATTAAGATGGGTAGGCCAAGCCCAATCTCCACACTCAATCCACTCCAGCAAGCCTCAAGCCCATGTCTAAGCCCAAGTCCCAAGTCCCATGGTCCAAGATCCACGATCCACGACCCACGGATCATGGACCACGGACTCGGCCCTAACCTAGTCCAGTTTGGGCGAGCTGGTGGAGCACACGTGCACGTGTGGCAATTTTTGCCTAACCAACTTGGACCATAGCCTTGGCCCAAATCTATCCTTGAAGCATCCATAACTCCATTCCTTCGGAAAATTTGGATGCCCCAAAGGGCTTACACCTTTAGGCAAAAAATGGGATTTAAATACCCATCAATGCTCTCTTTTACAATCCATGTGGGATACAAGGTTTTACACCTTTCTCATTCGAATCTTAATGGTTTTTGGTCATTCTTTTTGTGGTGTAAAGATCTCACTACAAATAATCTAAACCCACTTTACTCCACCTCAATTAAGGATTGTCACCCACTTCAACGTTACATTAAAGTCACCAAAACCATTAATTTTCCAACAATCCCCCATATGAATAAAAATTGACCGAATAACAACAAACAGACAACACTTAACAACAAAGACTCGGAGAGAGTGCAACGGAATAACCCCTACATCGGAAAAGGTAGCTTTTGGCTTTGAACCCCTTCTAGTGAAGTTTGTCGAATTTACTGGCTGTCCAGTGAACATGAAGTTTTGAACTGTTATGCCGTATATGTAAACCAAGGCAACAAACCGCACACAAGAATTACTCCAAACATCGTTCTGTTCTCACTATTGTGTCCAATTTGGCCCTGGAACACTAGCCTGGTTCAGTGAGTGATTTTAAGAATTAGGCCTTATCAATTCTTATAGAAGAGGCCTCACTTCACACTCACATAGGTGACTCTACTTGAATATCCTGCTATACTCAGCTCAACAGCTCAACACACTAGAGTTATTAAAAGCTCAGCTTAACCTCTGCACTTATAGGTATCACTGATAAAAGTAATGGCTGGAGGTTTAACCTCCTCAGTGACATACCACCGTTACACATACTTAGGTTGTCCCATTGAACCTAGATCTTGGGATCTCTAGTCAACTAGGTTGGGTTTCCATTCTGGTAATATCTTACGCTGAAGGCCTTAGCCCCATTACTTCTGACGAATTCTCTACTAACACTCGATTTAACCCTTTGATTAGCGGTTCCTCAATGTTGTCCTTAGATTTTACATAGTCTAAAGTGACAACTTCGTTCGAGAGTAGTTGTCATATGGAATTATGTCTACGACGAATATATCTAGACTTTCCATTATACATATTACTCTGTGCCCGTCTAATAGCCAATTGGCTATCACAATGAATACAGATGGTTGGCATAGGTTTTGACCAACGTGGAATATCCTCAACAAACTGGTGAAGCCATTAAGCTTCTTCAAATAAACTCAGATTCCATTGTTGATCTCGATATACACATTTGCTTGAAAGATTTTCAAGACACGGCTACCCCTCCGAGGGTAAACACATAACCACTAGTGGATTTGGAGTCTTTTATATCAGATATCCAATTAGCGTCACTAGACCTTTCTAGTACCGTTGGCTATCTGGTATAATACAGCCCATAACCCCGAGTGTAGCGTAGATAACCTAACACCCGCATATTGCCCCTCCAATGAGTACCATTCGGATTACTCGTGTATCTACTAAGCTTGCTAACTGAGTAGGCCATATCCGGCCTTGTATAACTCATCAGACACATCAAACTTCTAATGACTCGAGAATATTCTAGCTGAGAAACACTCTCACCATTATTCTTGGTCAAATGTAGACTCACGTCTACCGATGTCCTAGACACACTTGTATCTAATTTACCAAATTTCTTAAGTATTTTCTCAACATAGTGAGATTGAGAAAGTACAATATCATAAGATGTTATGATAATCTTAACACCCAGAATTATATCTGCAAGGCCTATATCTTTCATGTCAAACTTAGAGTTTAACAATCTCTTGGTAGTTCGAATCATTTTATAATTACTACCAACAATGAGTATGTCATCTACGTATAGACACAAAATGACATAGCCTCTGTCAGTGTCTTTAACATATTCGCATTTGTCACACTCATTGATTTTGAACCCATTTGACAACATATCATTGTCAAACTTCTCATGCCATTGTTTAAGAGCTTGCTTCAAACCATACAATGATTTAACAAACTTACAGACTTTCTTATTTTGTCCTGGAGCTGAAAACCCCTCGGGTTGATACATATAGATTTCTTCATCTAAATCTCTATTTAAGAAAGTTGTCTTTACGTCCATTTGATGTATCTCCAGACCACGTAAAGTTGCTATCGCAATCACCATGTAAATGGATGTAATCCTTGTCATAGGTGAATACGTATTAAAATAATCCAGGCCTTCTCGCTGTCTGTATCCTTTGATAACTAGTCTAGCTTTATACTTATCAATTGACCCATCAGCTTTCATCTTTCTTCTAAAGATCCACTTACTTCTCAAGGCCTTACTGCTTGGGGGTAGATCAACCAACTTCCAAGTATGGTCCTATAAGATGGCGTCAATCTCACTCTTAATTGCTTCTTTCCACAAAGGACTTTTAGGTGAAGTCACAGCTTCGTGGAAAGTTCGAGGTTTTCCCTCTAACATATAAGTCAAGAAGTCCGGACCAAAGAACTTTGTAGTCTTAACCCTCTTACTCCTTCTTATCTTGTCTACTTCCTCAACTTGATCATCGATTTGATCATCGAGTTGATCATCCATGTGATCATTGTCACCTTTAACCAATTTATGGAACTCAGAATCCCTTCTTGGAGATGACAAGGAAATACATTTTCAAATAAAGATGCATTTCTTGATTCCAAGATAGTATTCTTGTGTATATTTAGAATAACAGATCTATACACAAGAAATTGATATGCACTGCTATTATATTCATAGCTAATGAATATACAATCCACTGACTTCGGTCCTATCAGAACCCACTTGGGTGTAGACACCGCCACTTTTACAAGACACCCCCACATTCCTAGGTATTTATATGAAGGCTTGTGGCCTTTCCACAATTCATATGGAGTCTTGTCGACATTCTTTCGAGGTGTTCTATTAAGAATGTAATTTGCAAAGAGAATTGCTTCCCCCCACAAGTTTTGTGGCAACCCAGAACTGATCAATATTGCATTCATCATTTCCTTTAACGTCCTATTTTTTTGCTCAGCAACACCATTTGACTGAGGGGAATAAGGCGTTGTGGTTTGGTGAATTATCTCAAATTGAGCACACAGCTCAGCAAATAGGGATTCATACTCACTGCCACGATCACTTCTTAAACCTTAATTTTTCGGCTTAGTTGATTTTCAACTTCATTCTTGAAAAGAATAAATTTATCAATCGCCTCATCTTTGCTTTTAAACAAATGCACATAACAATATTTAGTCCAATCATCAACAAAAGTGATGAAGTACTTGTTGGCACCACGTGATTATACGAATTTCAAGCCACATACATCACTGTGCACTAAATCTAAAGGCTTGGTACTTCTTTTAATAGAATGAAAAGAAGTTCTTGTCAATTTTGCTTCTACACAAGTTTCAGACTTGTGATTTGGATTAATCTTGAAAGATGATATGTGATCTAATTTGATTAATCTATGCAAAGAGTCAAAATTTACATGACCTTGTCTACTATGCTATAAATTAGGAGATTCAAGCATATAAACAGAAGAAGAAGCTTTCTTATTAATTTTCGAGACAAGAGTCATTACATTGGGCTTAAACATACCACCCGAGATATACCTTTTTCCCACATAAACCCCACTTGGTCAACATGACCTTATCAGCCTCAAATACTATGCAGAAGCCATGCTTACTCAAGAATGACCCTGAGACAAGGTTCTTATGAATGTCCGGTACAAAGAGGACATCGATCAGAGTCAGCTCTTTTCCTGAACTCATCTTCAGGACCACCTTACCCTCTCCATCAACAGTTGAGGTGGCAGAATTCCCTATGAACAACTTCTCACCGTTTGAAACCGGTTTGAAGGTTGTGAACATTTTCTTCTCTGCACAAATGTGGCGAGTGGCCCCAGTGTCCATCCATCATTCCTTTAGGTTGGACCCCACCATGTTCACTTCGGAGACGACAGCTGCCAGATGCATGCCGTGCACATCTTGTGATAGATCCTCCATTTCAACCATGTGGGCACGTCTCTTGTTCTGTGCAGGGTACTTCTTGTAGGACTTCTTCTTCTTGCGGTAGTCAATCGCCCGATGCCCATCGCTTCCACAGTTGAAGCACTTCCCACTGAACCTAAAAGTAGATTCTTGCGGCTTGTAGATTGGCCTCTTGAAGACACCACCTCTTGCCCCCAACTTCGAGCTTTTGCCTGTTTGTGGTTTTTTCCTCACCCCTAAGGATTGGCCATGCTCAACCACATTTGCTTTCATAGTGGAGGTACTCCCTTCTTTCTTTATGTTGTCTTCCTCAATATAGAGCCTGACAACGAGCTCTTCGACTGTCATCTCCTTTCGCTTGTGGTTCAAGTATTTCTTGAAGTCTTCACAGCCATTAGGCAGTTTCTCAATTAGCACAGCTGCCTAGAATGATTTGCTCAGAAACATTCCCTCTGCATGAATCTCGTGCAGAATTACTTGGAACTCTTAGACTTGACTGATGACGATTTTTGAGTCCACCATCTTGAAGTCCAGAAACCGACAAACGAAAAATTTCTCTGCCCTTGCATCCTCAGTCTTGTATTTCTTGTCCAAAGCATCCTACAGCTCCTTTGCCGACTTCTTGGCATAAAACACATTGAAAAGTGAATCTACCAAGCCATTAAGAACATAGTTCCGGCAAAGGAAGTCTGACTACTTCCAAGCATCTGGAGCCAGAGCTTCTGTCTATCTTGCTCATTCTCCTCCATAGTTGGTGGATCTTCACTCTAAAACCTCGCAAGGCTTAAAGTAGTCAGGTAGAACAGCATCTTCTGATGCCACTTGAAATTCCCTCCTGTGAACTTCTCTAGGCGCTCGTGATGGTTGAGTAGGCCTCCCAGAATAGCAGGAGCAACAACAGGATTGATCATAAAGGTCACAGCAACTGGGTTCACCACAAAGATCATAGCAGTAAGGGTTGGCAAGCCAGTTGCCCCCGGGTTTAGATCCCCACCAACATTAGCAGTAGTAGCATCGGTGATAGTTTTCATTTTTGAAAAATACAACAGAATTTCAGTTTATGTGTTCCAGAAATTAAACTTAACACTAGAAAATCCCAAAGTTGGAAATTTAATTCAAAACTAATCTCACCACTTAACCTATAATCAAACATGGTCAAGAATGTTCCTAGGAAGACTGGAGGGGTCACATCAGTCCCACTTAAAACCCAATTAATGTTTTCACAAAACTTTCATAAGCATGTTGACTCCTAGTCTGTGAGAAACAATTTTTAGAATTAAGTTTTCCAAGGGATGAACTAGGTTAAACAAACCAAGGTCCAACACTTACCAGCAATTTAAAAATTGCTATCCAAATTACACGTAATGTAAAAAATACAATCAAATAAAACTTGCTTCCAACATGCCAAGCAAACAACCTTGCTTAAAATTGGCAAGTAACCACTACTAAATCTCAAGCAAAAAATTACTTAAATAATAAAGACAGTAAACCAATCCATAAGGATTTCAATTAGTCCAAAAATTTCTTTCCACGCTTAGGTATTCCTATTCAACACAAAGGTTAGTAGTCCAAACATTTTTGTTTTGACATCTTGTAGACACCCCATTTTTTACGGCCCTTCAAGACTTGGATGTTCTTGTAGGTACATCCGATGACGAGTCTGGTTGCTCGCCGAGCACTCAAAGTCCTCAATGGAATGCCACGGGTTTGAGCCTTCCAAACCCTGCATCCTTTTTGGTCTCCTTTTTGGACCATGTCTTGGTCTCTCCCCCCTACAGTCTTTGATGGCCTGCCGGCCATCTATAAGGTCTGCCGGCCAGGGCTTCTAGCCTACTGGCCATGAATGATGCCTTGCCAGCCATCATTGATGGCCGGTTGGCCACCAGTGTTTTCTGCAGATAATTTGCGCCATCTGGTTGCACAGAGGCTTGTATCTGCCCATACGTAAAGGGTTGGATCTCCTTGTATAGAATTCACATTTTCTATATATAGGGATGCCCTCTCTCATGTTTTAAGGTTGGATGAATTAAGACTCTAAATTTTCTTTTTCTCTCTCCAGATTTCTCTCTCCCTCTTGTATTTCTCTACACCTTTGCCTACTTGCACTACACTTTTGCATGTCAACCCTTAACCAAAAGTAATCATCTTTGAGCTGAGGTTGTTTGAGGCCCTCTTGGAGCTCTACAAGTTGTTTTTGGCTTGAATTGTTGCTTGGAATCACTCTTCTCTTCAAGAGGTATAATACTAGCCTTTTGAGCTTGCCGTGCTTACTTGTTTTTCCATCTTTTTCCTACTGTTATGGGCTGATTTTGAGCTTTAAAAAACTTTGTTTTCATGGGCTGAAATTGGTGTTTTTGGACATTAAAGGTTAGGGGGTGATTCATCCCTCTTTATTCCTTGTTGTTAAGGCCTTTGCACTTTTGTTTCCCATTTTAAAACTACATTTTTTTGGGCCTTTAATCACTGAATTTCAGAGGTTTTTTAGTGGCAAAAAACTTGTTTTGAAGTCCAAAATTAGAGGGGTTAGCCTCCCCTCCTTGTGTCATGTTTGCTAGCCTAGTTGATACCATGTGTTAGCTTATTTTTCTAACTTGTTTTACCTTAATTCCAGCATGTTTTTGCCTCTGAAATAGCCTGCTTTAGTTCTGTTTTGGGCTATTTGGATCGGTTGAGTCTTGTTTTGCATGGTTGTAGTGCAATAGTCCTCACTAGTTGGTGTTTTAAGGTCTTAGACACCTCTTGTTTGAGTTGATAGCATCTTTTAGTGTTGTTTTTCACTCCATTTCAGCACTATAAACTCTGCAACCTCTCTCTTTGCTTCACTCTTTCACTTTGTTTTGAGGGTTGTTTCAAGTTTGGGATCATTTAAGCTTGAGATGGAGGTCATGCTTAATGGTTTAATCCTCTTTGAGGGTTCATTATCAACGGCATGATCTCTCTCTTGCCTTACATTATCCCTTGGTTGACACTTTTTTTCATCTTAGAGGACATTCACCAATGGACAAATTGATAAAGAATGATTTGGTAACTAAAATGTGTAAATGAAATTGACAAGTAAAAGTGGCAATATAAGCATTTCTTTGTGTTACATTGCATGTGTTCAAATCGGATGTTAATTTGAACACAAGGAAAATGGGACATTTCATACTGAAAAGTGATGAAATGTCTCAAGTTTCCTAGGTCTCCCTTACCCTTGATCATGCATGATAGGGTGATGGTTCTTGAATGTCTTATTTTGCATTTATTGAGCTTGCACACCTTGCAGCACAAGCCATCATGCAATGAAATTGCTTTGATTGGTGGTTTGTCGTTTAAGTTCACAATTCCTTGGATTCACCCATGAAAAGAAGAGGTGAATTGTGCAGACAATCCTTGGAAAAACCCTCTTTTTTCTCTATTTGTACTCTGTGGCAACATGGTGATCCAATGCATCAGTGGCCGGCAATGCACCATTGGTGGCTGGCAATGCACCATTGGTGGCCGGCAGTGCACCATAAATGGCTGGCAGACTACCCTTTTGGCCAACAGAGGGCCGGCAGCATCCATCCATGGTCGGCAGGCCACTGATGTAAACTTCAGTTGATTTTGGTAAGATGGAGTAGAAAGGTTCTAGAAATGCTCAACCCTACAAACAAAGGCTTTCGAGAGCAAAATAGAGGTCTTTCGGGCCAAAACCGAGCATGTGGATCTTCCACTTCCTGAGGCAGAGCAGTGGCAGTGTAGTTTAATGTCTTAATTGCTTAGTTCGTGTGCATTTGTGTTGTTAATTAATTAGTTTACTAGTTAGTTAAATGTGTTGTAAATAATTAGTAATTAGCTTAGCTAGTTATTCATTTGGTTTGTAATAATTAGCTTAATTAGATTAGCTTAGCTTAGTTGCTAGTTAGTTAGCTCTTATTCATTCGGACCGTCCTTCGCGAGGGCATAATGTTGTAATAAGTGTGCGTGTGTGCATGTATGTCTTCCAACCCCACGTCTTTCTCCATTTTATTTACCCATTTTTGATGGTTAGATTAGGGGCATGTTTCAATTAGCATGCCTTATGCTTGCATCCATTCATTCGTATTGCATGCACCGAGACTTGGCTCATCATTCAAACTGCATTGCAATTTCAAATAATTCTTTGAATACGTGTTTAACCACATGTTATCAAATCGATTCATATGCCATATTAGTAGCCAAGCCTATTAATTGCATTATCGCATGTGTTGCATTAGGCATCTTATATAGTTAAGAATCATGCATATTTTTCTAACTCATATCTTCTTAGTTTGGAGTACTATATGAGTTTTTTATGCTTTAGCATACTCGTATGAATGTGAATGTTGCCATGATTAGCATGCTTGCCATGAGGCTATCTGCTTAAATGCTAAACTGAATGAATGCCTGTGGATGAAGGCTTGTTGCTTGAATTGGAACGATTCAACGAATGTAAGTTTTAAGCTCACTTTGTTGAGTAGCAAATCATGTTTTAAGCCCACTATGTTTGGTGGCAAATCCGCAAACTTTAAGCTCACTTGAGGTGGCAAATTCAAACCATTTTCGCAAACAAACATGAAATTGAGTCGTTCCAACTTGAGCAAACTAGTCTATATTTGCTTGTGCGCATCACATAGTAAAGCTAGTCTAATAACCGGAATAAGAACACATAATGTACATAAAAATCATATCATGATTAGTAGAGGCTGATCTTTGATCGGGCGAGCAGGGGTGCTCAATTCATGACCTTCCTCTCTCGTATCTAAGTTCCCGAGTTGAGACAACTTTAGTGATGACGGACACGTGGCCTTTGGCACGAGTCATGGGTTTCCTAAATTTTCCCGAAAATAAAATATTTAGGTGACAACTCTATATCTGGCAAAGCAGTCCAGTTTTGGTATTTTTGATCCTAAAATCAATTTTCCAAAAGATTTGCCAAATTTGGACTCTTTCGTGTTTATTAATTTCACATTGCACTTGTGAGATTAGATTCAGAACCGCGGGAGTCTGAACTGTAGGGCTTCTTTTCGAGTTTCCGAGAGGGGGTGTGAAAAAGCCAAGCTATACATCCCAAATACTATTCATTTGGTTTTATATTTGTTTTTACAATCTCTTTCACATAGGTATTCCTGTAAAGAAAGTTAGCAGAAAAACACAAGAAAATACACACCAACCAATCTAAAGAAACTGTATATATAATAAATTACTTGAAACCATCTAGCAAACTATTTAATAATAAAATTAACTAATCAATTAAATAGATAGATTAGTTACAAAAAACAACTCTATAACTCTAGAAATTAAATTAAAAGTTATTAGCCAAGAGTTATATATATATATATATAATTATTACTCAAGTCACAAAGCCTTATACCTCCTAAATAATTAAAATTCTAGCCATGAGTTACATATGAATTTAAATTACAATAAACATGTAAACTTATAATTCCAAATAAATAAATTGAATTACTAGGCATGAGTTACACAAATAAAACTAGAACTCCAAAATTAAAATTTAAAATTTAGTTTATACAATAACCATGTACATAAATATAAACAAAACATTTTATAACTCCAAATACATTAAACTAAAAATGTAATAGGCTAGAGTTATATAAAATTTAATTTACACTAATCATAAAAGTGACTCTAGCAATTAAGATCATGCAAATATTCTAGAAAATAATATGCATGTCAAAAATTGCAACACCCATAAGCATGCTATTTTGTGTTTAACAATTAAATCTAATGAACAAAAAATCAAAACATGACTTCTATAAACAAACAGTAGCCTATGCAAATATTTAATATATAAAACAATAGCCTATATGCAATTGTTGGTACATAAAGAGAATATATACATTGGTGCTCAATGCAAACCGTGAGCCATGTATATCAGGAATTTTTTTAAAAAATTATAAAACGCACTAAAGCTCAGGGAAAACAAACCATAGCAAGATAGGTATGAAGTACTTTTTTTATTTTTTTTTATTTTTATAATAGACAACTATTATGCAAACAGTGCATGCAATGAAACAGTAACATGCATACAGTCATGAATCTGTTTATGTGCAAGTATATAAACAAAATCTGTTTTTAAGTTACTCATAAGGATGAAACATGTGCAAGTATATAAACAAAATCATGTGCAAGGAAAATCTATTTTTTTCCCACCGTCACATTATATATGAATCTATTAATTCAATTTCATGGAAAATAGCTTTGATTTTTTTTAAGTTTGTTGTATAAATTGTGGGATCAAATAGAACAAATAAATTCATATGTTATAATTGAAATTATAGAATACAACACCATGCTAGAAATTACATCTAGAAGAATAGAAATAGATAAAATAAAATAGCAACAGAAGGCAAACCGAAGCCTGAACTAAATAGTGTCCTTAAAACTAGGGCTACAAATGAACCGAACTGTTCATGAACAAGCTCGGCTAGGGTCGTTAAGGGCTCAGCTCGACTCGGTTCATTTAGTAAACGAGCCGAGCTCAAGCTCGAGCTCGACTATTAGGCTCGTTTAGTAAACAAGCCGAGCTCAAGCTCGAATAAGTTTAGCTCGTCAAGCTGGGCTTGTTTATCTTTATTTAAATTATATAATAAATATCTTATTTATATATTAAACAATATTTAAATATATATAAATAATAATATAAATACATTATATATATTAAATAATATCAATAATTTTTTTATTTAAATATTTTTATTTAAATAATATAAATAATATTTAAAAAAATTATCGAGCCAAACCGAGCTGAGCAAGAGCCTAGTTTCTTATCGAGCCGAGCTCGAGCTCAATAAACGAGCTCGATAAGTAAACGAGTCGAGCTCGAGCTCGAGCTCAACAAAGCTCGGCTCAGCTCGGTTTGTTTGTAGCCCTACTTAAAACAAATTCGTTGCCTCACCGGTTGGGTGTTAAAGGTTGGTTGACGTTTATTTCCCAGGATACGACAGTTGGACCAGCTACAACAATGCACCGACCGAGTAGCTTCGGCGAATCGAACTTTGCAGTACTCTCTCATAGGAAGAGTATAATATAAAACTGGAGGAAACTATTGAAGACAAGAAGAGCAAATTTTTTGGGTAGAAAACTGAAGGAGAGGAGTCTCATTTTATACACATGGAGGAGGGGAGATAAAGAGCCTCCTGCAACAAATGCAGGATTTAATTCTAAGAATTAATCTGCAAAACTGATGGGTTTAAGTCCATCATCAATAGAGGAGTTACCAGCTATACACATCAGTTTTGTGTATATATATATTTGTAGCCCACAGATCTGGCTTGGCCCAAAACGATTAAGATGGGTGGGCCAAGCCCAATCCCCACACTCAATCCATTCCAGCAAGCCTCAAGCCTCAAGATCCACGACCTACGACCCGATCCCGACCCGGTTGTGGACACCCCATTTTTGACTGCCCACAAGGCTTGAGTGCTTTGGCCAGTACACTCAATGATGAAAGTGGTGTTGTGTGTAGTTCGAGGTCTTAACAAAGGGTCCATGTATAAAGCTCCAAAACAATCCCAACCCTCCCATATTCCCACTGATTATACCCAAGAAATTCATTTTTACACATTGTGCCGCCCTTTGCTGAGTCTGAAGTAAAAAAAGAGGGGAATACATTGAGGCCCGGCCGTGCCTTATTGAAGGTCGGCCGTGCCTTAGTAGCGAGAAACACTG
Source organism: Camellia granthamiana (assembly GCA_036172215.1). Taxonomy (NCBI): domain Eukaryota; kingdom Viridiplantae; phylum Streptophyta; class Magnoliopsida; order Ericales; family Theaceae; genus Camellia; species Camellia granthamiana. The sequence continues at coordinate 77,287,168 of CM069908.1, read as the reverse complement.
TTCTGGGCAGGAGGCCGCCAACTGTCCATTTTTGAAGATATTTATGACCCTTCTTGCTTCTATAAAAACAACCATATATCTCTGTTTTGAGGGTTGAAAATTTTCTAAAAAGCCTCTACACCACCTTGAGAGCTCCTTCTTCTCCTTCTTCTTGTGCAAGCAACACTTTGAGCAAACCTATCACCTTGAACCTATATCCATATACCATATACACCTTCACACCTTCGCCTAGGAACCTTGGTTGAGCCTTGAACACCATAATTCAAGCTTGAGATTGTGGTGAGACTTAGTTTGATTCATAAGCAAAAGCTCACTTCTTTGAGAGGTATAAGCTTGTCATCCTCTCTTTTACTTATTGTTCTTTCATTTTCTATCTAGTTCTTATAGTTTTATGTTGTTTTGATTCTGTTCCAAGTGTTTGAGTTTGGGTTTGGAGAGCTACCAAAAGGGTGGAGAGAGTTTACACTCTTTCTACACCTTTACCTATAGCTCAAACCCTTACTTTTACACTCTTTTTCTTTGCTCTCTAAACTGATTTTCAGAGTTAAAAAGAGGCTAAAAATCATGCTTTGAAGTCTCAAAAGGGACGGGCTAGCCACCCCTCCTTGTTCTTGTTTACTAACTTTGTTTTCTCTCTTTGTTGATTAGCTTTTTTTAGGTTTTTTTCATGCACTTTTGGCCACTGTTTTTTCTCTCTTAAGGGCTGTTTTGAGACTGTTCTAAGTTATTTAAATAGTTCATGCTTTGATTAACTTGGTTGTTGTCTCATAAGTTTGCCTAAATAGCTTGTTGTATATTGTTCTTAGCTTTTCTTTAACTCACTTCCATGTTTAAGAACCTCATTTTAATAATCAATTTGCCATTCATCTCTTTCATTTGAGAGTTGTTTCAATCGGTTGACGGTTATTCAAAACGTGAACTAGCGATTTATGCTTAATGGGTTAATCTTTACGGAGGTTCATTGCCAACGGTGTAGTCTTTTTTTCATGTTGAGAATCACCTTCTGTTTGACATATTTCTCACTTAGTCGACGTAACAATCATCTTGGATTTAATGGATTAAAGGATGGTAAAGACTAATTAATTTGGCTTAAAATGAACCAACCCACATAAAGAAAATGAGTTATATTGTTTGGGGTTCAGCCGGACGTTATGCTGAATCCATTGTGTCAATGGTTGTCTTACATCAATTCATGATCTTTTGATGAACCTTGAAGCGTCTCTACCTCCCTCTTTGAGTTCACTCAAGGATAGGAGGGAGGGGTGGTTGTTGTTCATTTCATTTATTGATTTTTGTCCAAATTGTACTCGAAATCATCAAGCAATCAACTTGCTCATTGATGGTTTTGGAAACGATTTCAACCTTCTCTCGAGGCTTTCCCATGACAGAGAAGTATGAGAAGGACAAACAGAGTTCAGAACACTTTGTCTTCACTGTTTTCACTTTAGAGCACAAAATAGAATTTTGCATAAAATTGAGGCATGGCCGGCGTTCTTTAGGCCCAAGCAGGCTTCATTGAGGGCCGGCCGGTCATCAATGTTTGGTTAGCAGTGTATTTTGCAAAAAACAGAGAGCAGTGGCTAAAGGTGAAATAGAGCAAGCTTGGACAGATAGAGCTGTTCTTGGACATTTTGCATGCAACCCTTACACATCCTTGCTTACATCATGATCATTGTTGTAATTAATTAATTTATTTTTTATTGTTGTTATAATTAGTCTTGTTAATTATTAGTGTTGTGATTATCATTATTGTTTATTTGTAATTGTTATGGATAGTTAGCTTAAATAGTTAGTCTACTTATCATGTTTATCCTTGTTGTAATAGCATAGTTAGCTAGTTAATTCTTCGCTTATTTATTCATTCGGTTTTGCAATAATTAATTTAATTTGGACTTTCGGACTTTGATTTGCACCATCTTGCACGAGGGCAATTATTTAATAAGTTGTATGTCTTCCAACCCCACGTCTTTCTCCCTTTTAATCACTCACTTATAGTGGTTAGTATAGGACATCATTTTTCAAATTAGCATTCTTATGCTGTGCATCCATTGTCTAGCATGCATCCAAGGCTCGACTCATCAGGCTAACCCAATATCAATGTTCAAATTCATTACTTGACTATGTACTTTATTGCATATCTTGAATGAAATCATATGCCATGCTCATATCCGAGCCTATAAAATACATAATGTGTACGTTGCATTAATCATATTGCATTAATTACGAGCATGCAATTTGTTTTTCCCTAATAAATTTTGCATTGTTTTGGCTCGAAGTACTAGGTGAGTAATTTTATGTTTTAGCATCTTACATCGGATGTTTGTGTTACCATGTCAAAGCATACTTCCATGAGACTAATTGCTTAAATGATGTAACTATTTGAATGCCTGTGAATGAAGGTTAGTTGCTTGAATTGTGACAGTTTGATTAAATGTCCATTTTAAGCCCATTTTGTGACGCCCCAAATTTTGATGATATAATACAACGATACACCAGGGTTTAACTAGCGAATACACATCATTTTTAAGTAAAAAATACAAATAATTACACGAAAAGAAAATATTAATAATAATTACAGATAAAATTCTTCAGGTCTTTAAATACAAATCAGTTCCTTAATACAAAAAGATTATCCAAAATACAGGAAATATAAAATCTAATCTCTAAGGTAGCCATGGTTCCTCAAAGCTTTTAGGGATTCCATTCTTGGTGTAAAACTTGCCTTCACCTGGCATAAAACACCATGAGCTTGGAATGCCCAGTAAACACACACACCCCGACCCTTTTCCTATTCTAAACACACAAGTAACATAACGACACGATCATAACATATAGTGAAAGCAATAATTAAGCAAAGCTTATAATTAAATTTCAGTTATCATGAATAATAGTCAATTTTAGTTAGTTCTAGGCAACTCCCCGTGGAATGTCGTGCCTACCCAACCACTAACACTGGCCACGAGAATTCTGACTCCCCCTTGGTTCATACAATACCAATGCGTCGCTTACCGCACAATTACCAATGATGCCTACGCACCTAGTTACATATCCAAGTGCTGACATCGCGGTCTGCCCCAAGGGAACGGGCTTCCAGGGATACTCTCCCTATGTGAGACCCTCACTGCCACCCTTATGCCTCCCATTTCCGTTAAGCAGCCAGAATACCTCCCGTGCCATGTTAGAGTTCGAAAACACACTTGCGCAAGACTTCACAAAAATGGAATACCTTCCACTATATCATACTCTTGAATCCGTCGTTCATTATCTCATAAAATTCAATACAATGATCGCAACTCATTACCATCCCATCTGATTTCCCCTTTATTAAGTGCATTATGTTTTCAATTATAGCAAAGCATGGTCAATATAATTATGAATCCAAACTAAACAACAAGTAATTTATTCATGGTAAATCAAATTTACAATTTATCATAGATTACATATCAAGACTAAGACATTCAAGAAACATAGAATATAAGAATTGCAAACCAAATAAGAGCATATTCACACAAATTTTCAGATTTCCAGATTTGAACCAGTTTGAAAATAATTATGGAAAAAAATACTTTTATTGGCCCTAAGTACCTGGCCTCATGTGAGTTTGTAGATAAATAAGTCAGTTTCAAACTCAATTTACGAAAGTAGGATAGGTTTTTTAGATTTTAAGATAATTCAAAATTACCACGATCTGTCCAGATTCGCTGACCGTTATGCAAATCGGTTTTTCTCTCAAACCCCTCACTCTCTTGAGTTCAAAAAAATTTTAGTTAAAATATAACACCAAGAGTAAGATTTTGACATAAAAGTGGAATCAAGATTATTTTTCTGAAATTTTATAAAAATAGAGAAAGTTGACTATGTTTCTGGTTCTGTGAGTAACAAACTTAGAAAAATTGTTTAGGTTATAAAAATACATCCTTAGGTCCTACCAAAATTATCACATACTCTAGACATACCAAATATTACACCATAGAAATAGATTTTAAGTTTATGGAGTTTTGATAGGAAAATAAATTCAAGAGAGGGAAGAGATTTACTGTTGGAAATTTAAGAAATAAAGAGAAACACACCATTTCTTGATTAATACACATTTATACAAGAGTGTTGGCCTAGACTACAACATATATATATATATATAAAGAGAATGTATTAGGAGGGGAAAAACAAGTGGTAAAAGAACTTGAGAGAAGAGGTGATGTAGGTTTACCTTTGTTGTACAAGACTCAACAAAATTCTTCTTTTTCCTTTTCTCTTCTCTCTCTCTCTCTCTCTCTCCCTCTCTCTTTTTTTTTTTTCCCAAGATCACTCTCTCTCACTCCTCTAGTGCATGGCTGAAAATGTGTAAAATGAGGGGGAAGAAGTGTGCACATATAGAGAAGGATTAGGAGGTTTCTTAGGGGCCAAATTCTATAAGTGCAATTTGTCAAAGTTGCCATCAAGGCCCTTTCATCCAACACATGACCAACTACTTGGGCTCCAAGAAATATATATATATATATATATTAGATATATATAAGATATTTGTATTTATAAACATAAAATAATAAGCATAAGTAAATTAATTAAGAAAATATTACAATTAAGGTTTGGAATGAAATAAAATAGAAGTATATAGGGACCAAGTCTAAATTTATGAAACCTTGATATTTATAATTGCTATACTAACATTAGAAAATATTTAAAATAATACATTCGGGTCCGGTTAAATTAAAAGCGTAAACAAAGGCGAGAAATTGAGCGAAAACGGCATTACCGGAAGTTAAGATTTTTAAAGTGATTAATCTATAATTATCGGGTTTAATAATTAATAATAAGGTTTTAAACATGATTATTAATCTACGGGATCGATTAGGGTTTACTCGAATTAATTCGCGATGCTTCCCGATTCTAGGGTTTAAAATGCAATTAAGCGAAAATTTATGGGCTTTATTGAAATAAACTCAAGGTTAGGGATTTAATGGTAATTACAAAAATTAGGGTCTCTACACATTTTTTCAAGTGGCCAATTTACAAAACAATTTCAAAATAAAACACGAAATCAAATGTTGCAATTTTTGCAAATTAGTCTATAATTGTGTGCGCATCACATAGTAATGTTAGCATAATAATCGGAACAAGAGCGTATAATGTAGATAAGATTCACATCATAATTAGTAGAGACCGATCTTTAATCGGACGAGTGGGGTGCTCAATTCATGACCTTTCCCTCTCGTACCTAAGTTCCTAAGTCGAGACACTTTGGTGATGATGGACCAATGGCCTTTGGCACGAGTCTTGGGTTTCCTAAATTTTTCAAAAATATTTGGTTGGCGACTCTGAAATCTAGCAAAGTAGTCCATTTTTGGCATGTGATTCAAACATCGATTTTTCAAAAGAATTGCAGGATTTGGACTCTTTTTGTGTTTTCACTGTTTCACATTGCACTTGTAAAATCAGATTCAGAACCACAGGAGTCCAAACTGTAGGGCTTCTCATCTTCCGAAAGGAGCGTGAAAAGTCGAGCTACACCTGTCTGGTCCAGGCGAGCGGACGGCGTGCACGCGTGTGGTAATTTTTACCTAACCAACTTGGACTATGGCCTTGGCCCAAGTCCATCATTGAAACATTCATAACTCCCTTCCTTCAGAAAATTTAAATGCCCCAAAGGGCTTACACCCTTAGGCAAAAAATGGGATTTAAATACCCATTAATGCTGTCATCTACAATCAATGTGAGATACAAGGTTTTAGACATTTCCCAACACCTCTTTCATGAGGCCAACTTGATGAGTCAATTTCTCATTCAAATCTTAATGGTTTTTTGTCATTCTTTTTGTGGTGTAAAGGTCTCACTACAAAGAATTTAAACCCACTTTACTCCACCTGAATTGAGGATTGTGACCCACTTTAATATTGAATTAAAGTTACCAAAAACCATTATTTTTCCAACACAAGCAACAACAAACCAAAATCCCTAATTTTAATATAAATCACCATCAATCAAGATTCATAATTTTAGCATATCAAAATCTCTTATTTTCACATAAATAATATATATATATTTTACAAATCAAAACTTAACAAATAACTATAAATTAATATTCATAATTTTTGTTTAAAAGTAAAAAATAATAAATAAAGTTACCTATAAACAATGAAGAGAAAACACCAAGGTTGTAGTGCGGTCCCAAATTTGTGTTGTGTAATCCCAATTTGGTGAATCGTGAGTCGGTAAATTACAAAGCAACAAAAGGAGACAGAAAAGACAGAAAATAAGGAGAGACTTAACAAGTACTGCGAATAAATAAAAAAATAAAGAACTTCAGGTTTTAGTGGTCCTACCACCTACCATTGAAAGCCTTGCCCATCAATTTATTTATTTATTTATTTATTTTTAGATTGCCCAACAAATTTTTAAATTGTTTTCGTGGTTGGGTTGTGTGTGTGTCAGTTTTGGTTAGGATTGGGACTCAATAAAATAAAATAAAAACAAAACGTGGGTAAGGTGAGTGCGTGTTTTGTTGGGATTGGGAGTAAAAAGAAATAATAATAATTGAAAAGTGAAGACGTGGAGCTGTGATTGTGTCAATAGGGGGAGGGGGTGGCGGCACGTGACTGTGTGTGTCAGCTAAGCACCCCCCCTCCCAAAAAAATAAAAAATAAATAAAAAAAATTGAAGAGTTAGGGGGCTACGTAAGCTCCTAGTCTCTGTGTCTCTCCGCTCCTGATTGTTTTAATGGTGTAAATATTATTTCTTTTATTCTCTTTAAAAAAAATTCAATCAGAATGTCATTTGTGATCTCTTCTCTATACACTATATATATATATATCTTATCTTATCTTACTATAATATAAGAGGGAGTTGCCATAGCGTGGCTCTCTTTTTTTCTTTCCATTCTTGCCTTTGTTTTTTGTTTTGTGTTTGTGTCTTTTTCTCTTCTTTTTTTTTTTTTTTTTGGGACAATTTCATATTTTTTTATATTTTGTTTATAACTTGTGCCTCTTTTGATAACACTTATAAACCAATTATTTAATAAAAAAATCACTAGTTGTGTTTGCTTGGAATTTTAGATTATAATTTTTTTTTTGTATTTTTTCAACTAAATTGAAAAATAAAAAAATGAGAAATATTTTTAATTTTTAATTTTTGGTGCATGCTAGATATATTTGCATATAATGTGCAACCAAACAAGTTTAATTTAAAAGAAAAAAAAAAAAAAAAAAAAAAAACATGAAAGGTTATACCAAACAAATTTACAACTTATTTTAATTCTTGAAACAAATAATCTAAAACGTTACGATCATAAAAACTCAATTACAGGTGATACCAAATTACAAGTGATACCAAATTGAGTCAATATCTATCACTACTATAATTGTCACGACGCAAACCCGCCACTATAGGTTTAGCGCCATAACCGGCCAATAATCTTGGGATTACCGAAGGCCTCTGAACAGATTAAACAAAATTAAGGGGCTAGCGAAAGCAAATGACAAATATGCAATATCCATAGAGCTGTGTAGACATACATGGGACTGAAAGTTTAAACTTCTATTGACATAATTATGACGTTATCCATGCGTCACCACATACACAGATAAACAAAAAGTCTTGATCAAACTTAAGCAAAAGAAAATCAAAAGGCTTACAATTGATCCACAATTGTTGACCACAAGACACATTAGGAACCTCCTCGAGAGGCGCAGAGGTTGGTCGACAAAATAGATTCCAGGCAGCAACTTAACCTTGGTCATGCGCCTGCTCACCTGCAAAAATAAATAATATAGTGAACTAGAACCCAGTGAATAATAACAGAGTAAAGATTTTATAAATGATGTCCATAATAGAATAAAAAATTAGAGTTTAGATCATAAACAGATTCATATTCATATCAGATTCTCATAGATAATCATACGTGGTGCATCCATTAGCGTTAATAAATCTGATGGCTCATGAATACATGAGACATTTCGATGACCCATAAAGGGACCAAATAACCGATAAAGGGATGCATACAAAGAAGATGAATAGTTATCCATAACCAACCCTGGTACCAAGTAACAGATATCACATGATGCTAAGGATGCCACAAATACATTTCAGAAAGTTGGAGAATCATTCATTTAATCATCAGATAATATTTCAGAGAACATATTATATCATATCATATCATTCAGAAAATACTTAAAGTTGAACATGACTTTATAGAGTTATTACTCACAGATAGCTCCAGTAGCAGAACAGACAAAGCAGATAGATTAGACAGTCTATGGCACGTGACCTACACAAACACATAGCGGATACATATTGGAACACAGGTTCGGAAAAACACATAGCTTATTTCTTTTCGTTCTTGGTGTGCTTCTATTCCTTATCCTCATTAATGTAGCTTAATCATGGTTCAGGAATGCCTAGGATGCAATAAGGATGAACAAAATGCACTTGAAAACACTTTGCAAAAATTTTAGAAATAGGGCAATTCGCTTGAGCGCAACTTTTGTCACTCGAGCGGACCCCTTGGTTTGCAAAACTTCAGAGAGCTCTCATTTTACGTTCGAGCACAACTTCTAATCGCTTGAGCCAAGGCATAAAAATAAACATTGTTGCTCGAACGTAGGTTTTGTCGCTCGAGCGGAGTGCTCATGTCTGCAAAAGTACTGGGAGCTCGAATTTTATGCTCGAGCCAACTTTTGGTCGCTCTAGGCAAGGTGCCAAACAAAGGGTGGTCGCTCAAGCAATGAAGCAAATTCTGGAGTTTACAGCTTGCAGGTCCAAGTTCAAAATCCATTTCCATTACACCAAATCATGTTCTTTTGGGCCAAAACTTGAGAAAACACTTGTAAACTTATAAAACATCATTAATTAAAGGTCATTTCGCAAAATCAAGGCCCAAAAGCATGTCAGTTGCTTAATGTCAAACTTCAAATGTACATATATAGAACATGCATGTAAACCTTTGAATGTAGACCACCCAATCATGATCAAATAAAGTAAAAAGATGGAAAACATGATGAATTCCCAAAACGAAGTTAGAATTGTCACATGCATGAGAGAATTTCTTAGAAAATATGCTGTAAATGCAATAAAATGCACATGCATGTATGAATTGATTCTCAAATCTACCTTTTAGCTTATTTCCTATCTTTAATCTCTAATTTCCATGATTTCATGCATTAAACAACTCTATTTCACAATTAAAAGGGTGAATTCCTACCTTAAGTCGTGAATTCTCAAGTGTAGAAGCTTAATCTTCCAAGTCCTTTTCAATTTCCTCTAAATCTTTAGCAATTCTCTTGTTGAGTTCTATTTCCTCCCTTCTTTCCCTCTCTCTATGTTGGAGCTCAAAATGATGAGGAGTGAAGTGTTCTAATGCATTATGAAAGCTCCTTATATAGGCATGGTTAGGCTAAATTAATTAATCCTTACTTAAACTAATCAATTACAATTATTTCATTCTAATTATTTGGTTCTGAATCGAATTTCAATCAGTCCTACCATAAATTCTAAAAATTCCAAATTACACATTAACTTAGGCAATTTCGTGATCGGATGCCGATAAGACCTTCAATTCGCATAATGAAACAGAAACACGGACATATATTTCTATGATTGACAGATACGAACGCATATGACACATATAACACACAATTGACACATGTTTTCATTACAATTACTTGTTAACATTCTTAAGTAAGGTTCATCAGCTAATTACATGTCATGACCCTCACCCGCTCCTATGGATTTAGGTCATAACCGGCCAGTAATCAAAGTATTACCTACGACCTTCAATCCTGATTAAAGATAATTTCAATAGAATAAAGGACCTAAACGGAAGCAGACTTAAAAATTTTGTGCAATGAGCTGTGCTTACATGATAACGCAAAACATTTCATTAACATTCCATAATAACTCACACATGTAGTCAGAATTATCATTTTATATGTCCAGGAACTTTCAAACATACAGTCAACCAAACGAAAAGCTTATATACATGGTGATCCAACATATTCACCAAGTAACAAAAGGGAAACAAAACAAAAAAACGAAACAAAGTCTCATGCGTGAGACGTTCGGGCTGACTCCACAAAAAAAAACTTGATTTCTCTTATGTCTTTCACTGAGGCTGAGTTTGGATATCTCTCTGCTCACTTACACACACATAAATGAGAATGAATGATAGCCCAGTGAATAATATAAAAATAAAAGAGTACATGAATGAAATTTGTAGCAGTCATATCAAACGGCCACAGGCCCATTTATGTTTTTATCTAATACATCAAACGGCCTCAGACCCAAATGTATCAAACGGCCTCGGGCCCAATTTGTTCGTGTTAAATGGCCTTTGGCCCATTCATTCATGTCAAACGGCCTTTGGCTCATTTATTCATGTCAAACGGCCTTTGGCCCAATCATCTATGTCAGACGGCCTTTGGCCCAATCATTCTCATATTCGTATTTATGTGTGTCTCATATCTATGATCATGAACATATTCATATTTAATTAGTCTTATGCAAAAGATTAACATTTTCATCCATAATTCAAAATACAAATCTAGAAGGCTTATCCAGAAGTAACGTTTGGAAAATAACGTACTTGAACATATCTTTACTAAGATATTACTCACAGCATTCTACCGAAGGATTTACCCTTGTGCTTAACCCTACACATTACATAACATATTGGGTCACAAACGATTCAATCCGTTCTTAATCTATTTGCTTCTCTCGGGCCTCTTTCTTATCCTTTTAGGCCATTTACAATGCTTAATGTATGCCTAAGAGTGTTTAGAAATGAAAGAGAACGAAAAATAAATCGTAAAATACCTTTTCAAAATTTCTGAGACAGGGCTCTTCGCTCGAGCGCAGATTTGGTCGCTCGAGCGGACCCCTTTAGTCTGCAAAAGTTTTGGTTGCTTATAATTTACGCTCGAGCGAGACTATTGACGCTCGAGCAAGGAGTCGTGCAAAGCAGGGTACGCTCGAGCGCAGATTCGGCCACTCGAGCCATTGTGCAACCTCTACAAAACTTCTAGGAGCTACATATTCACGCTTAAGTGAGGCTTTCCACGCTCGAGCGGACAAGTCGAATTCTGGGTTTTCCAGAACTCTGTTTCAGCTTCAAATTTGCATTTCAATTGATGTAACTTGCTTGTTATGACTCATAATTTACTTGTACATCTTCTAACATGATACAAATACTAAATTTACAACCTTGTGAAGCTCAATTCCCATGAATTAATTACATGCATACACAATTTATACCAAACTTATTTCTAATACTTCAAATTCATGCAACCAAAACTTATACCTCCATGAATTATGCTTGCATGTGGAATATAACTTTCATTCTCAATTTTAAGTGATGCAAAAGATGATCAAAAGAATGAATCTTAATCAAAATTCAACATGGATCATATTTTTCATGCTCAAATACACAAATTCATGGCAATCCTTTCATGCATGTTTATAATGACTTCAAATTCATCAAATTCAACTTAATTCTTGTTCTTGATTACCATATAACTTTGAATTCAAAAAATCACAAACTCAAACTCATGAATTTATGCTCAATTACTCACCTAAAAGCTTCAATCTTCACACGTTTAGCTAGTTCTAGAGCCTAGCCTTCCAAAACTTGAGTTCTCTTGCAAAATCTTCAAGAATGGCTCCTCTCTCTCTCTCTCTAAATTCGGTTCACCCTCTCTTTCTAGAGTGTAGAATTTGATTTGAGCTCAAAAATATGAGCCTAAGCACACTTAGCTCATTTATATAGGCTTTCCCTAATCACACTTAATTAGAACTAATCAATGGTGCTTAATTAATTCAATTTAAACTAATTAACTCGTTCCGAATAAGTTTTCAATTGAATTTCACCGTAGGCTCTAAAAATTACGCTAATCACAATGACATAGTCAATTTCGATTTCTGTGGCCAATAAGGCTTTCAATTTTCAGTTTACAACAGTAAAATGAACAGATCTTCCTACGGTGAATAAGATATAAGGCCAAAATCACATAAAATCATACAATTAACACCCAAATTCAAATTAATCACATATTCACAACATAATCCTAATTAATTAACCTAACACAAGACAGGGTTATTACATTACAGGTCAGGGTTATTACAGCATTTCCCCCTTAAAGAGTTTGGTCCTCCAAACTCGAATTACCTTCATTTCGGTAGAACGTGGGGTCTAATGGAAACAAATCTGGATATCCCTTCATTATATCTTCTTTTGTTTCCCATGTTGCATAAGTTCCTCCATGATTTTGCTAATCAACTTTCACTAATGGAATCTCCTTGTTCCTCAATCTCTTGATTCTTCGGTTGACAATTTGGATTGGACGTTCCTTGTAAGTATAATCATCTTATAGAAGCACATGAGTTCGCTCAATCACATGTAATGGATCTCTCAAACAATCCTGTAGCATTGAAACTTGAAAGACATTGTGCATATTCTCCATAATCGGAAGTAGAGACACTTGGTACGTCACAGGGTTGATTTTCTCAATAATTTCATACGGGCCAATGTATCGTGGTGCCAACTTTCCTTTAACCCCAAACCATGTCTGGCCTTTCATAGGAGTTACTTTAATGAACACATGGTAGCCTGCTTCATATTCTCTATCTCTCCTCAGAACATCTACATAACTCTTTTGGTGACTTTGGGCTGTTTTCAATCGTTGCTGAATCAACATAACTTTTTCAGTCGTCTCTTGCACAAGTTCTGGTCCCAGCAATGGTCTATCGCCTACTTTGGCCCAACAAATTAGAGATCGGCACTTATTACCATATAGGGCTTCATAAGGAACCATTCTAATGCTTGAGTGGTAGCTGTTGTTATATACAAACTCTGCCAGAGGCAAATAAGTCTCCTAATTTCCTTGGAAATCTAGTACACACATTTTGACCATATCTTCCAAGGTTTAAATAGTTCGTTCAGATTGGCCATCTGTCTGTGGACAATAGACACTACTCAGTCTCAGCTCAATTTCCAAGGCTCGTTGCAGACTTTGCCAGAATCTCGAAGTAAACTTGGAATCTCTATTTGACAGTATGGATACTAGGACTCTATGTAGTCTCACAATCTCATTCATATAACTAGCAACCAACTTATCTGCATTATAAAAAGTTTTGACAAGCAAAAAGTGTGCAGATTTGGTCAAGCGATCAATAATAACCCAGATAGAATCCATACCTCGAGAGGAGCAGGGCAATCTGACAATGAAGTCTATCATGATATGCTCCCATTTCTATTTCGGCATTTGGAGCGGCTGAAGTAATGCAACGGGTCGTTGATGTTTAGCTTTTACTTGTTGGCAATGTAAACATTTGGCTCCATAATCTGCAATACTCTTCTTCATTCCAGGCCACCAAAAAGTCGCGATGCATCTTTGTGTTCCCGGATGCATAGCAAAATTAGAATTGTGAGCCTCAGCCATAATGCGTTTCCTCAATTCAGAACAGTCTGGTACACAAAGTCTACCCTAAAATTTTAACACATTATTTTCATACACAAATCCTGGCCTTGGTTTTGAATCGATTTCGTCCACAATTTTCTTCATAAATTCATCTTGTAGTTGTCTTTCTTTAATTTCCTCAGTGATAGTCGGTTGTGCATAAATGGTAGCCAGGATTGCACCTTGTTCACGCAACACAATTTCAATTTCATTTCTTTCTAGAACATACAACAAGTCTCTCTACCCAGTGAGTAAATAAGCCCAATTTCCAATGGACTTTCATCTCAAAGCATCTGCAATTGTATTTGCCTTTCCCAGATGATACAAAATTTGTAAGTCATAATCTTTAATTAACTCAAGCCATCTTCTTTGTCTCATGTTTAGTTCTTTTTTAGTAAAGAAATATTTTAGGTTTTTGTGGTCTGTATATACCTCACAAGTTGTTCCATATAAATAATGGTGCCAGATTTTTAGGGCAAAGACCATGGCTGCAAGTTCAAGATCATTAGTCGGATAGTTCTTTTCATGAGGTCGGAGTTGGCAAGAAGCGTAAGCATCACCTTACCACTTTGCATTAGTACACAACCCAAACCTTTGTATGAAGTGTCACTGTAAATTTCAAATTCGTCTGTACCATTAGGCAAAGTTAGAATTGGTGTAGTCACTAATCTGGTCTTTAATCCTTAAAAGATAGATTCTCTTTGGTCATTCCAATCAAATGGTGTATTTTTGTGTGTCAACTGTGTCAATGGCATGGCAAGTTTTGAGAAATCTTTCACAAACCTGTGGTAGTAGCCAACAAGCCTTAGAAAACTTTTAACTTCTGACACATTAGTCGGTCTTGGCAGTTCACTATAGCCTCTATTTTCTATGAATTCACTGAAATGCCGTCCTTGTTGATTACGTGTCCCAGAAAAGTTACACAATAAAGCCAGAATTCACATTTGAAAAGTTTTGCATACAGTTTCTTTCCCCTTAGAGTTTGTAACACTAGTCTCAAATGATTTTCATGCTCTTCCTTGATATTAGAATATATCAAAATATCATCAATAAACACAACAACAAATTCATTCAGATATGGTTTGAAAATCCTATTCATTAGGTCCATGAATGCTGCAGGTGCATTAGTTATCCCAAACGGTATTACTAAAAATTCATAGTGCCCATATCTAGTCCGGAAGGTAGTCTTCTCTATGTCATCTGCTTTAAATTTTTTGGATCTAAGGTCTATCTTAGAAAAGACTTGGGCTCCCTAAAGTTGGTCAAACAAATCATCTATTAGGGCCAGTGGATATTTATTCTTAATAGTCACTTTGTTCAATTCACGGTAGTCAATACATAGCCTCAAAAACCCATCTTTCTTCTGGAGAAATAGAATGGGAGCACCCCCATGTGAAGTACTCGGTCGGATAAACTTCTTGTCTAGTAATTCTTGAAGTTGAGTTTTTAATTCCTTCAGTTCAGAGGTTGACATTCTATATGGGGTTTCAGAAATTGGTTGGGTTCCAGGTACTACCTTAATTGTAAATTCAATTTCCCTATCTATCCAATCTCCGGGCAATTCATTTGGAAACACATCAGAAAATTCATTGACTATAGGGATATTCTTGACATTAGCATTATCAGTAGTCACAGTTAGAACACAACACAAGTAACCTCAGCAACCTTTCCTCAACAGTTTACTGCCTTTCATAAAAGAGATCAAATATGGTGGAGGAATTACCCCATTCCCAGTAAATACAAACTCCTATGAACCAGGTGGCCGAAACACAACAATTTTATTAGCGCAATCAATCGTAGCATGATACTTAGTCAACCAGTCCATACCTAATATGCAGTCAAAGTGATCAATATCCAAAGGCAACAAATCAGCATACAACAACGTATCACCAATCAAAACATCACACACTGGATAAGCATAAGCACATACCATAGAACCCCCAGATGTTATAGATACAGACAACAAATAATTCATAGATTCTAATGGCCTATCAACTTCCGCGCAAAAGCCTGTGATATAAAGGAATGGGTAGAACCAGAATCTATCAACAGATAGGCATTCTGAACACGGATAGGAATTATACCTGACACCACTGATTCAGTGTTCTGCACATCTCTAGGAACAAGTGCAAATACTCGACCCTGTCTTAAGGTTTCTTTCCCGGTGTTAGCTCTCGTATTCACTTTTGATGCATAAACGGATTTGGCTGAAGTTGTTGCTGGACGGTTGGCATTTTCGAACCCGATAGGACAATATTTCATCATGTGGCTTGTTCTATCGCACAGGAAGCAAACACCCGTTGCATGGTTAGATACACCCTTATACTTCCTTCCACACTCTAAACATGTAGGTGTGGATCTACTACTCTGACTTGAATTACTGGAGGAACCTGTATTTTGCTTTTTTGAGAATGACTAACTCTTTTTGAAATCAAATTCAGATCTTTTACCTCTTTATTCATTTGTTGGAGCTTTACTCTTCTTCATTGTTGCTAAGTTGGCTTCTGTGATTAAAACTCGATCAAGCACATCCATATATTTATGCAATTTTAGAACACCCACTCAGTCAAGCACATCTAGATTCAGTCCTCCTTCGAATTTATGAGCTTTCTTATATCTATGTCTACCATGTGGGGTGCAAATCGGGATAACTCTGTAAACTTAGCTTCATATTTAGCTACAGATATGTTTCCTTGTTCGCGTTATTCAAATTCTGATACTTTTCTATCTTAGAAGCACTGAGGGAAGTATTTCTCATAGAAGATTTCTTTGAATTCATGTCATGGTCCCATTACCATTTCGGATAAGCATCCACCAATGATGAGCTTCTTCTTTTAGAATGTAAGTAGCCAACAATACTTTTTGAGTCTCGGAGCACGGAAACATTTCAAATAACTTCTCAGTTTCTAACATCCATGTCACTGCTTTTAGCAATTTAATACCGCCTAGAAACGTTAGTGGCCTCATATTGTTAAATTTTTGAGTCAAACCGATAATGTCGTTGTTTACCGGCTCTATTTGGACCGGAGGAGATAGAGGCGGCAGAGGTAATTGTCTTTACTATTGTCTCATTAATTTTGTTAAGGCTTCAAGCATTCGTTCCATTCGGTTCATCCAGGCCTCAGAGGATTCACTTGTAGCATCACTTCTTGTATTTTCCATTTGCTATAGATAAATAGAGCACTAATAAACACAGGCAAATAGCCTTCACAATTTCACAATGGTCATATTCAGTTTAGATATGTTCATGTGATTCACACACACTCACACATGCAGATGTAATGTCCCTAATTTTTTTCTAGGACATTCTATAGCTCATATGGACTCTTGTGTGCAGTATAACACGTGCTCTGATACCACTCTGTCACGACCCAAACCCGCCCCAATAGGTTTAGCAACGTAACTGGCAGTAATCCTAGGATTACCGAAGGCCTCTCAACAAATTAAACAAAATTAAAGGACTAGCGAAAGCAAATGACAAATATACAATGTCTATAGAGTTGTACAGATATACATGGGACTGAAAGTTTAAACTTATATTGACATACTTATGACGTTATCCACACTCCACCACATATACAGATAAACAAAAAGTCTTGATCAAACTTAAACAAAAGAAAATCAAAAGGCTTAAACTTGATCCACAATTGTCGACCACATGACACATCAGAAACCTCCTCGGGAGGCGCAGAGGTTGGCCAACAAAATAGATTCCAGGAAGCAGCTTAGGCCTAGTCACGTGCCTGCTCACCTATATACATAAATAATAGAGTGAGTTAGAGCCCAGCGAATAATAACAGAGTAAAGATTTTATGAATGATGTCCATAATAGATTCAGAAATTAGAGTTCAGATCAGAAATAGATTCATATTCATATCAAATTCTCACAAATAATCATACGTGGTATATCCATTAACGTTAGTAAATCCGATGGCTCATGAATACATGAGACGCTCCAATGGCCCATAAAGGGACCATATGACCCATAAAGGGACCAGATGACCCCCATAAAGGGACGTATACAAAGTAGATGAATAGTTATGCATAACCAACCCTGGTATCAGGTAACAGATATCACATGATGCTAAGGATGCCACGAGAAAATTGGACAATCATTCATTTAATCACCAGATAACATTTCAGAGAACATGTCATATCATATCATTCAGAAAATACTTAAAATTGAACCTAAGTTTACAAAGTTATTACTCACAGATAGCTCTGGTAGCAGAACATACAAGGCAGACAGATCAGACAGTCTATGGCATATGACCTATACAAACACATAGTGGATACAAATTGGAACACACGTTCGGAAAAACACTTAGCGTATTTCTTTTCGTTCTTGGTGTGCTTCTATTCCTTATCCTCATTAGTATAGCTTAATCATGGCTTAGGAATGCCTAGGATGCAATAAGGATGCCAAAATACACTTGAAAACACTTTGTAAAATTTTCAGAAACAGGGTAGTTCGCTTGAGCGCAACTTTTGTCGCTCGAGCGAACCTTTTGGTCTGCAAAACTTTTGAGAGCTCTCATTTTACACTTGTAGACACCCTATTTTTGATGGCCCTTCAAGACTTGGATTTTCTTGTAGGTACATCCAATGATGAGTCTGATTGCTTGCTGAGCGCTCAAAGTCTTCAGCAGAATGCCATAAGTTTGAGCCTTTCAAACCCTGCATCCATTTTGTCCCCTTTTTGGACCATGTCTTAGTCATTATTCCCTGTAGGCTTTGGTGGCCTGTCGGCCATCAATGATGCCTTGCCGGCTATCAGTGCCACCAGTGTTTTCTGCAAATATTTTGTGCCAGCTGTGCTAGCCATTTGCACAGCTGCTTGCATCTATCCACATGTGGAGGGGTGGATCTCCTTGTATAGAATTCATGTTTTCTATATATAGGGAGGCCCTCTCTCATGTTTTCAGGTTGGAAGATTTAAAACTCAAAAATTCTCTCTCTCTACATCTCTCTCTCTCTTGAAATTTTGTGCTTAGTTATTAGCTACACTCTACTTTTGCATATCAACCCTTAACCAAAAGTGATCACCTTTGAGCTGAGGTCCCTTGAGGTCTTGATTGGGCTCTTGAAGGTGGTTTTGGCTTGCACTTGTGCCTAAAGTGATGCTTGGCTTCAAGAGGTATAACACTTCTCTTTTAACTTGTTTTAATACACTTGTTTCTCTATTTCTTCCCACTGTTTTTGGGCCATTTTTGAGTCATAAAAACTCTATCAAGATGGGCTTAAATTTGTGGTTTGAAGCCATTTTAAGGTAGGGGGTGGTTCACCCTTCTTTGTACCTTGTTTGTAAGGCTTCTTCACTTGTGTTTCCCATCTTTAAACCACCTTTTTTTGGGCTTTTAAACACTAATTTTCAAAGTATTTTTAGTGGCAAAAAACATGTTTTGATGTCCAAAATTGGAGGGGTTATCCTCCCCTCCTTGTGTTTTGTTTGCTAGTCTAGTTAACTCCATGTGTTAGCATGTATTTCTAGCTTTTTGTAGCTTTGTTCCAGCATGTTTTTGCCCTTGTTTTAGACTGCTTTAGCTCTATTTTGGGCTATTTGGGTCAGTTGAGTCTTGTTTTGCATGGTTATAGTGTAATAGTCCTAACAAGTTTGGTGTTTTTGGCCATTAGGCACCTGTTGTTTGAGCATGCTTTAGGTGTTGTTTTGTACTTCATTTCAGTACTAATCACCTCTGCAATCTCCCTCATTTATTAGTTTTTCTTTTTGCTTTGAAAGTTGTTTCAAGTCATTGGTTTGCCTAAGTGTGGAATTGAGGATTCATACTTAATGGTTTAATCCCTTTGGGGGTTCATTACCAACGGTATGAGACTTCTTTCATACCCAAAGCAACTTGTGTTTTGAGCCTTCTTTCCATTAGAGGACTCTAACTCATCTTTTGGACTAAATTGGATTAAAGAATGGTTGGTAAGTTAAAATGAGTAACTAACAACTTGGGGCTAAAATTGAGCAAGATAATAACTTGTGTGTTGCGTGTTCAATCGAACGTTAATTGAACACAAGGAAAATTGAGACATTTCA
Organism: Camellia granthamiana; assembly: GCA_036172215.1. Lineage (NCBI taxonomy): Eukaryota > Viridiplantae > Streptophyta > Magnoliopsida > Ericales > Theaceae > Camellia > Camellia granthamiana. Next base: position 77,267,683 of record CM069908.1, on the reverse strand, counting down.
TGCTCAAAGTGATGAAATGTCTCAAGTTTCCTAGGTCTCCATTACCCTTGATCATACATGATAGGGTGATGGTTCTTGAATGCCTTGTTTTGCATTCATTGAGCTTGCACACCTTGAATCACAAGCCATCATGCAATGAAATTTCTTAGATTGGTGGTTTGTGCTTTAAATTCACAACTCCTTGGATTTGTCCATGAAAATGAGGGGTAAATTGTGCAGATAATCCTTGGAAAAACCTTCTTTTTGCTTTGTTTGTACTCTATTGTAGTATAGTGATCCAGTGCATCAGTGGCCGGTAGGCCACCATCCATGGCTGGCAGTGCACTATTGATGGCCGGCAGGCCACCTTTTTGGCCGGCAGCATTCATCCATGGCCAGCTAGCCACTGATGTAAACTTCAGCAGAATTTTGGTGAGGTGGAGCAGAAAGGTTTTGGAAGTGTTCAACTCTGCAAACAGAGACTTTCGAGAGCAAAACGGAGGTCTTTTCGGGCGGAAACCGAGCATGTGTATCTTTCACTTCCCAAGGCGGAGTAGTGGCAGCATAGTTAGGAATGTTAATTGCTCAGTTTACTTGCGTTTGTGTTGTAAATTAATTAGTTAGCTTACTAGTTAATTCATTGAAGTGTTGTAATAATTAATTAATTAGTTTAGCTTCTTATTTCGGTTTGTAATAATTAGCTTAATTAGATTAGCTTAATTAACTTAGCCCTAATTAGTTGCTAGTTAGCTTTATTCATTCGGACTCTCCTTCGTGAGAGCAAAATGTAATAACATGCATGTCTTCCGACCCCACGTCTTTCTCTCTTTTACTTAATCGCTTTTGATTGTTAGATTAGGGGCATATCTCAATTAGCAAATCTTATGCTTGCATACATTCATCTTGTCTCGCATACACCGAGGCTCGGCGCATCATTCAAACTGTGTTGTCATTTCAATTAATTCTTTGAATACGTGTTTAAACCGCATGTTATCAAATTGATCCATATGCCATATTAGTAGCCCAGCCTATTAATTGCATTCTTTGCATGTGTTGCATTATACACTTTGTATAGTTAGGAAGCATGCATATTTTTCTAACTTTATTTTCCTAGCTTGGAGTACTAGGTGGGTTTTTAGTGTTTTAGCATACTTGCATGAATGTGAGTGATTGCCATGTCTAGCATGCTTGTCATGAGGCTAAATGCTTACTTGATAAATTGTTTGAAATGCCTGTGGATGAAGGCTTGTTGTTTGAATTAGAACGATTCAATGAATGTAAGTTTTAAGCCCACTTTGTTTTGTGGCAAATCAGTTTTAAGCCCACTATGTTTGATGGCAAATTCGCAAACTTTAAGCCCACTTGAGGTGGCAAATTCAAACAATTTTCACAAACAAACATGAGTTGAATTGCTTCAACTTGAGCAAACTAGTCTATATTTGCTTGTACACATCACATAGTAAAGCTAGCCTAATAACCGAAATAAGAGCACATACTGTTTATAAAAATCATATCATGATTAGTAGAGGTCGATCTTTGATTGGGCGAGTGGTGCTCAATTCATGACCTTCCCCTCTCGTACCTAAGTTCCTGAGCCGAGGCAACTTTGGTAATGACGAACACATGGCCTTTGGCACGAGTCATGGGTTTCCTAAATTTCTCCAAAAATAAAATATTTAAGTGGCAACTCTGTATCTGGCAAAGTAGTCCAATTTTGACACTTTTGATTCAAAATCAATTTTCCAAAATGATTTGTCGGATTTGGACTCTTTAGCGTTTATCAATTTCACATTGCACTTGTGAGATTAGATTTAGAGCTGCGGGAGTCCAAACTGTAGGGCTTCTTTTCGAGCTTCCAAAATGGGGCGCGAAAAAGCCGAGCTACAATGCTTGAGCACAACTTCTGGTCGCTTGAGCCAAGGCATAAAAATAAGAGTTGTTGCTCGAGCATAGGTTTTGTTGCTCGAGCGGAGTGCTCATGTCTGCAAAAGTACTAGGAGCTCAAATTTTACACTCGAGCCAACTTTTGGTCACTCGAGGCAAGATGCCAAGCAGAGGGTGGTCGCTCGAGCGATGATGCAAATTCTAGAATTTCCATATTACAGTTCCAAGTTCAAAATCCATTTCTATTGCACCAAATTATGCTCTTTTGGGCCAAAACTTGAAAAAACACTTGTAAACTTATAAAACATCATTAATTGAAGGTCATTTCGCAAAATCAAGGCCCAAAAGCATATCAATTACTCAACGTCAAACTTGAAATGTACATATATAGAACATGCATGTAAACCTTTGAGTGTAGACCTCCCAATCATGATCAAATAAAGTAAAAAGATGGAAAACATGATGAATTCCGAAAACCAAGTTAGAATTGTCACATGCATGAGAGAATTTCTTAGAAAATATGTTCTAAATGCAATGAAATACACATGCATGTATGAATTGATTCTCAAATCTACCTTTTAGCTTATTTCCTATCTTTAATCTGTAATTTCCATGAATTCATACATTAAACAAATCTATTTACAATTAAAAGGGTGAATTCCTATCCTACCTTAAGTCTTGAATTCTCAAGTGTAGAAGCTTAATCTTCCTAGTCCTCTTCAATTTCCTCTAAATCTTTAGCAATTTTGTTGTTGAGTTCAATTTCCTCCCTTCTTTCCCTCTCTCTACGTTGGAGCTCAAAATGCTGAGGAGTAAAGTGTTTTAAGGCATTATAAAAACTCACACTAGCCTTATATAGGCTTGGTTAGGCTAAATTAATTAATCCTTACTTAAATTAATCAATTACAATTATTTTATTCCAATTATTTGGTTTCGAATCAAATTTCAATCAACTTTACCATAAAATTCTAAAAATTGCAAATTACACATTAACCTAGGCAATTTTGTGATTGGATGCCGATAAGCCCTTCAATTCGCATAATGAAATAGAAACACAGACAGATATTCCTACGACTAACAGATACAAACGCATATGACACATATAGCATACAATTAACACATTATTTCATCACAATTACTTGTTAGCATTCTTAAGTGAGGATTATTAGCTAATTATGGGTATTAACCGGAAGGCTCGACACCTAACTGCGCGAGTTTTTGGACTTTCACACAAGCCAACATAATACCACAACTAAACTCCTACCCAAATTCACCAAGGTATTCACCCATTTTTCTCAAAATAACAACATTTTCAATGTGTTAAATATGTTACAATGCACAAAGCAAATGGATAAGAAAACAATTTCAATTCACCTAATTCTCATGTAATTTCTATAAAAATCATGGCTATACTCCGCCAATAGCCCAAAACAGATATCTCTAAACAAATAATTAATTTTCAGCACAAATATACTTTTCAACATTTCCAAATAGGAGTGATAATTCATATCCAACTCTACCATCATCATCATCGTCATTTGAATTTTATATAACCAACATCAATTCCATTTCTCTTTCATAAAACCATTATTCACAATTTAGGGCAAAAATCCCTTTTTCTTTAAAAATCAATTTTTATGGGTAAAATCCACCAATTATCACAACCCAACCATTTTTACAAAGCTACAATCATATACAAGAGCCCATTTCGAAAACCCCTCTTTTGATTTCAAAACCAAGCCCTAGGTTTTATCCGAAAATCCCCAAATCACTATCTTGTTTAAAAAAATAAATAACTAAGTTAAAAATCATAAAAGGGTCAAAGTAATCCCTACCTTGAAGTTAGAAGACAAGAGAGAGAGAGAGAGAGAGAGAGAGTGAAGAAACTTTGACGACGCTGAAAATCAACTTTGCTCTGATTAAAATGAAGCTTTAGGTGAGCTCTACCTTTTTATCAAAGGGACTATGGTGTAGAAATCAACGGATCAAGATGTATTTGAGGTTTAGAGACGATTTCTAGAGAGAGAGTAAGTAGATCTAGGTTTTGGAGTGTTTTAGAGAGAGAGAGAGAGATGAGAAAAATGACTCAAAAGTGATCCCATTCGGGCTGATATACGTGCAGAGCGCTCGATCGCAAGAATGGTCGCTTGGGTGACTAGACACAAGGAAGACACCGCTCAAGCGCACAATGCACCCCTCCTAGTAGTTCATACCTACAAAAGTTCGCTGGAGCGCAAGAAGTATCACTCGAGCGTAGATATTAAACTCTCAGTAGTTTGCAGACTGTAAAAGACTGCTTAAGCGCAAGAAGCGTCGCTCGAGTGAATAAGCAAAATTATGGGCAATCAAATCGTTGAAAACGGACTCCCAATCTTTTTCAAACTCAACCAAAACTTCCAATGACCAAACCTCACAAACAATAAGATGAAAAGGAGTTGAACAACCAATAAGACAAGGGAAATCTGGATCCCAACAATAAACAAGCCGAGTCTAAAATAGAGTCGTTATAACTACTCTATTCATAATAAATATGAGTAGAGACTTATTAAAACACTAAAACTGTGACACATGAAATGATAATAAAGTATTGTACATAAATTTGTCATATTAATATTTATTGTTATTCAATGATGATATAATATCCAATTTTGTTTTTTTTTTGTTTTTTTTGTCTTTTTTGAGCTGGTTTTACAAATATTTTTAGTAAAGTTTTAAATTTTTTACTTTTTATGATATGGTTATTATTGCTAGAAAAAAATCTATGTATTTGATAAATGATAATTTTTTTTATTATTATTATCCTTTTTGGTTAAAATTTAAGTGAGTGTTGGATAGGACAATACCAAATGTTAGATAAGAATTTTATGGGAGTGTTTAGAGATTAAAAATGTCAATTACTGTTACTTAGGTGGTCACCTAAAAATAATATATTTGTCAAGATAATCTTATGCCAGTTCAAATTATGTTTCTTTTTTAACCAATTAGTAGTAAATAATAATTAAATATTTTTATTGCATCCTAATCAAACAGAAAGCAATAATCTCCTATTCTTATTTAAGAGTAATGGTAATTCCAAAAAAAAAAAAAAAAAAACACTAGATTTTGAACCCTGTAACAAAATAAACTCTAAATTTTTAATTTTGTCAATTTAAATCCTAAACTTTTTATTTGTTTTCAATCTAATTACATACTTTTGTTAAGTAAAATAAATTAACAAAAATATATTTTAATCATTCAATTCAACGGAATTATATTTTAGATATTTTCTACGAACTTATATTGAGTTTAATGCCTAAATATAATTTTTTTCGTCCGTTTTATTTAACAAAAATATACAAATTGTTTAGATTGAAAACAAATCAAAACTTTAGAATTTAAATTGATAAAATTAAAAATTAAAAATATATTTTGTTACATGGTTCAAACCCTGAGAATTTTTTTTTTTTTTTTAAATTTTCCAATAGAATTTTATACAAATTTATATATAGATTATTATAAATTTTTTGGTTACTTCATTTTTAATCAAAATACAATTTAACATTGCCTTCATAATTTCAGAAAATATCATTGACACTTCATTATAAATATTGTTTTTCTTGTATAAATTTTTTTGTTTATAAACAAATTTTCCTTTATGTAATTTTTAAAAAATAATATTGAGTAATGTTTGATTTATTAGAATAAAAGTGAAATATAATATAATAATTATTAGGGGAATTATAAAAACAAAAAAACAAACAAATCCAAGGGGTTATAATAAAACAAACTCTACATTTTTAATTTCATCAATTTAAATCCTAATTTTTTTATTTATTTTTAATCTAAACCATCCACCTATTTTCATTAACTAAAATTGATGAAAATAAATGTATTTTAATGATTAAACTCTATAAAAATAGTATTCTACATATTTTTTATATACGTATGTTGAGTTTAATGAAATTAAATATAAAAAAAATAGAGTTTAAATTGACAAGATTAAAAATTAAAAATTTATATTTTATAAAATAATGTTATCTATTTTATAATAAAGTAAATACTATCTTTAGTAAAATTAAAAGTATTGTAATTGTAAAATTTAAATCTTTTACAAAAGTGTCCCTGCCTTGCACGGGCAAATAAGAGGGAACTGGTCTTAGCTATAGTGAAAATGACTCAATTTTTTTTTGCCCGGTTTTGCACCCTTTTATTTCTTTAGGATGTAGCCTCTTACTTTTGTACTTGTTTGGACCCCTTGGTCAATTTGTTTGCTTTATTTCAGTTCATACCAGAGATCTGCATCTAGCCCTTTTTTAGGGAACTGGTAAACGTCCTATCTTTTTTTCTTAAGACCTTCCACTTCTTTAAACTTCCACCATCAAAATTGTTCCTTTTTTTTTTTTTTTAAATTTTTCTTTGGACCATTTTTATAATTCCAAATATACCCTCCAAACTTTCATCACAACATTTTTCAACCGGAAATCTCCTTCCACCTCTTGCAACCCTTTTCCCTCATCGGCAACCCTCCACAGCTTTTCTTCTCCATTGGAGACCCTCTTTTAGCCCCCTCATCTCTCACCGACGATTTTTCTTTTTCGACGAACCATTTCCCTAGTTCCCTCTTTCTTCTCCTTCTTACACTAGCGATCCTCAAAGTCGTTTCTTTCACCCAAATCTGTCATTCTACTAATCTCAATCATTTGCCATCTTTGCCAACCATACAGCTACCTTGGAACCCTCTTCCACATGCTTGCGTTTGATTTTTCTTAATTTGAAATCGTCTTGCTTGGTTCGGAAAATCAATACCGAACAAACGGTGGAAGTTTGTATGTAAACCATCGAACAAACGGTGGTAGTTCAGTTGTAGACCGTTGAACAAATTGTGGTTTGGCCCTAAACTATCGAACAAAATCTAGGGGATCGCAAGCAGCACTACAGTCGTGACAATCGTGCAAGAAGGGCGGATTTGTCACCATTACTAATCTTTTGTGATCACGATTGCGATCTGGCGAGAGAGATATAGATAGATAGAGATAGAGAAAGAAAGACAGCCTAAGAGTGATGTGAGTGATGGTGTTGCTGGTGATTGGTGAGAAATAGTTGAGGGGGCTAGAGGTGATGTTGGTGATGGCAGCGGATGTTGGTAATGGCAGTGGAGGTTGTTGGCTAGTATTGGGGTGATGTAGATAGTTGGTGGGATTTGGGTTAGGGTTTAGAAAATTAGAGTTAAAAAGTTAGGGATGGGGATAAAAATGAAATTTTATGTTTGGATAAAATCGAAATTAAAAAATATATATATAATGTGGGGGCTCCTAAGAAAAAAGGCAGGGGTAAATAGCACTACTCCTTTATTATTATTATTATATTTGGTGTAGTTACATTTTTGTCCTTACTCTTATGATAGGATAAATTTTATTTATAGAGTAAATTATAAATACACCACCTGAGATTTACTTAAAATATGAATTACGTTATGATTTGAAAAATTACAAATGCTCTCTTATTAGAATTTTTTATTTAAAAGAATTAACAAACAAAATAAAATTTCTAATAATTTTTTATACAATAATAAAATTATCTGAATTATTAATTGAAATATTGTTGGCTTTTTGGCTTTTCGAAGGGTATATTTGTAAATGCGAGCGTGCCAGCAAGGATCAATCAGTCCTTACAGAAATTATAATTGCCAATCAATTATCAGGCGACTATGTTTCAGTTCTTTCAGCCTCAATGAAGAGGACTTTTACTGGCGGCTTGACTTTAGGAGAAATTAAAAGAAACAACAATTAATATGAGGAACAATTGAAGTATTTTCATTAACATAAATACTTACAATAGTCCAAACTCAGCCTCGAGGAGGTTTACAGCAACAGTCTACTTGAATCTACTTGAAACTACTCCTATGAATTGAAGTACAGTGCAGGTATTTAAAGAACAAGTATTTAAAGTACAGGAAAGGTAAAAACTGGAAAGATAAATATGAAATAAAGACTGGTTTGTATGATCTGAGTCTGGGGGTCTTTTCTGGGGACTTCCTTGCTATTTATACTTGTCAAGGATGGCCTTCGAACTGTACTTCGAACCGTCGAACTGCTCCTCCATGATCGCTGATCATGCTGCCTTAGAAATAGTTCCACTACGCCATCTCTTGCAGTTGAACTTCCCTCCTGTATTTGAATTTGAATACAGGTAACCGTTGAAGCCACGTCACCTTGTATCTGATTACTGATCTAGTGTTGCTCAGACCACTTGAGAACCAAAATTTATTGCTACGTGTATGATTGAGATTGAAGGTTAAAATCATCTTCCCATAATATCCCTATTCTGCCACGTGTCGAACTGTAACTGGCTTTTACAAAATATGTAGCCAACATTACCCCCCGCACTAATATACCCAATACTTGGAGATATTAGTGGATCAAAAGCTTTTCCCGCGCTTTTTGGAATGTGCATAGAATCTATCTTCAGGAAACACAACCGTCACCTATTTCGTGATTATTTGCATTAACTCTCGACTTTGTTTGAACGTTCCAATACTTTCAGCATTCGAACGGATTATGACTCAATCACCTTCTCACTCTATTGATCAAGCATACGAAGAGCCATTGAGTAATGCTGTTTCCCCTCGAAAGAATCTCTACGCATTTATTAGCCACCTTTACCCGCCTTTCTATATTCAGGTCATGGAGGCTTTCGCAGATTATCAACCTTTGGATTACGAACACATTGCTCTCAATCCTTTGGTTTACGAATTTATTGATACAAGAAATTCTTTCTCTAAACTCCCCTCGCACCTTGAACGAACTACTCTCAACCCTTTGCCTCAACAAATTGCAAATATGGACTTAGGAAGTTCTTCTTCACAAACTTCTACTTGGGATGAAGCTACAACTTCTTCATCTTCTGGGGCTTCTGGATGGACGAATTGGTCAACACCTGAGTCCTGGGAATTTAGGGAACGAATCAATCATCATTTTATTGAGTTCACTGACCCTTTAGATTTTCCTTCCTACGCTCGAAGCTCGGTGGTTTATCCTTATGTGCCCATCGACCTTCGACGCAGTTTAGAGGAGAATTTGCTTGTAGCTTGGTATACATCTTCCATGCCCACAAGGATAATGCACACTGCCCGGTGCTTGGAAGAATCACAAGGATATACCCCTTCATTTTTAGCCAAGAAAGCGCAAATCTGCTCTTCTGACTGGCTTACCTACATTAATGCCTTTGTTCCTCCCATCCCTGTGTCATCTCCCCTAACTGAAGCATCCACTTCTTCTTCTCCATCTTCTGGAATAGAAGCATCCACACCTTCTCCATCCTCTGAAATAGAAGTATCTACGCCCTCTCCATCTTCTGTAGCAGAACCATCTATTCCTTCTCCTCCTCCCATTCTTTCTTGGACAGAAAAATTATGGCTTGCTCTTCCAATGGACAAGATCTTTCCTCCTTACAAACCTCCATCATCCCTGACTCCATTTGAGCGGAAACAAGCTCAACTTCTGCTTGCGGCTTTTTCTCACTTACCCTTCAATGTTCTTGAGGATGACATCCCTCTCAAGAATTTTCGATGGGCTTGTGATATTCTGACTAGGGGTCATATCCTTAACCCTATTGCCCAAGCAGAACTTCACATGTTCCTGGATCAACTTCCAGTACTCCTCCACTGGCATCGAAATTCCAAGATCGCCATCCAATCTTTGGATCAACTTTCATCTCTCCGAATTCATGCCCAATACGAAGCAGAAAACTTCATTGAAGACTTCGATGACTTCAAAAATAAAGATTCTACGTATTGGGATGATTTAGTTATGGATGAGTTGGAACAAAGATTGAGGGAAGAGGCTTTCGAAACAAAGGCTGAAGAGCTCTACTATGAAGTGAGAGCACACCAACTCATGCAGCCAACTTTAGAGGAGATGGAAGATATAATAAAGAAAGAACAAACATTCATTGATCATTGTTGGATGAAATTCCATGATCTTGTTATTTATTCTATTCCTTATTTTTATGAACTCGAATTTGTGCCCAAATAGAATTACTTAATGTAATTGTCTTGGCTTTAATACAAGCAAAATCTTTCTGTACTTGTTTGACTCTGTTTCCTTTTGCCTTTAAAAGCCAATTCAGAGCCTCGAATTAAATAATCTCATCCTTCGCATCTAAACTCACTTATCTTTAATGAAACACTAAAAGAGAACCAACATGTCTTTTTCCAATTGATGGAGTAAAAATTGACAATTTGGTTAATGTTATCTCAAATTAGTGCTTCGAATTTAACAACCTTACTCTTCAAAGCTAACTGTAACCAATATATGGTCATAATTAAAATAGCCAATCAACTTTGAATTGACCACTCTTGCTTCGAAAAGCAACTTATGCTGTCTTAATAGCATCTCCAAAACATATAGCATGCTTCGAAGCCGGATTCTGTATTTCGAAGCCGTTTTATTTGATTTCTTGGAGCCAAAATTGGCTTCGAAGCCAAACATCTTTCTTCGAAGCTGACGCCAACATTCAGAATGTGTTCTTCCCTCCAAAATTATCAATATTGGAAGAGTCTCCTCATATTCGTACTTTTAGTGCTTAACGACTTACGCAATATATTTTTCAGACACGGAACCTTTTAAAAGCCCCTCTGCTTTGTATTCTGAAATCACTTGCTCTTTTGATACACAAACCCTCATATCCCTCACTTCTTTCTATTTTCCGCCTCCGTTTTCAAAAAAGCGTACCATCAATGGCCTCTTCTTCATCAGAAGTACCAATCGTAGAACGTGTGAGCTCATCCGTAGCCTTGAAGAGGCTCATTGATGTAGAGTGTGAGAAATACAAGGCTGGGGAAAAAACCGCCATTGACGGGCGTGTCTTTGTCCCTCGTCATCATGAGCGACAAAACTACGTGCTTGGGCCAATCTTCAAAGAGATCCCTATGGAACTCCCAGCTCTGTACCCTCGTCTAGAAAACCAATGTCTCCTTTACGAAGGTGGTCTTGATTGGAAGAACTGGAGAATCAATCGCCCCCACCGATGTTGGCCCACGATGAGACCGGAGTGGCAAGAGTGGTATGATCGGGTTATCCCTGCGAGAACATTGGACCTTCAAGAGCTCTGTCTCCTTGATGCTCTCCGACTATCTAGGGTAACTATTCCGGAAGACCCTTTCTTAGTCCCTGCTGCTTTATGCTTTTGGAACCCTATCTTTAATTTCTTTCAATTTAGATGTGGGATGATGGCTCCTACGGTTCTTGATATTTGCCATTTACTGGGAGTGTCCCCTATCGGTGCCATTGTTACACCAGACTTTCCTGATTCAACAGTCTCTTTCTCCCTACCCTCACTTAACTTATCTTACAGTGATTTTGTTAAAGCTGAAAATAAGAAAGAGGGCCTGGTAACTGATAGGGAACTCTTTTCCTTCTTGTTATACTGGCTTTGCAAGTTCCTCTTCTGCACCTCCTCACAAAGAATTATGCCTGAATTTGCTCCACTTGCCAAGGCCTTTGTTTTGCAAAAAAAAGTAGCCTTAGCCCCATACATTCTGGGTCATGTATATAGAGTTTGTTCCCTTTTTTGTGAGAAACCTTTAGATGCGAATCAAGGGGGGCCATTCTGGATCCTTCAGCTTTGGCTTTTTGCCTATTTCACTGAACTACAATCCAAATGCCTTAAATTTTCTGGATTACATTCTCTCACCCATGGCATAAGACTAGCCAATGCTTCTCTTTATCCTTCCTCTTTTGCTTTTTACTTCTCCTTCTTCCATCAACTACCAGCCGCCCTTCCTATTCACCGTTTTCGTCCCTTCGAGACCGATATAGGTCCACCTTGGTTGAGTCACTTCTTAAGTGACAGACTCTGTGCTTCACCTATTCATAAGGACATATGGGCCTCCCTTCTGCTTCCTAGAGAACTGTTCATCGGGACCACGAACCCCAGAGCTTATAAATGTATAGCAGAACCTTATTGTCCTGCTCAATTTGCTAGACAATTTGGTTTCACCCAAGGGGTCCCAATACCTCTCTGCAGCAATACCAATCTGAGCCTTACCAGGAGAGACCTGAAAGTTAGGAAGTCAAGGCTGGAGGAGGCAGTCTTCAAATTTTTAGATGATTTGGCTAGTTTTGAGTACACCCCTTTCATTCCTGAAGGCCTCGTATTGAAGAGATACCAAAATTGGTGGGAGCATAATATGGACATCTACTTAGCCATTTCACCTCAAAGCCTACTAGAGGTGTTAGATGTGGCCAAGCCCAAGGGAGCTGAAACTGTCCCTTCCTCCACTGTGCCCCCTGCCACCCAGTCCATTCCTGCTACATCAACTCCTTCGAAGTCCACTTGGACTGTTTCGAAGAAAGGTATATGCCTTTGTTTTCTTTCCTTAGACTATCACCACTATGCTTGTTTATCTTATTTTTGATTCTTCTCTTGTGAAGGTGGTGGTCGACAGCAAAAGAAAAGGAAACTATTCGAGCCTGAACAGACAATAATTGAGGTGCAAGAAGAAGAAGAAAAAGAAGAAGAAGAGGATCCAGAGCATGAGTCACCCTTGATAAGGAAAACAAGAGTAGCTGGTTTGGTTCAAGAGGAAACAGCTACTAAGGAGGTAGAGGGGGAGCTTGTCTTCAAAGAATCCGAGTCTCAGACTGAAACAGCTAAGAAAACAATTGAGGAACAAACAATACCAATCCATAGAAAGAAGAGAAGAAAGATGACTGTCTCTCCCTCCGATTTTGCTGAGGACTCTGATTCCGAAACAATTGCCCAAGCATTCGGAAAAAGGAGGAAAGTGACTGCTTCGACCGCTACCTCAGTCGAAGCCATTCATGAGGCAGCTGCTAAGGCTGTGGACCAAGAGCATTCCAAAGCCATAATTGTTTTTGAAAGGGCTGAGAGGAGACGTCAGCAACAAATTTTGAGAGGAGAAGCTGCTGCTGCCGATATGTTGCAAAGGGAAATAGTAAGAAAGCAACAGGCTGCTAAACATTACTCCCTTCGTAGCTCTCCCATTTGTACAAATATCATCGGCTTGAGTAATTTCTTTCACTTTTCCATTGTTTTCTTTTTGTCCATTTTTAATACTGGATTTTGACAACCCTTTGTATTTCTTCCTCTTACAGCAACAACTACTGCATTTATCTTCCCAGCAAGACCTCCTTCAATCTCAGTTGAGGTTGACCAAATGCAATATGTGAAGACCATCCAAATCACACTCCCACTCTCTAAATCCATATTCGATACATCTTCTTTGAGTTCAAGCATCCCTTCGTCTCCTTTCCTTGGCTTACAGCCATATCTACCTTTTTTGACTTTTAATCTGTCTCAGTCTTCTCCTTCTTCGAGCCTCGCTCTTCCTCCTTCCTTCATAGAAATTCCGAGTGCTATTCCATCTCTGATGGCAGCTGATTCTTTTTCAGAGGGTGCTAGTAGTTCTCCAATTCATGGTTCATCACCTATGCCTATTTCCAGCCCCTCTTCACTAGATTCATTGGTGGCTAAAACCATAGAAGCTGCCAAAGATGCTCCATCCATTTCTCCTATTCCCATGCAGCCCTCTGTGTCTTCCACCACAATACTTTCTATGCCCTTCATGTCTAGGGATGAGGTAGACATCTTCGAAGGAAGACTTGCTAGTCTTTTCGACGTACCTTCTACCTCTCCAACATTTAGTGCTGAAGCTGAGCCATTAGTCTTGGCTGACTCCTTGCTGGAGATTTTTGAGAGTCCTCCTTCTTCTGATAGCAAGTCTCCTGCACCTTCAGTGGACTTGGACACATGCCTGGAACTGTTGACTTCCTTTTCGAGAATCCCCTTCGAGACTCTACAAAGGCCTATTATCAGGAATGGGTTTCTTCAGTGCTGTAATATTGCTGAGCAGTCCAGTATGAATGTCTCAAGTCACCTATCCCAGGCTGCAGCTACTATTGATTTCTACATTAACATTTGTCATGCTGCCAATGCTGCCAATGAGAAATTGGCTAGGGATCAGCGTTTCGTTTCTCAGGTGCATACCGAAATATCAGATCTCAAGGAACAACACTCTTCTACTTCCCAATTTCGAAGTCAGCTGCTGGAGAGGAAAGCTCAACTTGAGGAAGATTTAGCTGCAGTAAACCAGGCCTTGGTTCGAACAGACACCAAATTGCAAATCACCAACCAAGAACTGTCCGAACGAAAAGAAAACATGGCTGCAGCTATTCAACTGTTTCCATCACTTAACAGTAGGAAATCAACTGTACAAAAACAATTGGAACATTGTAATGATTTTTGGGCCAATTTGTGGCACCATGTACTTGATTCTTTATGAAAAAATCAGGCTCTTATCTATTATCCGAGTGTCTTGTGTGTTTGTACATGAAGTTTATTTTATTCCTTGTGTTTCCCAAATGGTTGGAAAATAAGGCTTCAAGTATCTGCCATTAATCTTCTTGGGATGTACATACCCATTCAAATTTCTTAAATGGTATGCTCCAAAAGGCAGAACTCTATGAATTTGATATGGTCCTTCCCAGTTAGGTGACCATTTGCCAAACTTATGGCTTTTAATCCCTATTGGGAGTATTGTTTTCCATACCAAATCACCTTCATCAAAGCCAATATGTTTGACCCTCTTATTATAATTTTTGGCTGCTTTCTTCTTTTGGAAAAGAATGTTGTTTAATGCCAAAATTCTGGCTTCATCTATGCCTTCTAATTCCAAGCACATACTTTGATGGTACTGCTCAGGATCTACTTGATCTTGGCATCTTACCCTTAGAGATTTAACATTAATTTCCACGGGTAACACTGCATCATGCCCATATACTAAGGCATAAGGGGTGACTCCTGTGCTCGACCTTGGGGAAGTCCTGTAAGCCCATAGAACATCCAACAACAGGTTATGCCAATCCCTAGGATTATCTTCCACCACCTTTTGTATTCCTTTTTTCAAGGATTTATTGGATGATTCAGCTTGACCATTGGCTTGTGCATAATAGGGAGTGGAATTAATAAGGCTAATTCCAAACTCTGCCACAAAAGCTTTCACCATTTTCCCATCGAACACAGTCCCATTATCAACTGTTATGGTTTGTGGGATACCAAATCTATGGATTAGATCTTTAATGAACCCAATAACCTCTGTTTGGTCCACAGCCTTGTATGGTTTAGCTTCGACCCATTTAGTAAAGTAGTCAGTGGCCACTAGAATGAAACAGTGATGCTTCGAAGAGGGTGGGTGTATTTTTCCAATCATATCCATGGCCCATCCTCTGAATGGCCAAGGCTTCACTACTGCATGTAAATCAGTTATAGGCACATGCCTTATTGTGCCATGCTTCTGGCATGCCTGGCAACCCTTTGCATATTCTATGCAGTCTTTAAGGATAGTTGGCCAATAGTAGGAATGCCTTCGAAGCAACCATCTCATCTTTACACCAGGCTGATGAGCACCACAAATGCCTTCATGAACCTCAGCCATGGCTGTTAATGCTTCTTTTGGGCCTAAACACTCCAGCAATAAACCATCTCCCCCTCTTTTGTAGAGGGCATTACCATATAATATATATTGCATGGACTGTAATTTGATTCTCCTGCTGGCCTTCGAAGATGGACCAATCAAATACTGCATTATTGGATGCCTCCAATCTTGTTCTTGTAAGTCATTATGATTGACTTCCAAGACCACATTCCTTTTACTCAACGGTGGTATCAATTTTTGATATGTTGTTTGACTTATGTCCCTTTGGGCATTATCCCTTCTTTTGAAGTTTGAAGCTTTCTGAGCCACATCATTAGCTCTATTATTCAAAAATCTTGGAACATAGGTCACATTTGCTATTTGAAACCGAGAAAGCAGATGTAATGCAACAACATAATATGGTAGGATGCTTATGCTTTGACACTTGAAAATCCCTTTTACTTGGTTAACCACCAATTGAGAGTCCCCAAATATGTCAACTGCATGTACTTGTAATCCAATAAGGATTTCTAATCCCGCTATTAAGGCTTCATATTCAGCCTGGTTATTGGAACAACTAGCTTCATCCACTCTGAAACCATGCGTGGTTTCTACCCCTTGTGGAGACTTAATCACAATACCAATCCCAATTAATCCATTGGCCTTCGATCCATCGAACCACATTTGCCATGGTTCAACACTAGCCATACCAAGTTCCATTATTTCTTGGCTCTCTGTTTGAGATGGATGATCTGCCAGAAAATTGGCTAATATTTGCCCTTTTACTGCCCTTTGAGGGACATATTCTAAATGAAATTCCGATAAGGCTAATATCCACTTGCCAATTCTTCCCCTTAACATAGGTCTAGATAACATGTATTTAACCAAATCTGTGGTCGCAATTACCAAGACAGTTGTAGGTAAAAGATAATATCTTAACTTCATTGCAGCAAAATACAAAGCAAGACACAGCTTTTCAACAGCTGAATATTTACATTCACAAGAATTTAAAAACCTACTAAGGTAATACACAGCTTGTTCCTTGCCTTCTTCATTGTCTTGGGCCAAGAAAGCTCCCAATGAATCTTCTGCTGCCGCTATGTATAGCTTCAAGGGCTTGTTTCCTTTGGGTGGCATCAGCACTGGAGGATTGGCCAAGTAGGCTTTGATACCTTCGAAAGCAGTTTGATGCTCTGCTGTCCACACAAATTCCTCTTCATCTTTCAGCCTTAACAAGGAAGAGAATACTTTAGTTTTCCCTGCAGTGTTAGAAATAAACCTTCGAAGAAAGTTAACCTGCCCAAGGAACCTTTGTAATTCTTTCTTACTTGATGGAGGCCTAGCTTCGATGATGGCTTTGGCTTTATTCTGATCAATCTGTATTCCTTTCTTGTGCACTACATAACCCAAGAAATTTCCAGATGACACACCAAAAGCACATTTAAGAGGGTTGAGTTTCAACTTAAACTTCCTCATTCTTTCGAAAGCTGCTTCTAAATGAAGCAAATGCTTCTCCATGGACTGGGATTTCACCACGATGTCATCAATATAACATTCTAGATATCCTCCAATAAGGTCATGAAAGATAGTGTTCATAGCCCTCTGATACGTAGCCCCAGCATTCTTCAGACCAAATGGCATCTTAACCCACTCGAAGGTGCCAATATTCCCAGGACATCTGAATGCTGTTTTGTGGATGTCTTCCTCTGCAATACATATTTGGTTATAACCAGAGTGACCATCCATCATTGATAGAACTTGATGGCCTGCTGAACTGTCTACCAGCAGATCCACTATAGGCATAGGGTACTCATCTTTAGGAGTTGCTAGATTTAAGTTTCTGAAATCGATGCATACCCTCATTTTGCCATTCTTCTTGACTACAGGCACAATGTTAGATAGCCATTCAACATACCTGGCTGTTCTAATAAAGCCTGCCTTGAGTAGTCTCAGAATCTCTTCCTTAACTTTCTGAATTACTTCTGGACTCATTCTTCTTGGTTTCTGCTTGTATGGCCTGAAATTAGGCTTCATAGGGAGCCTATGTTCCACTAACGACCTATCCAATCCTGGTAGTTCATTGTAGGACCATGCAAAGCAATCCTTGTATTTCTTCAGGATAACCAACAACTGGTCTCTGTCCAGAATGTTCAAACAAGCACTTATATAAGTGGGTTGTTGTATGGAACCTTCCCCTAGATTTACTTCTTCTAAGGGATCTTGCGTTTGAGGACTTATCGAAGCTTCTTCTCTAATTTCTTCTACCTTCGAAACCATCTTCTCACCTTGTTCTGCTTTTAGGTTCTTTGGTTCAACATCTTTACCTTCCTCCTCATAGACAAAATCTGTCCATAGGGCATCCTCTTCCTGTATCTCCTGGACTTTTGTCTCAATGTCCAATGCACAATATTTCCCAAGGGTCAAACTTCTGACCTGTTGTTGCTCTTGTTTACAGCCAATTATCATGGCTTCTCTTTCTTGTTTCTGCACTTTCTGGACTATTGCCTTTACATCCAATGGTGAGAATTTGATCAGAGCCACAGACCTGGCTTCTTGTTCTTCATTCCTTTGCCTACAACCAGGCATCATTGTCATCTTTAACGACAATCTCTTCATCAGCACTCTCTTGAACCAAGTGCTTCAGGTGTGTCACTTCCTCATCAGCCGTCACTTCGGCTGAGCCATCAGCTTTCCTCAATATACTGAGTGGGGTTACTCCCTCAATATACAGCTTGGCTTCTGCAAAGTCTGCACAAGCTATGAAGGGTTGAGGATCTGCATCAATCTCCTCTGTCTCTCCATTGCTCAGGGCCATCATGATCTTCTGATGCAAAGAGGAAGGCACACATTTGTTGGTGTGAATCCAATCTCTCCCAAGTAAGGCATTATATTTAGCATTGCTGTCGATCACGAAGAATGCTGTCATACAATCCCTAGTTCCCACACTCAAATTGATAGGCAGAATTCCTTGGGCCATCTGCTTATCTCCAGCAAAGCCAGCAATGGTTGTACTGGTTGGGATCAACCTGGGATTTTTCTTCCCTAATTTCTTCAAAGAAGATTTCGGTAATAAATTTACCGCCGCCCCATTGTCTACTAGGACTCGGTTTAACTGTATCCCATCAAAGAAAGCCTTAATGTATAAAGGCTTAACATGTTGAGTCATGGAATTCGAGGGGTATTCAAAAGGATATGAGAGGTTGATGCTCACCTCCTCCTCGCTTTCACACTCAGTTTCCATTGGAATAGCCATTTCAGGAGCATCCTGTACCATACTCACTTGTGATTCCTCACTAGAGACAGGAATTGGATCCATGTCTTGGTCCTCCTGATCCTCATTTTCAGCCTGGAATTCATGAGGTAGTACATGTACCATGTTGACTGATACAGGTGGAAATGAGCCAAACTGGATGGCTGGTTGTACCTTCTCTTCCCCTTGGCTACCTTGCCCAATGACTTCAACAGCATCCTCCATGCTGCACTCTGGCATTTCATTGTTAACTGATCCCTTCGAAGGATCCTTCTCAACTAAGCTTTCAGTCAAGAATGTTTGTTCAGCCATGAAGGCTTCGAACATTTCTTCTTCTGCCATTTCCTTCTTTTGGCTCATGCCAATCTCTTCTTCTATTTCACTATCACTTTCCATCAGAGCCTTCTCCAGCCCTGCCAAACTGGACTTCTCTCTGGCCTTTAGTTCAGAATGAACTTGGGCCAATTGTTCTCTGCTACAAGCCACTTTACTTTGTAGCGTCGGTTTTGGAGTATGGTCTGACTTCGAAGTTTTCTTTCCTTCTGGCTTGACCAGTGAAGAACTTTCCCCACTTTCCTTCAGATCTTGCTGATACTGGGTATACCTGCGCTGAATCTTCCTCCTCTGTGATCTGGAAATAACTGGAACCATATTTGGTTCCTTTGTCTTTGGATGTTTCAACAATACCCAGTTGTTCGGAGCCACCAAAGGAGGTTTGACCATTCTGCCTGTAATTCCAATATCTCTCCTGGCAGGGAATTCCCTAGGTTTGTTTTGCATTACAAACCAATCTGGGACTCCAGGCACCCAAGAGCTTACTGATTCAGATGTTGAATCACCCTTTTCCACCTTCGAAGCCATCTTTAGCACTGGCTGTGGAGGTAAGTGCTTGGTTCTAGCCTCATAGTTCGAGCTTGATTCTGGCCTTCGATGGAGATGGCCATCTTCTGTTCTGTGTGAGGTTGATCTGGGGGGCCAATCTCTGGCTTTAGTCCCATAACCTGAATTCCTCTCTAATCTTCTTTCAGAATGTTTGCTCTCCATTCTGTAGTAGTTAAGTGGCCTAGACTCATACAAGGGCCTTTTGCCTTTAGCATGCATCCTGTCCATCGTAGGCTCAACCATTGGTGGTCGCTGTCTGTCACCAGCCGGATACGGCCTTTTGTTGTAAGCGTTGGTTGACTTAGGACGCCTCTGAACGTCCCTGTAATATCGCTTACCGTCAACTGGAAGCCCCTTCAACCATTTGTAGCTTAGCCTACATCTGGGACACATCCTCTGCATTACTGCTGCTTCCAAAGAATCGTCATCCAGTACTTCTTCATCAGAGTGTTCCTTCTGATGTGAGAAACCTTGTCCAATGACTGGTAGGTTTCTAGTCTCCTTCTTGGCAGTTGTCTGGTTGGCAATATGCATTTGCACATTAACTTCTTCCAATTCCTGCAGAGATAGGTTCTGAAAGTTTGGAACAACCACATTAGCCGCGCTTTCTCCAACTTCTGGAAACGGGTTGCTGTCAATCCCCATGGCCTTCTCTGTTTTGGCTGGGAACTTCAAACTTCCTTTCCGAATTTGCTCTTGGATCCTGTCTCGAAAAACAATGCAGTTTTTAGTCGAGTGAGACCAAGAATTATGCCATTTACAGTATACTTTTCCTTTAAGTTCATCTAGAGATGGCAGTTTTACTCCTTTTGGTAACTTAAGGAAATTTGCTGCAAGCAAATGATCAAAAATGTCATCTGCTTTTGTTAAATCAAAAGAGTACTTTCTGTGAAAATCCTTCTTTTTAAACTGCTGATCGATGGTTGTATCCTTATGAATTAATGCTTCACAGATTACAGGCTCTTTACCCACAATCTCTGCTGCATCGATCTCATAATTGGGATCTCTATAATATGTCTTATACAAAGCATTATTTCGATCTTGTTCTTCCTCTAGTAATGCTTCATATCGAGACACCTTATAGGTCAATTCGACCAAATCCCTGAATTCAGTTGAGTCAAACTTTTTTCGAAGCCTGAACTCTAAACCGTTTTGAGCCAATCTTACAAATTCTGGCTCTGGAAGGATGACCCTACATTTATTTCGAGCCCTTTTAAATCTGGCAATAAACTGAGTGGCTTTTTCTTCAGGCCTTTGACTCAATCTTGCCAAGTCTGCCATAGAAACCTCTGGCTCCGTCTGGAAAAATTGGGCATGAAATGCCTCTTCTATTTGTTGCCAATTTTGAATGGATCCAGGTGTAAGGTTGATATACCATACAAACGCTCCCCCAGTTAGAGAGTTTGGAAATAATCTCAATTTTATGTAGTCATGATTAGTGAATTCACCACACTGAGCAGCGAATCTAGCAATATGCTCTACTGTTGATTGATTTCCAGTTCCATAGAATAAGGTAAAATCTGGTATTCTGAACCCTCTTGGGTATTCATGTACCCTATCCACCCATTCTGGGTATGGTTTTCTGTATACAGGAGTCTGGACCCCCCGAGCCATTGGTCCACACATCTCCCTAACAATATCAGCAATTTGGTCCCTAGGGACCATATTTTGGGCTTGCTGAACCACTACTGGAGGAACAAACACAGGGTTTGGTGGACAACCTTGTGCCTGTGGTCCTCTTGGTCCATAAAGTGGTACATTTAGGGCTGGTTGCCCCTGTGGTGCAGGTTGCTGTTGGGGGTATGGGTAACCCCTTTGAGCCTGTCCTGCGAAGGGACCTGTGAAAGGTGCTGGAACGGGTGTTGTGTCCCTTCCATTTACAGGAAAACCTTCCGACCCCCCGGGTATAAATTCGAATAAGGGATTATTATACCCCCTGGTGCCAGGTATGGCTTCGAACATGGGATTTGCCACCATTCTTATGCCAGTTTCTTGTACTTGGCCAGATCTACCAACTGGTGTGGCTTCACTGTTGAAAACTGTGGCATTTTGGCCTACTACAGGCCTTGAAATGGGTTCATACCAAGACTGAGGCGATGGTCTTTCATAGTTCTGATTACTAGTCTGACCATTAATTTGTCCATTAACTTGCATAGGCTGTTTTTCTCTAGCCAATCTTTGCTGAGGGACATTTAAAATTTCCTCTGTAGGTCTTGTATTTGTTGGTTGGTGGTTGTTCATTCGATCCAAAAAGGATGTTGCCCACCTTTCCATTGTGTTCATTAGTTGTTGTCCCATAGCATTTACTAAGCCATCCCATGGATTTGTTGGCTGAGTAGATGGAACAGTGGATGGTCCAATTCCTTGGTTTCGTCCAATATCCTGAACATATGGTTCTTGTCCAGAAGTACTGGTCTGCTCGACCAAAGGTTCTGATAACATAGGAGTCTCCACAGGGTGTGTTTCCACATTCTCCCCTGGATTAGGTATTTCCACCTCTCCTTCTACGCCCTCTTCCAAGCGTTCATTTTCTCCTTGTCGTCTCCGTCTAGCCATTTTAATTAGTCCCACTGGGCGTGCCAAAAATATATGTTGGCTTTTTGGCTTTTCGAAGGGTATATTTGTAAATGCGAGCGTGCCAGCAAGGATCAATCAGTCCTTACAGAAATTATAATTGCCAATCAATTATCAGGCGACTATGTTTCAGTTCTTTCAGCCTCAATGAAGAGGACTTTTACTGGCGGCTTGACTTTAGGAGAAATTAAAAGAAACAACAATTAATATGAGGAACAATTGAAGTATTTTCATTAACATAAATACTTACAATAGTCCAAACTCAGCCTCGAGGAGGTTTACAGCAACAGTCTACTTGAATCTACTTGAAACTACTCCTATGAATTGAAGTACAGTGCAGGTATTTAAAGAACAAGTATTTAAAGTACAGGAAAGGTAAAAACTGGAAAGATAAATATGAAATAAAGACTGGTTTGTATGATCTGAGTCTGGGGGTCTTTTCTGGGGACTTCCTTGCTATTTATACTTGTCAAGGATGGCCTTCGAACTGTACTTCGAACCGTCGAACTGCTCCTCCATGATCGCTGATCATGCTGCCTTAGAAATAGTTCCACTACGCCATCTCTTGCAGTTGAACTTCCCTCTTGTATTTGAATTTGAATACAGGTAACCGTTGAAGCCACGTCACCTTGTATCTGATTACTGATCTAGTGTTGCTCAGACCACTTGAGAACCAAAATTTATTGCCACGTGTATGATTGAGATTGAAGGTTAAAATCATCTTCCCATAATATCCCTATTCTGCCACGTGTCGAACTGTAACTGGCTTTTACAAAATATGTAGCCAACAAATATATTTTTAAAATTATTGAAAACGGTTAATTGACTTGATCATTTATTAATAAAAGGGGTCAATTGCTATGAGATTATAAACTTGAAGAGGCGAGATATAATTTTCAAAATCACAAGAAATAATATGTATTTTAAGTAAATCTCAAAAAATATATTTGTAATTTATCCTTTTTATTTAATGATGTGGGCCTTTCAGTAAATTAATAATTACCATTTTGCAAGTCGGTTTTCATCTTCATTGAGACGGGTTGATATAAATAAAAAAAGGTTATATATAAATATTTATCTCCTTAGGTGGTAATGTGTTGCAATTTTTATTTCTAATTGTTGAGAATGAATTAATTAAATTGTCAAGTTTCATAATTCAGTAGAACTTTATTATTTTCATCAGCCTCACCTTAAAATATGGCACATACCCTTAAAAATATATGTATCATATGTAAGTTATACCACAAATGTCATAATTTAATCCAATATGAGACATAACTAAAAAAATTTTTAAAAAAATTAAGTTATAACTAAAAACCACTTAAGATATTTTAGATCATAACTAAAATAATATCATTGCCAATAGCACAATGAGTGATAACTAAAGGTTGTAACTAAAAATGCATACCGTATACATCCTATAAAATTTTTTAATATTTTATATCAAAGCATAGAAAATTTGGATTCCTTGAAATTCAGTGTTTTTCTAATCATCACACCTATTTTGGCAACATGGTTAAAAGTTAATTTTTTAATTTTTTTAGATCGCATTATCTCTTTATTTTTTTGTACGTTTTTTTCAAAAAAAATTTAAAAAAATAAAAAAAATTAACTTTTAACGTGCTTCTCAAAATAGGCTATTTGTCTTGCATGGATACGAGAGAACTAGAAAAATCTTAAACAATTATTACAATCTTGTATTTATTTCATTTTATTTGTTTATTTTGTTTGGATTTTGGACACAACATAAGTATGAAATTGAAGACATATTTAGAGTACAACAACAATAACAATAACTAAAATAATGATTATATTAAGCGCTCATTTGAGATGAGTTTTTTCAACTTAGACTTTTTAGTTATTTGACTATTTTAACTTAGCTAGAAAAATTGTGTTTGAGATAATTTTTAATATTTTTTGATAGTTAATTTGATAGTTTTGTGAGAGAAAAAAATAAAATGATTATAGTTAAAGTAATGTTATACAAATAAAAAAATTCCTACATAATTTTCATATATACTGATATGACCCATTGTGGACCTTCTACTTCAAAACCAAGTACCATTAAAGATTGATTTATTTATAATAACGGCATTATCACATAATTCTTGTTAAATTTTCTTGTATAGATTTTATATATAATCAAGATTTTCCTAAATATTATATTGTGATTCATTTTCAAAGAGTAAAATTCCTAAATATTTTAATGTGATTTGCTTTACCCAACAGTATAATGCTATGTTTGCCTTTTCAGAAATTGAATCACCAGAATACATCACATGTATGCTGATAATGTGGTCCTTTCCATCTACACTTGCATCATCCTAACCATTGCTTCTCTATTATGCAAAACTTTTTTCTCTTAATCGTTTTTTTCCCCTTTTATAGAAATTAAAATATTAGTACGAAACTTTGAAAATGACACAAGTTCAGTTCTTTACAGTAAAGTTTAGTACGAAACTTTGCTCAAGCTCTGTTCAACATCGGCTCTATTTACGAATTTCATTAGAAAATGTTTCCTTTTAACTCTAATCCTCATAAATTACAACTCATTTCATACAATTCACTATTTAACTTGTTCATAATTCTTATTTATAGTTTTATTTATTATTTTGAATGTATTAAAGTGTAAGTAATATTTCTCATCTTTATTATTGGACATTTTAAATTTAAACTGTTCTACATATCATTTTCAATTTCCTATTCATTCATGTCTGTAAAGAGTTTATAAGTTCCTTATCTCTCTTTGCTGTTCTAAATCATTTGGCAACAATCGATACATATATGTTGTTGTTGGGACGTATTTTTAGGATCCCGCCATGTGACCGATGTGTTGGCCGAGGTGCCATGTGGGCGAACTATGATGCCGAGGTTGTTGTGATATTGCCGAGATATGGTGCAGTAATGTCAGAATCTGAGATATTTAGATAGTAGACAAGAGTCTTAAATGATGTTAGACTACTTGTTTGGGTAAGGTTGGACTCTTAAGAGAGTTGATCCTAATCTAAATAAGAGAAGTGTTGGATAAGTGATATCCTTGTAAATGATAGAGTCATATGAAATGAGACTTCTAGGGGATGCAGACATTGCTGGCTATGAATGTAAGGCGGCCCGTGGGTCTAAGGTATGCGTTTGATTGTGAATTGTGTACTTGTATTAATATCTTTGAGAGATAAGTTGACTGACTTAAAAAGACCGACACGTCAAAATCTGACAGGCCAGATTTCTGACTCACTGGACTTATTTTATTAAATTCACTACCAAATCCATGAGCAAAACAATTTTCAACAGACCGGTTTGTCATTTGGCATCTCATTGCATCTGCTACATGCTTGGCAGCATTATCTTCCAATGCTCCTATTTTCTACTTCGTCTTAGAACAAGAGTTTCCCAAGCCACAGTGATTAGTCTTAGTACTCAAGTTAGCTTCCAAATCAGCCCAAATCAACTTGTACTCCTATTCTTTTCTTCTTTACCCTTATTCCTTGAACAAGGACCCTATGAACCAATCCGCATCTACCTTTGCTCGGTTTTTTTTCTCCTTGTTCTTCTTATAGCGCCTCATAGCAGTGAACTTCAGAGTATAATGGATTTCAACCAACCCGGCATCCCTCAATTCCAGCATTTTCCTTTCATTATAGCAGTCAAGGATTGGCAATTTCTTTTTCCAAGCACCCTAAACAAACTCTCGGATGTCAATTATCTTTCAATCCTCTAACTCTAGGTGGACTGTAGTTTTCTCCTCCTGCTATTCACTTTTCTCCTCCTCTTGTTGCTATCTTCCTCTTCATTGAACTTGCTTCCCCATCCTTGGTTTTCCACATATTGAAAACCATTGAAATCGTCGAGGTAGTCCAAAATGCTAGAGTCCTCGAGAGCTGAAAGGTTCTTTTTGATGAGGTCCACCTCTAAGAAGTCGACGTTCATGGATTCAGGGAGTTCCACTTTTGGTTTGGGCTCACTAGTAGGTACGACGTACTTACTAGGATTATATGACTCCCCGGGGTGGCTTTGCTTACTTGTTGCGGAGATTGCTGGTACCTCCTCTACCAATTCCATTTTTCCAAAGATGAAGTCTAACCATTCATCTTCGGTAAAGCCTTCACCTTCTTTTGGTAGCCCTAGCTAGTTCAACTCTTCTTTCGTTATGATTAGTGCTTCTATTTGCTCGAGGAAAACCGCTATCAAATCAGGCTCATTCACTTGTAGTTATTTTTGGATGATATCCACTCCCACTTCCTTGGGTATAAGCACCACTAGTTTAGGTAGGTTGGCTAACACAATGTATTGGCTAGGGTTGAAGGTTCTCAGGGTGGTTTGTATGTCATTGATATTAGGTGGCAGAGGGAGAGTTTTATTGTGCTCAGCCAAAGGGTTAGTGGCAACATTTGGCTTTTGTGGTAGAGTTATGACCTTGTTGTCAGTGAGATCTTGGATCTCATGACGAAGTCGGATGTAGCGGTTGGTTTCATGGCCAGCTTGTTGGTGGAAGACACAATATTTGTAGGGTCATAGCTAGCATGTAGGGGATCTAAGAAAGTTCTAGGGCCGACGGGTTTAAGGTGCCTTTATTTATGAGGATTTGCATAGCTTTATATAGACTCATGTGGAGTGGATGGAAGGTTCTTTGAGTGAGAATGGTTTGGGTAGCTTGGGTAGTTCTAGCAAATGGGTCGGACATAGCTTGGGTTCCTATGGTGTGAATTTCAGTGGGCTTGGTATTCGAAGATGGATTGGTGTATTTCTGGTAAAAGGCTTCTTCTGTGGTTGGGCAATGGCTTCTACTTTATTGATACCTTGGTTGATCCCATCTTGTATTTGGTTTCCGGTGTCGAACATTTCTCAAAAACTAAATAGGGGCAAAGGCAACATGATGCCAAGCAGAGGTGGATGCAGATTTTTCACAATGGTTCTCATTTGGTCCTTCTCATTGGGTCGATTAGTTATTCTTGCCACTTTAGCTCTCCATCTCGTGACAAAGTCACTAAAGCTTTCATTGGGTTCTTGCTTAGTGGTTTCAAGTTCTCTTATAGTTACCTCTCGTTGGTGTTGTAAGAATATTGGGCAACAAATGCCTCGGCCAACTCATCTCACTTCTATTTGATCTCATTATCAAGCTTTGCATACCAATTGCCCACTATTCTAGATAAGGTTCGGCGAAACAAAGACAAGGTTTGTTGGAGGATGAGTCCCATGGGCCTTAGAATGTCAGCAAAAAGTTGGACATGCACCATAGGGTCTTCCGAGCCATCAAACCTATCTATGTGTGGCATTTTGAACTTCTCAAGAAGATAGATGGTTACTTCCCCTAAACCAGTATCTAAATTCGGAATGTAGTCAGGACTATAGACACCCCATTTTTGATAGTCTTTAAGACTTGGGCGCTACTGATTGATCACTCAATGATGAATGTGTACGCTTGTCAAATGCTTGATTTCCTCAGCAAGAAACCTCAATTTTGAACCTACAAACCTTGTGCCTTGTTTTGGACTAAAACAGTAGTTTTTTAGGCCTGAGCATCCAGGGACCTGCAGACCCACTAGTGTGGCCTGTAGCCTACTATTAGTGGCTTGCCGGCCACTTGTGTAAAATTTCAGATCTTTTTGCCAATTGTGCTAGCTGTCTCCACAGGTGCATGCATGATACCAACTATATGTATACTGATATTTCTGAGAGCCAAACCGTTTGCTCTATATATACTTGACCCTCTCTCATAATTTAGGATTAGAAAAATTTTGGAGAGCAAAAGTCTTGGAAAATATTTCTCTCTTTACATTTCTCTCCCTCCCTTGCAACTTACATAACCTTTGCCTAGACACTCTAAACCAAACCTTGAGGGATCTTTGCTGAGGTGCTTAAGCTTTCATTTTAGCACTTGAGAGTGTGAAATTAGTGGTTATACATTCTAGTTCTTTTATACCATCTCTTTCTCATCTTTTCTTGTTGTTTTTGAGTTGTTTCTCACCTGTATGTTTGGACTGGTTTAAAACCATTAAAGGTCGAGAGTGGATCACCCTTCTTTAAACCTTGTTTCATAGGCTTTTACCCTTGTGTTTCCCACCTTTTGTATCAACTTTTTTTGAGCTTTTTACCACTGGTTTTCAGAGTTTTCCAGAGGCTAAAAATCATGTCTTGAAATCCCAAAAATGGAAGGGGTAGCCTCCCCTCCTGGTGCTTGTTTACTAGCTTAATTGCTCCATTTTTTTAGCTTACTCTTTTAGCTATTTTTACTTTAATTCCAGCATTGTTTTAGTGTAAATTAGGACTGTTTTATGAGTTAGCTTCATTCATGTTTTGTATAGTATGCTTGTAGTGTAATAGTCCTCATAGGTTTGGTGTTTTAGGCATTAGACGCCAACCTATTTGAGTTGATAGCATTTATTTCAAGCTTTACATACTTGTGTTCACCTCTAAGCATCTCTGCAATCTCCCTCCTTTCTTGGCATTTTCTCTTTGTTTTGAGAGTTGCTCTAAAAGGAGTGTTGTTTAAGCTTGAGGGATGATATTGTGCTTAATGGTTTAATCCCTTTGGGGGTTCATTACCAACGACATGATCTCCCTCTCATGCCTAAAATAACATTTTGTTTGACACTTCTCTCTAATAGTGGACTTAAAGCTTATCATTGGACTTAATTGACTAATGAATGGAAGGTAATTAAAATGGAGTAATAAAATTGGGGTTAAAATGAAACAAGATAATAAAATGGTTTGGGTTCAATTAGACGTTAATTGAACCTATTGAGTCTTGAGTCGTTTCATACTTGTTAGTGATGAAAACGGTTCAAGAGTCAATGTCAACCCCTTCCCTTGATCAATCCATGATGGGGAGGATATTTTGTTGGTCTTTCCTTACCATTTATTGAAATTGTATCTTTTGGTTCATAAGTCATCACGCAATGAAATTGCGTCGATTGAGGCTTGCGAATCAAGCCTGCCCCTTCTTTGACCTATTTGTTGATAAGGAGAGGCAGGGTGGACAAACATCCCTTCAGAACACTCTGTTTGTGCTCTATTTGTTCTCTATTGTAGCAGAAGGAATCCAACATTAGTAGCCGGCAAGCCACTTTTACTAGGCGGCAGACCACTATTAGTGGCTGGCCGGCCACCACTTCTGGCCTGCCGGCCACTTTTTCCAGCCAGACAGTGTCCCTTTTCCAGCAAAGCAGAGCAAAGGCTGAGGTAAAAAAATAGTGCAATTTTCTAACTGTACAACAGAGGCATTCTGGCAGCAAAACAGGAGACTTTTTCGGGTGGAAATTTGCGTGATAGTTAATTAATCAGCTAATCAATTGTGCATTGTAATTAGCTAGTTAGTTTTTTTGTATTAAACTAAGTAAAATAGTTTAAATTTTGTGTTGTACTTATTTAGTTAGCTAGAATAGTTAGTTAAATCGGTGTTGTAATATCTAGTTAGCTAGATTAGCTAGTCCATTTATTCGGATCCTCTTGTGCGAGGGCCAATATGTAATAATGTGTATGTCTTCCAACCCCACATCTTTCTCTCTTTTATTTACTCGCTTATGATGGGTAGCTTAGAACATCATGTTTCTTTTAGCATTTCCCATGTTTGCATCCATTTGTTCTGCATGCATGAGGTTCGGCTCATCATTCTAACAAAGCATTGTAGTTTACATACTTTGTTGAAAACGTGTTGAACTGTATGCTATCAAGTTGTTTCAAATGTCATATTAATAGTCGAGCCTATTAATTACATCTTGTATATGTTACATAAGGCATATTTTGCATTAGTTAGGACCATGCATTTTTTTAACTAGTTTCTCTTTTGGCTTGCCTCGAGAATTGGGGTGAGCATTTATTGCTTTAGCATATTGCATGCGTGTGATTGTCGCCATGATAAGCATGATACCATGAGGCTAATTGCTTAAGTGATATACTTGTTTGAATGCCTGTGGATGGATGTTGATTGCTTAAATTGGGATGATTTGATCAAATGTACACATGAGATCACTTTTTCAAGTGGTACATATTCAAAACAAATTTTTAAACAAAAAATCAAAGCGTTCCAATTTTTGCAAATTAGTCTATACTTGTGTGCATAACATAGTAACAATAGTCTAATAATCGGAACAAGAGCATATGATGCAAATAAGAATCACATCATGATTAGTAGAGGCCGATCTTTGATCGGGGTACTCAATTCATGACCTTCCCCTCTCATTCCTAAGTTCCTGAGCCGAGACAATCTGGGTTTCCTAAATTTCCTAAAAACATTTAGGTGGCGACTCTGTATTTGGCAAAGCAATCCATTTTTGGCATTTTTATTCAAAATCGATTTTCCAAAAGAATTGCCGAATTTGGACTCATTTGTATTTATCTATTTTACATTGCACTTGTGGAATTAGATTCAGAACCACAGAAGTCCGAACTGTAGGGTTAGTCGTATCCGAAAGGAGCACGAAAAGTTGAGCTACAGAACCCTCAGTTTTCTTCATGGCCTCATCTAACTTGGTTATTCTGTCAGCATTAATATCGAGGTTTGGCACTTCAATCTTGGGTTTATCCTTTGGCTGATCCAGGGGTGGAATAAGGACAACCTACACTTCCTGCCTCAGAACTTGTTGTGGTTCCGACAGTGGTAGTGGTGGCGGTGGTGTTGTAGCTACTTGGGCTTGCAGTTGGTTCAAAGTTTGAGCCTAGGCATCTACGATCATAGATAGGGTGTCCACAGAACTTTGAAGTGCACGGATCAAATCAGTCAACTCTTAGGCTTGGGCCATCGAGATTTCTAGTTCTGGACTTGGAAACCTGAAGTACTCTGGGCTAGGAAGAATTGACAAATATAAGATGTCCTATTCTACATCCATTAACCCTAAATCGAGTTGAACTCTTCAAACGGGCTTGGGCTTGGGAATCTTCTTTTCTAGTGGCTTGAGTGAGACAAACACAGGCTTTCCGTCACCTATGTCTTGAGTATGAGACAAACAGCTGAGTCTAGCCCACTTAGCTTGGAGCAATAATTGCAACAAACATGAGAATAGGTGAATGGACTTAGCCAAATTCTAATCAAGACTTACCATGACTCCTCAAAATCATCATCACCATCAATTAGGTTGTGGTTTCCCAATCAAGGAAGCTTGAGAAATTTTTTGAATTCTTACTAGAGTGATCAATCAAACAATTGTCTTTCCATTATTTATTGATTATCAAGGAGACTCTCCCTGTCTATGATCCTATCCTGGCAAGTAAGCTTGATAGCTGTAAACAAAGAAACATCAAAAGGAGCTCCAGTGCTCTATATAGAACTCCATTCGCTTCTTAACGAGGTAGGGGCATAACATCATCACCTGGAATTTTTTGAATATCCAGCCTAAAAAATGAGTGAGCTTATATGCTCAATATGAATAATCTTAACACAATATATAAATATTCGTTATGATTATGATTACGCAATGCAATGTCATTCACAAGACTCTTGACTTTTTTTAAAAACCAATGCTCAATGTATAATTTTAAACCCATGTTTGACTTAAACACTGGAGCCTTTATTATACCATGGAATTTCTTTTTGTAATAAAAATCTACAATATATATCTCAATCACCCCCACATTTACCGGCCACTGAGCACAAAAGCGTGAGTGGGCACCTTTCACATTTTCGAGAAACCATTTTCACATTTACTGGCATCACGCACGGAGGGGCAATTGGACACCCACTACATTTTGAAAACATCTCCACATTTACTGACCACTGAGCACGAAGGGATAATTGGACACCCATTACATTTTGAAACATCTCCACATTTATCGGCCACCGAGCATGGAGGGGCAATTGGACACCCAACAACATATTCAACAATACCCCCCACATTTACCAGCGTCAAGCATAGAAGGGCAATTGGGAACCTCAATAATGTTCTGATAACATTCACACATCTTCCGGCCTCTGAGCATAAAAGGGAAATTGGGTACCTTAACACACACCACACGTTTTCAAAACCACCCACACTTTTAAATAACTCGACACTTGATCCAAAACCATGAGAATGTAATGCAACACATGAGTTTGCAAATATTAAAATTTGTCTAAGGTTTATTCAATTATATAAGTAATCAACAAATAAGTACATAATGAAATATTCATATTTCCATAATTCAAAGTCTTCCTCATCATCAACAATAATTTTGTACGAAATCCAACTTTATATCCTTCCTTAAATCATCAATAATATTATCATAGATCAGAAATTTATCCAACTCCAATATTTCCATAGAGAATCAATTTAAATTTCAATATAAAACACCAATTAGTTCACCCTCTTTTAAAACAAAAATCACAAATTTAGGGTTTCAAGAAAATTGAGGGTTTTCCTCATTTCTTTCCCACAATCTCGGACACACCAACTATTATTCATTATTATGCCAAAACATCTAAAATATTTCAAAAACTTGAGTGAAAATCCCATTTTACACTTTAATGATTTTTAAATTAAAAGTTTCTAACTCATATCAACCTGTAATTACAAAATATTACATAATCACACCAAACCATAGATATATAGAGTTAAGAGAACCCCCACCTCAAGAATGAGAGCAAATAAGCAAGATTCAAGAAGAACTCTTCACGAAATCAAATCCAATCAATGAGAATCACGATCTCCATGTGGCCTTCGCTTTTTGCAAGAGATCTAGGCTTGATTTTTGGTGAGAAGAGAGATTTCTAGAGAGAGAAATTAGGGTTTTTCAAAGCTTAGGAGAGGAGAATTAAGGAGGAAAAGAAAAGTGAAAGGAAAGATAAAAAAAAGGTAAATTTTGAGTTGCTGATAATGTGTACACCGCTCGAGCGGTGAAGTCAATTTCACAACATTTTGGTCTGTAAAGAAAAGTATTGGTTACCCCTTCTTCACTGCTCGAGCGGTAAAATCAATCGCTCGAGCAGTCACCTTAGAAACAACTAGTCACACAAGCTCAGTTCCTAAGGTACTCTCTACACATCAACCTTATTTCCATATGTAACCATTTAAGCATTTACTTAAGTTTATAATGTAAATAAGGAAATACCCTCCCCCCTACCCCCCCTTCCTCCCCAAATTTTGATTCAAAGAAAAATACCAAAAAATTAAAATCCAATTAAATCAAAAAGTGACATCCCCAGTTTTAGTATAAAAATAAAATTTTGACTGAAATTTCCAAGTTTGGCATTAAAGTAAAGTGGTTAATATCTTATAGAAAAATCCCATAAAATCAAATTATACTATTTACTACATAAGGAACAATTACCGCTAAAAATTATTTTCAAAATTGTAAGTTTTGAAAAATCTAAATTTTTTACACTTGAAAAATTTTCAGGCTAAATCTAATTTTTTGACAGAAAACCTTTTTAATACAACATTCTTTATATGAAAAAGAATAAGGGTCAGATCTCGACCCAAGCCATTACATTACATTACATGATCAAACTATCAAACCAACATATATTATACATATATCATCATGTAGAAGTAGAATAAAGAGGCAAGAAAAATGAGGAGAGGTGTAGTCTTACTTTATGCAATCCCAATTTTTTTTCTTTCTTTTCTTCTTCTTCTCTATTCTTTTTTTTTTTTTCTCCATCAAATGAAATATGTAGGAGAATATAAAAGGAGGGTTTCTCTCTTATTTATAAAAAAAATGGTGAAAAGTTTTAAAGACCCTTGGTTAGAAAATGGAATAAATTTGGATTTAATTAGAATGAAATAGGATGGAGATAGATTAGGGCTTAAAGTATGCTTAATTAAGGTCTTGGTTGGAACTTGATTGTGGCTTGATTGAGGTTCAAATGGGAGTACAAGACAATGTTCCAAGATTTAGGGGCTTTGACTTCTTCTTTCCTTAACCTCCATGAAAAATCAAATTGGTAGCCTTTTCTCCCCCATGTAGCCAACCCCTTCTCCTCCAAGATCCAAGAATATATATATATACAACATTTAGTACAAAAAATAAATAAATAAAATAAAGAAGAAGAAAAAAGAAAATATATTAATTGAGAATTAAATAAAACCTAAGGTTTAAATTGAAATAAATTAAAGCGCAAGGGACTATTTTTAAATTATAAATTAGTACGCAAATATTTATTTATAATTAAATAAATGCCAAAAAAAAAAAAGATTGGGTTATGTTGGACCTAAATGCAAAGTTTGGTGAAATTTGGAGCAAAAATGGAATTGATCGGAAACTTAAGGTTTAGAACAAAATTATTTAAAAAATAGGGTTTCCACGATTTCAATGCCTTAGATCTTTCACTTTATATTTTTTTTAAATTAATTATATTAAAAATATTAGTGAATATCACTTTAGCCCCTTATATATAAATCTATATATATTGACCATCTCAATTATGAAAACCGTACAAATACACTCATTCTGGAGGTGGTTTTAAGGGGGTCTGCAGGAGGTGAACGTGATACATTTTTATAGTTGATTGGGTCTAAATGATCGAGTTCATAAATGAAGAGGTAAAATGATATTCACCAATAGTTAAGGAAGTCTTGGTATAGATAATCTTATTTTTATAGTGAAAATGACAACTTGGACTTTTTTTTTACCCATATTTTTTACAACATTCACATTATCATCGCTCTATCACACACACTCTCTGTCTCTCTGTCTGTCTCTCTGTCTCTCATTCACTCACTCAAAATATATATATTCTATAGCACTCTCATATTTCTCTTTTGTCTCTCTTGAACAGTTGAAATCTTCATTATCTTCACCGACACCATCGTCATCTCTACCATCTTTACTGTTCGTCGTCGCCATTCATCATCTCTACCATGTTTACTCTTTTTTGTCGTTGGTCATTGGTTTCATCGTCATCTTAGATCTACCATCATCTTCCCCGTCAACATCTACTATCTCAAATATACCAACGACGAACTCATATTTGAGACCGATGACTTTAGATCTAAAACCAATGATTTCAGATCTATTAGAAAATAGTCACCATGTTGTCCATTTTCTTTTTATAATGAACAATAAAATTTTACTCTAGTCTTATATTTGAGATTGACATACTCAAATTTGTGAGAAAAAAGCCAATGATATTGTCCATTCTCTCTTTATAATGGATAGTAAAATTTTAATCTAGTCTTAGATTTAAGATTAATGACCTTAGATCTGTAAGAAGAAGACCATCAAAGTTGTCTATTCTCTCTCTACAATGGACAATAAAAATTTACTCTCCACACAGAGTAAAATTTTACTCTGGTAATATTATTTATTCAATATTTTGATACAATTTTGTATAAATTATACTTACATCCCCTAATGGCATAATTGTAGAAACCTCCATTGTGGTTTCAATAATAGCGCACCTCTCTTACTTTTGAAATTATTATCAAGATTCTCCTATTGTCAACATATTTATTGATGTTATAAGTTATAAAGTAAAAAATGTCAAGATTGTCCTTTAGTTACCTATAGAGGTCCCCAAATGGCCTGTGGAAAAAAAAACCTGGCCTATGGAAAAAAAAACCCAATATTACCCAATCTAACCAACCCATCCCAGTTTGCTTGAGGGTCCAGCACATTCCAACCCATAAAAGATGATTTAGGGCTTTGGACAAGCCTGCCTATAAACCCGGCCCATAAGAGCCCGCATGGGTAACTCTAATATTTAGTTTTATTTATTTATTTATTTATCTAATGTTTAGTGTGTTTTTTTTTCTTTTTTTCTTTTTTCTTTTCGATTTTTTTTCCCTCCACTTGTAGGTATTATATGTTTCTTGATTGTTTTTTGATTATATGAAATGTAAAAGGGTAAAAAAAAAAAAAATCAAAATACTTGAATTATGTTGGAAAGTAAACAAGAAAAATAACTAATGAAAATATTAAAAATATGTAGGAAAAAGTAAGTGTAGAACTTAATAATGTAAGTGTAATGACAAATGTGTAGCTTGATTCGGTTTCATTTTGGCTCTTAAGATTTGGGCTAATTGATGGGAGGTAGTTTTAGTTTTTTGAATAGGCTCGGTCCACACCAGCCTGTTGACTGGTTATAGCCCAAAAAATGCATTAAAATATGGGATTTGAACACAATAATTACAAGTTGGGTAAGCATGGCTCGTCCCATTGATGATCGCTAGCTACCTATCTATTCAAATAGTAAATTTCATTTATCTCCTTGAGATTTTGTATAAAATTTAATAAAGAGCCATGCATATTTTAGCAATGTTGAACACTGCTAATGTATATACGGTATATATTCCTACATATATTAGGTATTGATTTCCTAGATATATTATGTACTGGCATAGTTAGGTCTTTTATAGGATATTCTTTCTCATAGTTAGATTTCTAATAGGATACTCTTTCTTAGTCTATATATAAAAGCCTTATATTGTATAGGACAATTTCATTCAATACAATACATATTATTTTTTTTTTCTCTCTCTTTACTATTCTAACATGGTATCAGAGCTAGGTTAAGAACCTAGTAATTTTGCTTCACCGGTGGGCGGCAGCCTCGCCTTGGCCGCCCATCGGACCTCAACCTATTTCGCTGTCATGTTTTTCTTTTAGTATCGTTTGGAGGTAATCTTTTCCTTGATCTGCTGGTTTATTCCTACCCCAAATATCTCCACCATATATATATATATATATATTATTTTTCTTGTTTTTTACTCGTAATACATTTTTTTTTTCCTCTACTCTCTCTTTCCCCCGGCTTCAACCTCAAATTGGCTTCTATCTTCAAACCTATTTGAGTTTGAGGAGGGGTATTATACCTATATCATGGTGAACGTGGTTATACACCACGTAAACCACCTAGCTGCCTCCTTTGGTGCACAATCCAAGCCGTACTCTCTGGCGCACAACTCAAGCCGCCCCTCTCTGGTGCACAATCCAAGCCGCTTCCTCTGGTACACCACCAAACTCGCCCCATAGCGCACCATCCAAGCCGCCTCATGGTGCACTCAGTCATCTGTTGCCATCATCGTTTAGCACCACGTCATAAGTTATGTGTGTGCCACACTTGCTCGTTCAACATCCAGCCTTTACAACGGTCCAGCATGACCCCGTAAACTATCCCGACATTGATTCCAGTTAGCTCCTACATCGGTCTGACATGACCTCTTTAAACTGTCCTGGCATTAGTTCCAACCAGTTCCTACAATGGTCTGACACAACCATAAATTGTCTCTTGGCATTAGTTCTAGCCAGTTTCTATATCGGTCTAGCACGACCTTAAATTGTCCTGGCATTAGTTTCAGCCAGTTCTCATAATGGTTCGACACGACCATAACTGTCTCCCGACTTCAGTTCTGGCCTCTGATCTATTTCAAGCACCCTTGCGCTCCCGTTCGGATTTTACAATTTATTTGCCTTTTATTTTATTTAGTTTTAGTTTTTCTCTCCAAACTCAAGATGTTTATCCTCCTTGAGTTTGAGGGGGGATGTTAATGTATATATGGTATATATTCCTTCATATATTAGGTATTAATTTCCTCGATATATTAGGTATTTCCATAGTTAGGTCTCTTATAGGATACTCTTTCTCATAGTTAGATTTCTAGTAGAATACTCTTTCTCAGCCTATATATATAAGCCTTCTATTGTATAGGACAATTTTATTCAATACAATACATATTATTATTTTTTTCTCTCTCTCTCCCTACTATTCTAACAAACACAATTCTTAAATTTCATAAAATATTATATCCTAAATTGTTAAGATAAATAATAAAAAAAAAAGCGCATAATTTTCATTGATAAAGTACTTAGGAAGAAATAATGGATGTGTTTGGTTTGTGTTTTGAGATAATTTTTTTTTTTTTTTAAAAAAAGAAAAATATATTGGGAAGAAATTTAGAAATTTTTTTGGTTTGTTTGATTGTATATTTTCAAAATAGTTTTGGAGTTTGAGAGTTTTGGATGATTTAATATTTTGTTATAGTTGAGTAAAAATGATTTAGAATGGGAGAGGAAAAAGAAAATGTGATTGATTGATGTGTAGAAGAGAGAAAGTGATTTTTCAATTTTTTTTAAAAAAATTTGAACCAAACAAAATTTTGAAATTTTTTCTCAAAAATTGTTTCTCGAGATACAAACTAAACAAACCCAATATCTCTAAAATTAACGTTATTATAGATAACACCACATAAGACTTATATCACGCTACATAAATAACGTAAAATTTATAATTCAAATTGATGCATTTATTGTTGGGGGATTTATTAAGAAACTCTTTTTCAAGTGCTTGTATCCCAATTACTCCATAATATATTCTTGTCTTCCAATAAGTCCTATTATCTGGATATTTGAACTACCATATCCTAATTCTCATATTTAAAATATTTTATAGACAATTTTACCCATATAAATATTTTTTGAATGCTTAGCAATTTAGTGATGTGAACGTTCATATTTTACAGTGTAAATGTTCATATCATGAAACGTTCACACTGTTAATGTGAATATTATTATTAAGGGTATTTTGATAACTATGTTATCCATAGGACATATTGAAACATAAGAAAATAATTTGGACTAAGTAAAATATAAGTGAATAGAAATTTATGAATAAATGTCCCCTTATTGTTTTTTTTATAAAAACATATTAAGCAAGTGAACTTCTTTATTTTATTTTTTTTAAAAATGAACTTCTTGGAGTTCATGGAATAATCCTTGAATTGTATACTACAATAATTATGTCATATTTTACTTTTTAATTTGAACAAATTTTTAGTGCTCTATATTAAAGTCGGAGAATCTCAAATCCCTTGCATTTGGATTATTAATATATAAATATGTAAATAAATCAAAAAATAACACTTAGAGATTAACATATTATGTCTTACATATCTTATTAAACCTTGACTTAAAAGAATGAATGTGTTTAATTAAAAAGATTAGCTCCAAGGATAATTTTCTTAAACAGTAAATAAAAATTCAATCTATTACAAAAATGGAATCATTGCTTGTTACATAACCAAAATCCACATAATGACCAATATATGCCAGAAATAATATACATTATAACGACCAAGGCCACCAATTTATATTTTATGCATAGAAATAATTAGTAGTAAAAACATTATTTCAAAAAGTATCTATTTTGAGATATTGAAGATTGAATACAAATTTGAAAAAGACTCTTTTTAATTTTAAAAATATTAAAAATACATATAGGTATTAAAAAAACAAATTTAATGAAAAATAACTATTTTGAGAAATTTGAGATTTTATAGAAATTTGAAACTAACTAGTTTTAATAAGAAGTTATCTTAGAAATATATATAGGCATTTTGAATATAGTTATTTTGATTTATTTTATTTTATTTGATGAAATATGCTTATTTTGATAAATAATTAGTAATAAAAATAAAATTGAATTGGAGAGTTCTATGGAAAAGATGACAAGGGTATGTTCATCATTTCATCTGAAAACTCAACAATTTCTAGGGAATATATGACAAAAGGGGAAATCTTAATAATGTTAGAAAAAGTAAGGGAATTCAGTGTAATTTTAGAAATCATAGGAGTGATTGCTACTATTATGCAAAACCACAAGGGAGGTAAGTGTAATTTAGCCATAATTTTTTTTGTTTAAAATTTTTACTAATAATGGTACAATCAAATTAAGTGTAGTGGTTAGTGATGATGATTGTTAAAATTTTACTATTTAAATGCTACAATTCATATAGTAAAATTTTATTGTCATGTATAGAGTAACTAGTGTCGAGGGTATTGTGCGTTGCACAATGACTCGTTGTAGACATTTCATTTTTGACTGGCCTTAAAACTTGGGCATTCTGAAAACTCTTGATGATGAAAGCAAAGATCAGTTCAAACACAAGTTGTGTATGAAGAGAGGCAAACATTCCTACACCCGTTTTGGTCAAAAAGTTCTCCTGACCTTCAAACCTATTTTTTTCAAAATGATTTTTGAGGTTAGCGGTACCTTCTTACTCGTTTTGGTTATTTCTAGTGTTGTGTTTTCCAGAAGTATTGATTCTGTTTTTTTAGAAAAAAGAGCTTAGAAAGTTGGAATGAGTAAGAAAATGGAAAACTTTCTGAGAAAAGTGTGGCCAGATGTGACTTGGCTGGCCAAACAACTTTTTGAGAAACACAACAGACAAATTTGGTTCGGATAAGCAGATCCATAATACTTATGTCCAAATAAGAACATTCGGATCCTTTTTGCTCTGTCAGACAACTTTTTGAGAAAATACGACGGACCACTTTGGGCTAGTTATATAACTTTTGTCCTGCCAAATTCGGTTGACGTTAGCTAAATAAATTTCTCATGAGGTGTCCTCTAGCATCTTAGAATATGCCATCTGGATCATTGAGGAACAAATGACATATTCCAAGTACCCAAAGCCTATACAAACCCCTCTTCTTTGAGAGATTAGGGTTGGTTGGTCCGTTTAGTGAGGATTAGTGGATTTTATTGAATCAAAGGGACTTTGAGCTATATACACACTCACTCTACCTATACACTTGGACTCTCTTCTTCATCCTTCAGCTAGGAGATTTGGAGCTAGAGATCTTCATCAGCTTGAAGGAGCTTAGATTGGAATTCGTGACTAGCTTGGGCCTTATCTTTGTTAGCTTTGGAGGTAATCCTTACTTCCATTTTAGATTTCTCGCATCTCCCATCTAACACAATCGTCTGAAGAAATTACTCAATTCAATCAAGGCTTGAACAACATTCTTAGGCAACAATCCTTGTACACCCAAAGGAATAAGTTGTTGTATCAGAATATGACTATCGTGACTCTTTAGACCCAAAAATGCTTCTATCCTGTAACCGTACACGACGAGAGATATTGGATGAATACCCATCAGGAACTCTAACTTCCTTAAGCATTTGCAAGAACAAATATTTCTCATCCTTGGTCATTGTGAATTGTGCTGGTGGCAAACAAGCTTTATTCGACCTGCTTGACTACAAGTGTATGGGTTTTCTAATATTTATTTCTTACAGATCGCGCTGAGCATTGACATTATCCTTGGATTTTCCTGTAACCCCTAATATTGTCCACAATACATTGTCACACACATTCTTCTCTATATGCATCACTTCAAGGTTATGTCTTATTAGATTGTGATCCCAATATGGCAGTTCAAAAAATGTACTCTTTTTTTTTTTTCCCAACTATGAGTGCGAGGTCCAGCTTTCTCTCTTTTCCACTTGTCTCCTATGCCTCTCTTTAAGGTCATCTAGCGTGTATTGGGTTACGATACCCTCAGATTCTGCATGTAGCAAAATCTCATATCTAGATAACAATCTCAATTTGAGACTCAATTCTCGAGTACCATCAAATGATACTTTATCCTTTTAAAATTTATGACCACTAGGTAGGAATCTACGATGACCTAAATATGGATGTTTCCTACCATGTTTCAACCAACACGATCTAGTTTCCTTTTTCCAACATGGACATGCATATTGTCCTTTCGTGCTCCATCCTGACAAGTTCGCATATGCAAGAAAATCACTAATTGTCCATAACAAAGCTACATGCATTTGAAACATTTGATTTGTTGATGCATCGAATGTAGAGACACTGTCAGCCCATAGTTCTTTCAACTCCTCTATCAACGGCTGCATATACACATCAATT
The DNA here is from genome assembly GCA_036172215.1 of Camellia granthamiana. Lineage (NCBI taxonomy): Eukaryota > Viridiplantae > Streptophyta > Magnoliopsida > Ericales > Theaceae > Camellia > Camellia granthamiana. The sequence goes on along the minus strand of CM069908.1, from coordinate 77,226,132 downwards.
TTGTCACTAGGTCCTTTTGGGCCATCGATAAGTGTAGACAAAATAAAAAATGGCTGTTTTATGCACATCTATGGCGGTAAGTTATATGGAATGAGAACAACAAGCTAGGTGCTATGAACTATGTTCATCGATCTGAATGAGTTAAAACCATCAGATGCTAACCCAAGCCTTACACTTCAACAATCATTCCCAAAGTCAGTATTTTGACGGTCAAAATCTTTCCATACAAGGGAGTCAGTAGGATGTATTAAGACACCATCATCTTGTCATTCCTCTGCATGCCATCTTATGAGCTTTGGTCATTTTCGATGACATAAACAACCTTTGCAATCTTTGCTTCAAAGGGAAATACCTCATCTATTTAAAGGGTATCCGTTCACCACCTCCATGAGGAACATTTGAACTATCAGCTCCATTTTCTTTCCACCTAGAACTTTTGCATATGACACATTCATCAAGATTAACGTATTCATTTCGGAACAACATACAACTATTGGGGCATGCATCATACGTCTCACATGTGAAGCCCAAATCTGTAGTGATCTTTTGAGCTTTATAGTAAGAATCAAGAAGTTTCACACCCTCATAGAAAGCTTCATTCAAAAGCTCAAGTAACATGGTAACAGAAGTGTCACTCCATTGATTTAGCACCTTCATATATAAAAGTCAAACAATAAACGACAAAGATGTGAACTTCTAATAACCTGGATACAATTCACTCTGAGTATCCTCTAAAAGTTTGAAATAATTTGCAGTCTCTACATCTAGACCTAACTGTGGATTAGTTGCAAGTGATTCTGCTACATTGGGATTAGTTGGTGCCTGTGGTTCATCACCCACAACACTTGTAATAGGAAGTGGAATACCAGTAACATCGTGTATTATAACGATTTCGATTTTAACCCAACCCATTTGTATCTTGGACTCGGGTTTCGTGGTTTTGTAGTGTTGTTTATGTCTTTTTCCCCTCATACTTCCTTGAGTTTGGCTATTGGATTGTAATGGTTGTGTTTGGAAGAGGTTGGTTGCTTGGTTTTCAACCTTTTGTTGCCCAGAATTTTACTCTTCCACTCGAGCAGCACTTCTTGCACTCGAGCAGACTTTGTGAACTCTTACTACTTTTACAGGTCTGCAAAACTACTGGGAAAGTGTATTTTAGGCTCGAACAGTGCTTTCTGCGCTCGAGCGGGCTTTCTTGCACTCGAGCGTTGGGTCTGTTGTCTATAAAACTATTGGGAGTGTGCATTCCGCACTTGAGCGTCACTTCTTGCGCTCGAGCAGAACAACTTATTATGTCTGACGTTTGAGCATCACTTCTTGTACTCGAGCAGACCGTGCATATATCAGTTCGCAGCAGCACCTTTCTACATCACTTTTTCACATCTTTTTCTCTCAAAACCCTAGATCTGGAGCCTCTTTCTCTCTCTCTCTCTCTCTCTCTCTCTCTCTACATTTTCACCTAGATCCGTTGATTTCTCAATCCTAGTGTCTTTGGAAAAAAAGTAGAGTATCTCAAGAGCTCCATTTTGGTCCGAACAAAACTTGGTTTTGGTGTCTTTAAAGTTTCTTCCTTGCTCTGCTCGTCTTCTAAATTTGAGGTTGGGACTTTCTACAGTCTTCCATGAGTTTTAACTTAGTTATTTGTTGATATGTAAATAATATTGAAATTTGGAATGATTTTGAACAAACCTAGGGTTTTGGTTTAAAAACAAAAGAAGGGTTTTCAAATGTAAGTATTAAAAATGGTTATAGGAGTAGATGTGAGGTTGTGTTGGGATAAATTTGTTGATTTTGATACCGGAGATGGATTTTGGAAGAAAATGGAGTTTTGCCCTAACAATGTCTCAAATAGTTATTTTGTATAAATAAATGAAATTGGTATTGGGAATATGAAATTGGATGGATGTTTATATAAATGGTGGAGTTGGTTATGTATTACCTCTCACCTATGCAAATTTCGATACTTTATATGTCTTGAAGATTATATATCGGTTTAGAAATATCTGTTTTGGGCTATCGGTAGAGGATAGCTATGATTATTGTAGAAATTGCATGAGAATTAGGTGAATTGAAACTAATCTCTTATTCATTGTCATTGAATATGACTATGTCTTTAATACATTGTAAATGTATGATGTTTGGGAGAAGAAAGTGGATGGATTCCATTGAATTAAGTTGGCCTATGTATTCAGGGTGAAAGTCCCGAAAACTACATCTATACATGGGTGCCGATTCCTACAAACAAAATATCTGTAAAATGACAAAATGGAAGTATTTGTATAATGGTTGTGTTGGTTAGAGACCCACTGAGTTGTACCCTCGCTTTGGTTGTCTGAATGAAATGGTGAATGATTTATGAATTGAGATAAAATAAATTGAGGTATAAAGCTCGGCATGGCATGGTTTTGTCAAAGAGTTATAAATGATTTTATCATGGGCATTGGATATGCATATCATACTTATATCTTTGTTAAGATTCATATATTATGTTAGATTGTTCCTACTAGGCTTTGGCTCACCCTATTTAGGAAAAACTTTTCAAGTGTTGGTGATATGCCTCTGCCAAGGCAATAGCTTGGGAGGAATCAGGGCTGAAGGCTTCTCTTTTGTGTATTATCTTATTGTTTTGATTCAAGCCAAGGGCTTTATATGTATTGGATTTATATCCCCTTTTTGTTGTAACCAAGCATGGTCTTGAAAAGACGTAAGCCTATAGGACATTTATTTAGTTAAACTTTTTTATACTATTAACTCTCATGAAATGAAAGAACATTAAACTCTGGTTCATATCGTTATTTACATATGGTCTTGGATGGATTTATGACATTTATTTCGGGGCGTTACGACTTGGTATCAGAGCTTACCAGGTTTGAATACTTTGGGTACATGGGAAGTGGTTATTGCCACAATGGGTTTGTCTCGGTTGATAGAGACTTTAGTATGTATGATGTGCTTACATAATAACATGATTATGTGCTTATATGGGTATGGGATTTAATTTCTAGGATGTTGGTTGAGTCTATGGGTTTCTAGAAGTCCTATTAGAAGAGCACTTGATCATTGCTATTTCTAATTGGAACTCTAACAACACCGCGAGACGGTCATTATCCAGAAATGAAATTCATATGTGTTTATGTGACAACATACTTATATAGAGTGAATTACTGTTGTCCACCGTATTAGGACGCGAGTGAGTTAGATTCGGCATATTTGTAAATGTGCTAAACTCTTGTGTTACCTTCATTAAGATGTCAAGATGTGGACGTGGTGGTGGTGGTAGGCGTGGTAGGCCTAGGAGGCATGAGGTGCCCTTACCAGATGATATTCCACCGCAAGAAGAAGGGGTTGGTCAGGCTAATATGGACAAACCAATAGGTCAGTAGGCCATGGGTGCCTTAGCCTGCAAAATGGCCAGAGCATTACGGAAGTCTATGGACATTCTCAGAGCTGAGAATCAAGTCTAGGCCCAAGTAGTTGAGACAGGGCAGTCTTTTTTGAAGCTGGAGTTTTTCTGGTCGAATCCGAATGAGTTTTTGGGTGATCCCAAAGAGCCACTAATAAGGGATGAGTGGCTAGAGCAGATAGTAAAAATGTATGAGATGCTTGGCATCGAGGACGACCAGTTGAGAGTGACCTTGGCATCCTTCTAGCTGAAAGGAGATGTGGGTTAGTAGTGGAAGTATGCACGGGGGCGTATTGGTGTGACTTGAGAGACTTTTGTCAACATCTTCCAAGATAAGTTCTTGCCTTCCACAATTCGGGAGAAGTTGAGAGATCAGTTCTCCAAGCTTGTATAGTTGAACACTCTGGTGGCCGAGTTTGAGGCCACATTTATTAGCTTGTCGAGGTTTGCTCCAGAATTCATGGCGATTGAGGAACGCCGTTGTTTAGAGTTCAAAAAAAGATTGAGGACCGGGCTCATGTTCAAAGTGGCTGGGTCAATAATTAGAGACTATGGACACCTTGTGGAGGCGGCGGCTCATCTGGAGACTATAATGCAGATGGAATAGGAGAGGATGAGGGGCTCTAGGAGGAGTCAGGATATTCAAGGGGACAGTAAGAAGCAGAGGGTTTCTAACCCACACCAGTCCCAGGGAGCTCAATCGAGGTCCACTTTTCTTGTGCCGAGTTCGGGTTCTAGGTGAGGTGGTTAGGGAGATGTCACTTGTTTCAAATGTGGTCAGTTAGGCCACAAGTCTCCAGTTTGCCCGTAGAGAGGAGGAGGGCAATGGTCTGCATCGTCTTTGGCTCGTTCTCAGAGCTAGAGTCAGGGGAGAGGCTAGTCGCTCACTTGTTATCAGTGTGGGCAGGTAGGGCACATGAAGAGGTTTTGCTCTCAGTTGGGTGGCACACCTGGTGCGTCTAGTTCGAGGCAGACACAAAGCCACCAGCTGGTACAGTTAGCACAGGCCTCGAGGGCCAATCAAGAAGCCTCTTTGGCTCAGTCAGTGCATCAAACTTATACTCTGAGGGGTGAGCAGGTTGAACAGAGACCTATGGGGTGTATGTATCCTGTTACAGTGCCAGATCTTGTATCAGCTCCTTCAGTAGTGAAAGGTACCTTCTTGTTTTGCAATTCAGTTGCTAATGTGTTGATTGGTATGGGTGCATCCCATTCATTTATCTTGTCTACATTTGCATTTGTTTTGGGGTTAGAGTTGGCTCAATTAGTATCTCCTCTCTATGTAGAGTCACCTATGGGTGATGAGATTATTTTGAAGCAGGGGTGTCGGGGTTATGACATAGAGGTTGACGGTCGCCGACTTTCTTTTGTATTTGTGTTGATTGACATGTCTAGTTTTGATGTTATTTTGGGTATAGACTGGTTGTTATTATATCGGGCTATCATAGATTACTACCTTCAGAAGGTTATTGTATGTACCTTGAGCGGTGATTGCTTTTATTTCTTGGGGGACTAGATTGATAGAGTTTTATCATCGATGTATGATCCGCATGGGCGGAGTAAACTTAGTTGCTTTCTTGCCAACTTCTTGAGTAAAGAGTGTGACGAAGTCCGAGTTGAGTTGCCAAGGGTGGTTTGTGAATACCCAGATGTTTTTTCTAAGGATCATACTAGTTTACCATCTCATCAAGAGATTGAATTCTCTATTGACTTAGTGCCTGGTATGGCACCGATTTCTATGGCACCATATAGATTTGCATCTGCTACATTGAGTGAGTTGAAGATTCAACTCCAAAAATTGTTAGATAAGAGTTTTATCCGCCCTAGTACTTCACCTTAGGGAGCACCGGCTCTCTTTGCCAAAAAGAAAGATGGTGCGTAGCGACTTTGTATAGATTATCGGAAGTTGAATCGGGTAAGTATTAAGAACAAGTACCCAATGCCTCGTATAGATGATTTTTTTGATTAGTTAAAGGGGTCTTGTTATTTCTCTGAGATAGACCTGAGACCAGGTTAACACCAACTGAGACTAAGGGAGGAGGATATCCAAAAAAACAGCATTCCATATGTAGTATGGCCATTATGAGTTTCTAGTAATGCCTTTTGGGCTAATCAATGCACCAGCTGTGTTTATGGATTTGATGAACCGGATCTTCTGTGAGTTCCTAGACCATTTTGTGGTTGTCTTTGTGGACGACATCTTGATTTACTCACCCTCTGAGAAGAAGCACGAGGAACACTTGCGAGTAGTGCTTGAGTTGGTTAGAGCCCACAAACTGTATGCTAAGTTTGGGAAATGTGAATTTTAGCTGAGGGAAGTTAAGTTTTTAGGCCATGTAGTTTCCAAGGAAGGGGTGACAGTAGATTCATCCAAGATAGAGACAGTGCAAGATTAGGGACAACCTTAAAATGCTTTTGAGTACGTGGTTTCTTGAGGTTGGTTGGGTATTATCGTAGATTTGTGAAGGATTTCTCTAAACTAGCCTCACCGTTGACTAGATTGACGAGGAAATGGATCAAGTTCGTGTGGAGTGAGTCCTGTGAGAAGTCTTTTCAAGAGCTTAAGGTTAGACTTACCACTGCTCCAGTTTTGATTATTCTGGAGAGGGGTTTGGGTTATTCGGTGTATTGTGATGCTTCATAGGAAGGTTTGGATTGTGTATTGATGCAAGAGGGGAAAGTAGTAGCCTATGGCTCATAGCAGTTGAAAACACATGAAAGGAACTACCCTACTCATGACTTAGAGTTAGCGGTGGTGATATTTGCCTTAAAGATTTGGAGGCGTTTTCTGTATGATGAGATGTTTGAAGTGTTTTCTAATCACAAGAGTCTGAAATATCTGTTTACACAGAAAGACTTGAACCTGAGGTAGAGGAGGTGGATGGAGTTCATAAAGGATTATGACTTTGAGTTACATTATCATCCAGGGAAGGCCAATCTTGTAGCCGATGCATTGAGTAGAAAATCTATTAGCAGTGTAGCCTATATTGCCATCTAGGAATGGGAAATGTTGTAATACCCCCAAAATAATTACAAGGCTCCAACTCCAAACACTAGAAAAATGTGATATAAATAAAATAAGAAGCTTTCATTAATCAGAGTTAATATACAAAAGTGACACATGCGATATACATTCATAAATCGTTCATCCTGAATCTACAGCATGAGTTACAAGAAGAAATAATGAGTGAAAGCTAAATAGATATTCATATGCCCTAATGGCTTACATCTTTCCAAGACCTTGCTTGGTTACAACAAAATGAGTCATAAGCTCAATAGAAATAAAGCCCTAGGCTTGTAAAAGAGTAAATACGAAATAAATGGAGATTGAGCCTTTAGCTCCACAATCCTCCCAAACTAAGTCCTTGGCGGAGGCATATCACCAGCACCTGAAAATGGTTTTTCCTAAGTAGGATGAGCCAAAGCCCAGTAGAAACAATCTAACATAATATATGAATCTTAACAAAGATATGAGTATAATGTGCCTATGCAATACCTGTGATAAAATCATTCATATTCTACAAGATCATAATATGCCAAATTTTATATCTCAATCTATTTTATCTCAATTCATTTCAAGTCAACTCATAAGTCGAATCCACTGTTATCCAGACAACCTAACTGAGGCTACAACTCAATGGTTCTCTAATCAATACAATCATTACACAAACACTTCAAATTGCCATTTTACAGAAATTTCATTCGCGAGAATTGGCACCCATGTATACGCGCGGTTTTCGGGACTTTCACCCTGGACACACATGCCAACTTAATTCAATGGAGTCCATCCCGTTTCTTCTCTCAAACATGGAGTACATCCCATTTCTCCTCCCAAATATCATACATATACAATGTATTAAAACACAGTCATATTCAATGACAATAGTTAAGAGATTAGTTTCAATTCACCTAATCCTCATGTAATTTCTACAACAATCATAGCTATCCTTCACCAATAGCCCAAAATAAATATTTTTAAATAGATATACAATCTCCAAAACAGATAAATTATCCAAATTTCCATAGGCGAGAGATAACACACATCCAACTCCACCATTTATATAAACATTCATCTAATTTCATATTCTCACTACCAATTTCATTATTTATACAAAATAATCATTTGAAATATTTTAGGGCAAAACTCCATTTTCTTCCAAATCAAACTTATATGTGAAAATCAACAAATTTAACACAACATATCCTCATATCTTTACCCATAGCCATTTTCAATACCTTCATTTGAAAACCTCTCTTTTGATTTTAAACCAAAACGCTAAGTTTGTCTAAAATCCTCCAAATTCCAACATTATTTACACAACAACAAATAACTAAGTTAAAAATCATAGAAGAGTATAGAAAGTCTCTACCTCAAAGCTAGAAGTCGAGCAAAGCAAGGAGGAAACTTCAAAGATGCTCAAACACAACTCTATTTGGATAGAAATGTAGCATTTGAGACGCTCTACCTTTTTATCAAAGATAGTAGGGTAGAGAAACCACTAGATCTAGGTGAAAATGTATAGATAAGGTAGGTTTTAGAGAAAGAGGGTCCCGATCTAGGGTTTTGAGAGAAAAAGATATGAAAAAGTGATATAAAAAGGTGTTGCTGCAAACTGATATACGTATAGTCCACTCAAGCGTGAGAAGTGACCCTTGAGTGTCAAACACAATAAGTTGTTCTGCTCAAGCGCAAGAAGTGCTGCTCAAGCGCAAAATGCACACTCACAGTAGTTCTGCAGACAATAGACCAACGCTCGAGTGCAATAATAGTCGCTCGAGCGTAGGAAATGCCACTTGAGCGTGGAATACACTCTCCCAGTAGTTTTGCAGACCTTCAAAAGTATTGAGAGTTCACAAAGCCCGCTCGAGCACAACAAGTTCCGCTCGAGTAGAGGAGTAGAATCCTGGGCAACAAAAGGTTTGAAAACCAAGCAACCAACCTATTCCAAACATGCTCAATACAACCCAATAGCCAAACTCAAGTAAGAATAAGGGGGAAAAGACATGAACAACATTCAGACACCATAAAACTCGAGTTCAAAAAATCAAATGGGTCGGGTCAAAACTGTAATCACTATAACCTCCCCCCCCCTAAAGAATTTTATCCTCGAAATTTCAAATCAAGTTTTAAAACTAAGTTGAAACCAACTACAACCATAATGATAATCATTCAATTCTGTCACCATGACCCATTCTTCGGTCATTTAATCCCATCAACATGATAAATGAATTGTCAATACTGAATACACAGTTCATATTTTTAAAACATATACAATGTTTATAATAAGCTCGTATTTCCAAAACATAAACAACATATACAGTGTTTCCATATTTCCAAAACATATACAATGTTTTCATATTTCATTTACATAACAACAATACAATACATGTTTAAACATTAACAAACAAGTCTGGATACTTCTCACAGACTTCCAACTCACGGTCCCAAGTTGCTGCCTCAATCTCGTGATGTTTCCACAATACCTTAACCAAGGGAATTGTCTTGCCTCACAAGACTTGGTCCCGAGTATCCAGGACTCTCACCGGTCTCTCCTCATACAAGGCATCCTCATCTACCTCCAAATTGGTCCAATCTAACATGTGTGATGGATCCGGCTTATACTTCCGAAACATACTAATATGGAACACATGATGAACCTCGGAAAGGTGTGGCGGCAAGGCCAAATTATAAGCTACCTCTTCGATCCGCTCAAGGATCTCAAGAGGTCCAATGAATCTAGGGGATAACTTCCCACTCTTTTCAAACCTCATAAAACCCCTCATAGGTGATATATTCAAGAAGACATCGTCTCCCACCTCAAAAGACAAGGGTTCCTCCTACGGTCAGTATAACTTTTTTGGCGACTCTAGGTCATAACCAACCTCTTATGGATAAGTGCAACTTTCTCTGTCATTTCCCGAATGAACTTTGGACCTAACATAGTGCATCACCCACCTCTGCCCAACACACAAAAGATCTACATGGTTGGCCATACAAGGCCTCAAACGGTGCCATGCCAATACTCGACTGGAAGCTATTGTTATAGGTAAACTCCACTAAGGGCAAGTGCCTCTCCTACAAACCCTTAAGGTCAAGGATACAACCTCGAAGCATATCCTCTAAAATTTAAATGGTGCGCTTTGATTGCCCGTTAGTCTGAGGATGATACGCAATGTTAAAGGTCAATCTCATGTCCAAGGCACTCTGTAGGCTCTGCCACAACCGAGCCGTGAAACTTGGATCTCTATCTAAAACAATCATCACAGGAACTCCGTGCAACCTCACTATGTCCTTGATATAAAAGTTGGCAAGAAAGTTTACCGAGTCACTCACACACATAGGAATAAAGTGCGCTGACTTGGTCAACTAATCAACTACCACCCAAATTGCATCACTACCTCGTTGAGTCCTCGGAAGGCCCACAACAAAATCCATTGTCCCACTTCCACTCAGCTATAGACAAGGGTTGCAACAAACCCGCTGGCCACTGATGCTCAGTCTTTACTTGTTGACAAGTAAGGCACCTTGACACAAACACGGCCACATCCTTCTTCATTTCCCTCCACCAAAACCGGCGACAAAGGTCGTGATACATCTTTGTGCCTTCCGGATGCACCGCAAGGCATGAATGGTGAAATTCTCGAAGTACTTCCTCTCAGCAAGACTCCGACACGAAGAGACGATCAAGGTATCTAACACTCAAGTTGGAGTACATGTTCAAGCCTCTTTCTACCTTCCTACTGGAGATCTTCTCCAGGAGGGATTCCACCTCAAGGTCACCCTTTTGTGCTTCTATCACTCGATTCACAAGTACAGGTTGTACAACTACCGAAAATAAGGCTGCAGACTCAACAGACTCACCAAGATTCAAGTCAAACTCCTCAATGGCACTCAATATCTCCTATTCCCGAATGATAACACAAGCTACACTGCTAATAGATATCCTACTCAAGGCATCAGCCACAACATTGGCCTTCCCCGGATGATAATGCAACTCAAAATTATAATTTTCTATGAACTCCATCCACCTCATCTGCCTTAGATTCAAATCTTTCTATCTAAACAAATATTTCAGACTCTTATGATCAGAAAATACCTCAAACTTCTCTCCATATAGATAATGCTTCCAAATCTTCAAGGCAAAGATCACCGCCGCTAACTCTAGGTCATGAGTAGGGTAGTTTCACTCCTGTGTTTTCAATTGTCACGAGCTATAGGCTACTACCTTCCCCTCTTGCATCAAAACACAACCCAAGCCTTCCCGTAAGGCATCACAATACACCGAATAGCCCAAAACCCTCTCCGGAATAATCAAAGCTGGAGCAGTGGTAAGTCGAACCTTAAGCTCTTGAAAAGACTTTTCACAGGTCTCACTCCACATAAACTTGATCCCTTTCCTCGTCAGTCTAGTCAATGGTGAGGCTAGCCTAGAGAAATCCTTCACAAATCTACGATAGTACCCGACCAATCCGAAGAAACTATGAATCTTAAAAGCATTCTTAGGTAGTTCCCAATCGTGCACTTCCTCTATCTTGGATAAATCTACAATTATCCCTTCTCCAGGTACCACATGGCCTAAGAACTTAACTTCTCTCAGCCAAAATTCACATTTCCCAAACTTAGCATACAGCTTGTCTACTCTAAGCAACTCAAGCACTACTCATAAGTGTTCCTCGTGCTCCTCCTCAAAGGGTGAGTAAATCAAGATGTTGTCCACAAAGACGACCACAAAATGGTCTAAGAATTCATGGAAGATTCAATTCATCAAATCCATAAACACAGCTGGTGCATTGGTTAGTCCAAAGGGCATCACTAGAAACTCGTAATGCCTATACCGCGTACAGAATGCCATCTTTTAGATATCCTCCTCCCTTACTCTCAACTAATGATAACCCGATCTCAGGTCTATCTTAGAGAAGCAACAAGACCCCTTCAACTGATCAAACAAATCATCTATACAAGGCATTGGGTACTTGTTCTTAACAGTTACCTGGTTCAACTTTAGATAATTTATACAAATTCGCAACGCACTATCTTTCTTTTTGGCAAAAAGAGCCAGTGCTTCCCAAGGTGAAGTCCTAGGGTGGATAAAACCCTTATCTAGCAGCTCTTGGAGTTGAATCTTCAACTCACTCAACTCAACAGGTGCAAACCGATATGTTGCCATAGAAATCAGTGTCGTGCCAGGCACTAAATCAATAGAGAACTCAATCTCTCGATAAGGTAGTAAACTAGTAAAATCCTCCGAAAAAACATCTGAGTATTCACAAACTACCCTTAGCAACTCAACTCAGACTTCATCACACTTAATATTCAAGAAGTTGGCAAGAAGGCAACTAAGCTCACTCTGTCCACACAGATTATACACCGATGATAAGACTCTATCAATCCGGTCCCCCAAGAAATAAAAGCAATCACCATTTAAGGTACATACAGTGACCCTCTGGCGGTAGCAATCTATAATAACCCGATATGATAACAACCAATCCATACCCAAAATAACATCGAAACAAGACATGTCAAGTAACACAAATGCAAAAGGGAGTTGGCGACCGGTGACCTCTATGTCACAACCCTGACACCCTTGCTTCAAAATAACCTCACCACCAATGGGTGACTCTACACAGATAGGAGATGCTAACTAAGCCAACTCTAATCCTAAAACTGATGCAAATGCAGATGAGATAAATGAATGGGATGCACCCATATTAATCAACACATTAGCATCTGAATTGTAAAACAAGAAGGTACCTCTCACTATCGAAGGAGTTGGTACAAGATCCGGCGCAATAATAGTATACACACGACCTGTAGGTCTTTGCTTAACCTGTTCACCCCTCAGAGCATAAGCCTGATGTACTGACTGAGCCAAAAAGGCTCCTTGATTGGCCCTTGACGCCTATGCTGACTGTGCAGGCTGGTGGCTCTGTGTTTGCCTCGAACCAGACG
>CM069908.1:76991465-77213579 GCA_036172215.1 Camellia granthamiana | reverse complement strand
AAAGAAAAACAACTTGAAGACGAGGCTGTGCTCAAACAATTGAAAAAGATACAAGCAGATATCTCCATCTGGGGACTGCTTATGGCATCGTAGGTGTATAGGCAAGCTGTCTTATCGGCCATGGACAAGGCCAAGCTCTCGACAGAAACCATGCCGGAGTAGCTGGTGGGATTAGTTTTTCCGGGAGGAGCTACCCTGATGTTGACTTTCTCCGACAAGGAATTGCCACCTGAGGGTGCGAATCACAATAAGCCACTTTACATCTCTGTGGAATGTAGAAACAAATGGATCCCGGTGGTTCTTGTTGATACCGGATCCGCCATCAACGTCTGCCCGGCAAGGACAATGTATGCAATCGGTTTAAAAACCGCAGACTTTGTGCCGACAGCCTAGGTGATTCGGGCCTATGACAACACGAGCAAAGAAGTGATAGGAACAGTGAAAATTCAGACTAAGGTGGGGCCGGGACAGCATGAGATAGACTTTCACGTCCTAGAGGTTCCCGCCACTTTCAACCTACTCCTCGGGCGGCCGTGGCTGCACCAGGTAAAAGCAGTTTCATCCACCTTGCATCAGATGGTGAAATACCCCCATGGGAAGGGAGTAGCCATTGTTTTTGGGAATTCGTCGATCCATCCACCACCAGAAATATCTACGCCAGTTTTGGAAATTGAGCACGGTATGGAGGATGTGTTCATGTCGGGTTTTACCTTGGCCGAGGCTCGGGTAGTTCAGAACATCATGGCTGTTAATGAGGGGTTGTATGTCAGTGCTCAATCGGTATACCTCATGAATAAGCTCCAACACAACCCCGGGATGGGATTGGGAAAGAGTGGCCGGAAGGGCATCGCAGCATTGGCCGAGGTGCCGCACAACCCCCATACCTTTGGTTTGGGTTATCTGCCCACCAAAGAGGATTAGGTAAGGAAAGGTAAGGAGATGGCTGGGAGAGCCAGAGCGAAGCAGGCGGGGAAGCCTTTTGAACTAATGCATAGACCCATTCAGGGTACCCTAAACGGACGCTTCGTCCGGGAGGGGGAGGACTTTCCATTTTGTGGCTTCCCAGAGCCGTGGCTGAACACGGAGAGGAAGCGCGTACCAGGTTTTGAGATCTTCTTTGACCAACAATTACCCGGGGATGATGTTGCCGAAGAGCAGACAGATCCAACAGTTGAGGTTAAGAAGGTAGAGTCTGAGGACGCCGAAAGTGAAATGGGGGTAGCACTGGCATGTCTACTTTCAGATCCTCCGATCGAACAGAAGTGCTTGGGGGATAACTTCTTAGTGTCCATGATCGGGAATGAAACGGCTGCGGGCCTACCAGCAAACATTTTGGATGCATCCATCGCACCCTCCCTCATTTGGCAGTACGAGGAGGGATTTTTGTATAGCAGCACCGGGTCAGGTAGTGAGCCGGAATCTAATTCCTCCGAATTTGTTGAGTCGGAATCAGGTTCCAGCTCAACTAAGTTTGAGTCTGGTATTCCTGGGGGTGATAACCCGGATGCCACAGTCCTGTCCAGGTCGTCTTTTTCTTTCTCTTTTGAGTCTGTTGTAACAGAAGAATCGGACGGTTTGGATGTGCTTAATGAGAATGATGTGGATGTAGTTTCTGAGTACTTTTCTGTGCCTTTGATTTATTGCTTGAATCAGGACTTTCAAAATTTTGACAAAAACGACGAGGAAGAAATTCCTCCGGTTTTGCAACGATTAATTGATCAAGAGCAGGAAAGATCTGTTAAACCTTTAGTTGATGAAATCACTACTGTGAATATTGGTACTGAGAAGGACCCGCGGCTGGTCCAAATCGGGTCCACGTTGTCTTCGGAGGAACGCGAGCGCTTAGTCGCTTTATTAAAAGATTTCAAAGATGTTTTTGCGTGGTCCTATGAAAACATGCCTGGGATCGATTCTGAGATTGTACAGCACCGGATCCCTCTTGACCCCGAGGCCCAACCTGTCAAACAGAAACTCAGAAGGATCCGCCTAGACTGGGCCCTCAAGAGTAAGGAAGAGGTCACCGAGCAAATTGACGCAGGGTTCCTGCTGGTTTCCGAATACCTGACTTGGTTGGCCAACATTGTTCAGGTGCCAAAGAAAGATGGCAAGATCTGGGTGTGCGTGGATTTCAGGGATTTGAACAGAGCTAGTCCGAAGGACGACTTTCCCTTGCCGCATATTAATGAGTTAGTGGATTTCACAGCGGGGCATGCTTTGCTTTCGTTTATGGATGGCTTCTCAAGCTACAATCAGATAGTGATGGCACCTGAAGACCAAGAAAAGACTGCCTTCACCACCCCGTGGGGGACCTACTGCTACAGAGTGATGTCGTTTGGGTTAAAGAATGCTGGAGCTACATATCAACGGGCCGCGACCACAATATTGCATGACATGATCCACAAAGAGGTTGAGGTGTACGTGGACGATATGATTGTCAAGTCCAAAGAAAGAGAGGGCCACTACACCGCCTTGCAAAAGTTCTTTCAAAGGATCAGAGAATTCCGGTTGCGGCTGAATCCTCAGAAGTGTACGTTCGATGTTACAGCTGGGAAAATGCTAGGGTTTCTGATTACACAGAGAGGTATCGAAGTCGACCCTTCCAAAATCAAGGCCATCTTAGAAATGCCACCACCAAGGACTGAAAAGGAGGTGCGAGGCTTTCTGGGTAAAGTGCAATTCATAAGAAGGTTTATCTCAAAATTAACCTTGACTTGTGAACCACTTTTTGGTCTCCTGAAGAAAGGAAAGAAATTCCAATGGGACGGCTGTAACAAGCCCGCGGGGGACCTCGCTGCAGTTCGGACTCCCTTTTTGTTTGTTGCGGTTCATAATCTGAACCAAAGAGTCCAACTCTGGCAAATCGTTTTGAGAAAAATAGATTTTTTGAAAAAGAAGTGCCAAACATGGACTGCTTTGCCAGATTACAGAGTCGCCACCTAAATATTTTAAAATGGGGAAATTTAGGAAACCCTGACTCGGTGCTAAAGGCCACGTGTCCGTCATCACCAAAGTGATCTTGGCTCGGGAGCTTGGGTACAATCGGGGAAGGTCAGCTATGAGCACCCCCTCTCGCCCGGTCCGAAGACCGGCCTCTACTAACCGTGATATCTGATTTTGAAAACGTTATGTGTTCTTATTCCAATTATTAACCTAGAATTACTATGTTATGCGCACAGCAAACAAGTATAGACTAGATTGCCTAATTTGGAAATAAGCATTGCATATCCGTTTGTTTCGAAAACACTTTGGAATTTGCTACTCGCAAGTAGGCTAAAATACGGATTTCAATGAGTTTTCCAACTCAAGCAATCCAACCTCCACCCACAGGCATTCAAACAGTTTATCTCATGTAAGCAGTTAGCCGCATGGTAAGTATACTGTCATGTCAACATTCACACGCATGCGAGATGCTAAAGCATAAAGACTTACATCGTACTCCGTGCCAAAACAATAAACCAGTTAGCAAACATGCATGACCTAGTTCATGTTAGAATGACTAATGCATCACAAGCAAGGATGTGATTTAGAGTAGGCTCGGCTAACCCTAAAATGGCATGTAAGGTGCAATCAGTTGATGCACGTATTCAATTTGGAAATTGAAAATACAATGCAGTTTGTATGATGTACCGAGCCCGATGCATGTCAACAAATGCATGGATGCACGCATGCATAGCATAAGGTATGCTAAAATAAACGTGCCCTATACTAACCATCAAAGCAAGTAAATAAAAGGGAGAAAGAAGTGGGGGTTGGAAGACATACACACACTCACACACGCTTATTACAGATTTGCCCTCGCTCGGAGGGACCAAAAGAATAATACAGATAATTAATTACGCAAGCTAATTAAAATATTACAGACCCATTAAATTAATCAAATGAATTAATTAATCTAATTAAAGCAGTAAACTGCCTCGAGATGAGAGCCGGGTGCAACGCATGCTCGGGACTTGCTCGGAATCACACTGCCATGCCTAGCTTGCCTCTGTTTTCCCTGTTCTACCCTTCTGAAGACTGCCAAAGCCTAAGGGATGCCTCTCTGGACATTGGAGATCACCACCGGCTGGATAGAATATCCACCGGCTGCGTGGCCATCGGCACAAAATTCATCCATCGGCTGCCAATTGACTGCCGGTCGGCACTTAACACTGCTGGTCGGCAATAAATTCCTGCAGAACCTGCAACTCACAGCAGCAGAGGACACAACTTGCATGGCAATGCAATTCAAGCAATTTATGCATCAAACACATTCCTTATCATGTTAATGACTCAAAGGAGGATGTGCCTCGATTCTCGGACCACCAATCACACATTTCCATGGATGATGGCCCAAGGAACCAAGTATGCAACTTTAATTTCAAATGCATGCAAACCAAATAAACATAAAAGGGTGCCAAACCTCCATCATGCTCATCTCAAGAGGCCAAGCATGCGCATTGATGTAATGCAATCCTAGACATGTTAGCTAACATGCAACATGGACAATGCAAGGCACTTATGTAAGCATACAAGCAAACATGTAAGGCAAGCATGCAAACCAAATAAAAGGTGGACTTAAACATGATCTAGGAAACTCTAACTAGGCCTAAAATCAGTAGCCAAAATGCTAAGTATGAGAGCTAAGCACACATGCACACATACACATGTTAAGGCACACAACTTAGGCATTAAACAAACCACTCTTAAGCACACTTGAAAGGAGATAACATGGACGATTAGCATGCAACATGAGCTCTAAAATCATGCTATAAAATGATGCCGAATCATGTTAAACAAGACAAGCAACATACTAGCATGCAAATGGTCCAAGAACTTAAGGCAAGTCAAAGGGGACCCAAACCATGGCTAAGCCAACCAAGCCTCACAAGGCCAAGGAGGCTTAAAACAGGTCTAAGGCAGCCCTAGACCATGCAAAGGGAGCTTCCTAGATGGCATCTAAGTGGCTCAAAATCAAAGGCATACACAATGGCCAAAACATGGAGCATGCAACACAACCTTTCAAAGCATTAAAGAGGCATGCAAGACAAGCATTCAAGCTTGTCCAAGGGACTGAAATAACATCTTAAATGGTTCCAAACCATTGAAATGATGAAAGCAATGCATACTACACATGCACCTACTTGAAGCATACAAGCTACAATGCAAAGGGGCTATATTAAGCATGCTAAGATTGACCCAAATGACTATGGACAGAGCTAAAACATGGCAAAACAAGCACAAAACCTTCACAAGTCTAAGCCTAAATCATGTTAGAATAAAGGCACACAACCTAATGCATGTTAAAGAACCAAAGAGGCATTACAAAGCATCTATGCAAAACATGCAAGGAGTACGGAAACCAACACATAGCAATGTTAAATCATGATATCCTAAGCATGAATAACAGTCCATACATGCTCAACACACACTCAAGCACAATGCTCCCTCAAGAGGCAAAACTTGCCCTTTTCAAGGACATCAAGGAGAGGGGGTGGCCCCTCCTTCTTGGGACTTCAAGGCATCATCTATACCACTGAAATCTCTTAAGATTTCCGTGGTAAAGAGACCCAAACACCAAAATCCCGGATCTCACACAAAATGGCCTAAAAGAAGGGCCTTTCAAGGCCTAAGGGTGGCCTCAAACTTCCCCAAAGCACAAAGCACCCCTTAATGAACTATCAAGAGGACTAAAAAACAGAACTTTTTTGTATTAAACACTAAGCACAAAAACAGTTCTAAACTATGCAAAAATGGGGTAAAAAGGGGTAGTTTCTCACCCTTGTTGACCACCTTCACAAATGTTGATTTTGTTGCTTCCTTGAGCTCCAAACCAGTCAAGAACAGCAAGAACAACCTCTTGGGACCTCAGTAGCCAAGGGAAGGTGAAATACTATGTGCTTGTGTGCAATAATGAGACACAAACACACACAAGGGTAAGAGAAGAAGAGATATAGATATAGGTTAGATACACCAAAGCAAACCCTAAAAACCAGAGCTCTTCCTTCTCCTCTCCAATTTTTCTAACCTTTTCTAACCCTTGAGCCAAGAGAAGAGAGCCCTCTCTTATAGGCAACAAAGCTTACAAGCTAAGCAAACCAAAGGCTCATCCCTCCATACACGTGTATGGAGGGGAAAAAAAATGCTATACAGCTGCTTCAAAATATCTGAAAAAGCAACTGCACAGTAGTCGGCAGGGGCAAAATTGTCATTTTGACAAAATTGACTGCCGACCGGCACAAAAGAGTGCCGACCGGCACAATATAGTGCCGATGGCAACACCAACCAGCCGGTGGCCTCTAGCCACTGCCGATGGTGTGTGGGGATGCCTCACAAGGCATTCCCTACCCCTCCAAGGCAAAGCACAAGTGTTTGGTGCAAAACCAGACACAAAACGGTCAAGTTCGGAGGTCCTGAGGCAAGGCGCGTAGCCGAGAACTCCGGGAACTCCAAATGAACACGAACATGGATAATCACCGAGTGTTCAAGTGGTGACGTCCAGGTCTTGAGGACGGTCAAAAATGGGGTGTCCACAACAGCCGATGCCAAGCTGCTTTTGAACAGATTAAGGAATATTTACAGAACCCACCCGTGTTGTCACCACCAGAGCTGGGAAAACCGTTGATATTGTACCTTTCAGTAACTGAGACTATAATGGGCTGTATGCTCGCGCAAGAATCAGAGGACAAGATGGAGAGGGCCATCTACTATCTGAGCAAGAAGATGTTGGAGTATGAGACTCGTTACACACCGCTGGAGAAGGCTTGCTTAGCCTTGGTATGGGCTACCAAGAAGCTGCGGCACTACCTGTTAGCTCACTCCATAATGTTGGTTTCACGACTGGATCCCATCAAATATCTTTTCGAGAAACCGGCACTTACAGGTAGGCTAGCTCGTTGGTTGCTGTTGCTTTCCGAATTTGATCTGAAATATGTGACACGCAAGTCAGTCAAGGGAAGTGCAGTAGCAGAATTCTTAGCCGATCATCCAGTGGAAGGGGGTAAAGCAGTTGAGTACTTATTCCCAGATGAGGCCATTTTGCACATCGAAGATGAAACTTGGACGATGTACTTTGACGAAACGTCAAACCAGTACGGATATGGGATAGGAGTGTTGTTGATAGCACTCAACAATTCCCGTATCCCTCTAGCATTCAAACTCCGGTTCAAAGTCTCGAACAATGAAGCAAAATATGAGGCATGCATTGCCGATCTAGAAGCAGCCCTGGAACTAGGGGCAAAACGGTTGGACGTCATCGGGGACTCGAACCTTGTGTCTCAAGCAAAAGGAGACTGGAAAGTCAAAGAAGAAAAGATGATAATGTATCACCAAACCCTAGACTTGTTAATTCCTCGGTTTGAGGAGCTAAACTTTGCTCATCTACTAAGAGAGAACAACAAGTTCACAGATTCACTAGCAACTCTATCTTCCATGATAAACATCCCGTTTGGAGTCCGGATGCGTCCAGTCATCATTGGCCAGAAGTTTGCGCCAGTATATGAATCAATTGCTGCTATAGATGAGGTTCAAGATGAGAACCCCTGGTATTACGACATTTGGAACTTCTTGGAGAAAGAGGCGTATCCACCAGGGGCAAATGCCAACGATAAAAGGGCAATCAAAAGAATGGCCGTTCAGTTCATCATCTGCGGGGGTAAACTGTATAAGAGAGGTCATCTGGGAATTCATAAGCTGTGTGTAAAAGTCGAAGAATCGAAGCGCCTAATGGAGGCCATCCATGGCGGAGAATGTGGTGCACATATGAACGGGGTAATGTTGGCTCGGAAGATCCTCAGACAGGGTTACTATTGGTCCACCATGGAGGAGGATTGTATCGACTTTGTTCGGCGATGCCACAAATGTCAAATCCATGCAAACCACATGAACATCCCACCGTCGAAACTATACAACATGACTTCACCATGGCCATTTCAGTTTGGGGAATCGATGTGATCGGGGCTGTCACTCCGAAGGGGTCGAATGGGCATGAGTTCATCCTGGTCGCGATAGATTATTTTACAAAGTGGGTCGAGGCCCAATCTTATGCGGTGTTGAAGGCTTCACATGTCGCAAAGTTCATCAGAAACAACACCATTTGTCGTTATGGAGTCCCAAATGAGATCATTTTAGATAATGGTTCCCACTTCAAGAAGGAAGTGATTGACTTGGTGGAGAAATACAATGTGGCTTTTCATAAGTCATCCACATACCGGCCGCAAACCAATGGAGCGGTTGAGGCCGCCAACAAGAACATCAAACACATACTGCAGAAGATGGTGGAAACCTACCGGGACTGGCCAGATAAGTTGCTGTTTGCTCTGTGGGGCAACCGGACTTCAATCAGAACTTCTAATGGGGCGACTCCGTATCCATTGGTTTATGGGATGGAGGCCGTTCTACCTATTGAAATTGAGGTTCCGTCTTTGCGAGTATTGGCCGAGTGTCAGATAGCTGAAGCAGATTGGCAGCAGAGTAGATTTGAAGAACTCATGCTCTTCGATGAAAGAAGACTGAAAGCATTGTACCACGTTCAAGGTTATCAGCGCAGGATTGCCCGGGCTTTCAACAAGAGAGTTAAGTCCAGGAATCTAAAAGAAGGAGATTTGGTACTCAAGGACAACCGAGCTCCCATCCATGACCCAAGGGGCAAGTTCAGACCCAATTGGACTGGTCCCTACATTATCAAGTCTATTTGGTCAGGTGGAGCTGTCGTTTTGATGGACCTAGATGGCCTAGAGTTCTCACTACCGATCAACATAGACAAGTTGAAGAAATATTATCCCTGAGAGGCTCGCTAGGCCAAAAACCCGAAAGGGCGACCTAGGCAAAAGTTAGAGCACGGAAAATTTGAAATTATAAAAACTGAGCTCGCAAGGTTGAAAACCCACAAAGGGCGGCCTTGGCAAAAGTTAGAGCGCAAAAGGAGAGTGAAAATACTCGAGTGAACCCAAGCCTGAACTATGTAAGGCTTGATTCCCATCTTTGGGATACGTAGGTAACTTCATCCTGAAGTCCAGCCATAAGCTTTTTCCCCGATCAACTTTGTCTATTTGATTAGCTCGGTCATCTTTGTCTATTCAGCATTCAAGAGCTTCGATTGTAATCTCTGGTACAGTGCTACTCAAACTAGAGGCAACTTTCCAGTTGCGGGAATCCGATGTTGTGCATCTCAGTGACAGGTCTCAAGCGTGTCCAGTTCTGATCCATATTGAAAATAGTTTTGAAAAGTTTTGATAAAAGTTGACTTTGTTCAAATTAATCTATTTACAACTAAGACCATTTTTGGACCAAAGCGGAAAATTTCCAGTACCCACAACCTTCAATTTCATTGATTTCAATACAGAGTTCTCTTGCTCTTGCATACAAATTGAAGTTGCCTTTTATTACATTCATAAAGAAAACTTGAAAGTACTAATAAAGCAATAAATCCGGGGCATAGTTAAGTCAGGTGTTCCTGCGCCCCCTCCCAGAGCTGGTTGAAGCCTCTGATGCCAAGCTAGGCCCAATCTGTGCCTTCTCATTAAGCCAATCTATGCACTCATCAGACAAAGTGCAATTGAAAGTGGGAGCGGGGGCCAGGAGCTCTCTAGTCCTCCATGCTATCGTATACCGGGCAAGCTATTCACCTCGGATCGAGAATGTAGCCGGGTACTCTATCCCCTCTGGTGGACAAGTCTAATCATGACCAAACTAGCGCTGGAACCGAAATTGGAAGTAGAACACACAGTGAGTCAAGCCAATCAGCTGAATCCCAGGTTGGCGGGTCATGCTATAGCCCATTGCCAGTAGATTGAGCCAAGGGCACCGCCAAGCAATGCGGTCCGCGGACAAGCTGCACATCCAGTCAAACCACCAACTCTCATCAAGGGCATCGACTAGGCGTTACCTGAAGAAGTAACCGCGAGGTGAGTAAGCTGGGCAAGAGTCCACAACCTGCAACTTGTCCATCAACCACACCTGGGAAGGGATAAAAAATGAGAGAATAAAGAATAGAGAGATGTACGATGAGAGAAAAAGTAAGAAGAGGGTTTTGTGAGAAAAACCGAGCTTGAGGGCCGAGTGATGTGAGCAATACATATGTGAGAATTGGGTGGGAAACATTACCTGCAGTAGTAGTGGACTTCTCGCAAATTTGGTCATTTCGCGGCGATGGAAAGCGTCCAAGCCCATCAACGTCTCAGCCAGAGTCATGGCGATGCAACTCTTACCCTCCTTCAAACCTTGGGCAACCTCGATCAACCGGAAACTAGATCCTCCGGAGCCTGAGGCAAGTAAGAAATTAGATAGCATGCACAAACAAAGTGCGTGTTGCCGAAAACCTTGCCAATGATGGTCACCGCGGTCACCGGCACCAGAAAAAGGGCAAATCAAGCTCGGAATATCCAGCATTCCGTCATAAATCAAAGATCGAGCGTCGGGTATTGAGAGCCCACACATTTGTCCTAAGGCTTGGGCATAGCCAAAACGAAGTTGAGGCAAGATTTCTTCGTTATGCTCGGATTCCATCAAAACTTTGAAATCTTCGAAGGTAGGACATACCTCTTGCCCGCCAAAGCTGAAGACATGTGTTACCGGGTTCCAAAACCTTGCCGCAACATGGAGGAACGGAAAGTGCAGCGGAGTACGACTCAGAGTGAATAGTGCGTTTATGTCGAACCCCCGGAAATTCAGCCTTTCCGAGCCATCCAAGTCATGAGATTTTGGGCAAGAAACTCTTCCATTTGGAGCAAATCCGTGTTGAATTGAGAAAAACCACGAAGCTGAGGCCTTTTGTAGAAGATAAGGTTGAGTGGAGAACAGATGTCAGCATTCTGCTGGTTCTTGCAATTCATGGCCGGCCGACCAAATATAGTGCCGACCGACCACCACTTTTGGCCGATGGACATTTCTCATGGCCGATGGCCTTTCCTTATGGCCGGTGGTCTTCCCCCCCGTTCCACGAGCTGTTTATGAGTCGAACATGCTGAGGGATTGTGGTTGGAACCTCTACCGATGCCCTCCGATGATCGATTCTTGCGGGGTCACCCCCTTTTGCTTATCGAGTTGTTGTACATTTGCTTATCGAGTTGTATTTCACTCTCTTTAAGTCTTTGATTTGCTTATCGAGTTGTACTCACACTTGGTTGACTTATCGAGTTTCTTTGTTTTGTTTATCGAGTTGTAAGTTGGTTCATTACCTGATTATTACGATGCGAGTGCTCAATTTTCAAAAAAAGTTCAATCTCACTCACATTGTTATGTGATACCACGCGATGCGATACATAGAAAGTACAAATGTAACACCTTTTTGAACAAAATAGCTGTTTCATTTCCGTCATGTGTTTTGCAAAAATACACAGTTTTGAAAAAATAATAACCTGCCTAACGTAGTGCGATGTGTTTAAACTTCCAGTAAAAAAGAAAGTAAAGCAAAATGAGAATAGGGCAGCAGAATATCGGGATTGATACCAGTAGCCCCCCCCTTTTTTGTAGTCGATGCACTTCTCGCGCCCTTGTTCAGGTCAACTATATGGTTTGACACCTTCATTACTCAAGACAGTGCAAGGAAGTGCACTTTTTCGGAACATTAGTAGGCCTTCGAGTTGACCTCAGGCCGTGTCTTTTTGAGCGATGCTCCGTACGTGCGAGGAACACCCCTTCCCGTATCCTTTTTGTATCTTGTGAACTCCACAAATCGCTTCAATTATACTATGCTGCAGTGCTTTGCATTTCAACATCATGAATAACTTGTCTTTACTATGCTTCAAGTTCTTATACACATTGCATGCGTTGTCGCGTTATGCTTTACTTATATGTGTTCAAGTTCCTGTACACATTGCATGCGTTGTCGCATTATACTTTACTTATATGTATTCAAGTTCCTATACACATTGCATGCGTTGTCGCGTTATGCTTTACTTATATGTGTTCAAGTTCCTGTACACATTGCATGCATTGTCGCGTTATGCTTTACTTATATGTGTTCAAGTTCCTATACACATTGCATGCGTTGTCGCGTTATGTTTCACTTATATGTGTTCAAATTTCTATACACATTGCATACGTTGTCGCGTTATGCTTTACTTACATATGTTCAAGTTCATTTTATACACATTGTATACGTTGTCGCGTATACTTTACTTACATGTGTCTACATCTTCACACATCGCATTGTTATGCGTTCTAATCGGTTTGCGTCGTCACGCACTTTCAATTGCATTGATATGTATGTTGCTAACAATATTGTACCTGTTAAGTTTTCTTTCTTCTTCAGGCACGATATTGTATGTACGGTTCATTTGAAGCTGGCACGACCAGACGAACCGCACAGGTATCGTATTCTCCACGTGAAACGTAGCGAGAATTGCATGATTCTCTTACACTCTCTCTACATTGTAGTGTAGTTTGGTGTGTGCTAGCTTAAGACTGCTGCATTGTTATGCTTCGTTACAGCTTTCTTTGCATGATCATAAGTTATGCTCGGCTTCTTGCATTGTCAGTTGCATTTTGCCCCTGCCTTCGGGCGCATATCTTTATCTGCAGCTTGTATGTTTTGTCTAAGTCTTCGGCCTTGTCAAAAATGGGTCGTCTCTGGGCCTTGACAATCACTCCCGTCATTGTTATGACTTTCGAGTTCTGTCAAAGAGGGGCAACTGTAGACACCCCATTTTTGACCGTCCTCAAGACTTGGACGTCACCGCCTGAACACTCGGTGATCACCCATGTTCGTGTTCGTTTTGAGTTCCCGGAGATCTTGGCTACGCGCCTTGCCTCAGGATCTCTCAACTCGACTGTTTTGTGCTTGATTTTGCACCAAACACTTCTGTTTTTGCTTCTGAGGGTAGAGATTAGCTTGTTAGCTACCCCTAACACCCGCCGGCCCTGGATTGAGGCCACCGGCCGTGTCTTCTTGCTACCGGCCATTGGTGAGATATACTATTGGCCGGTCGGCATCTTGTGTGGTCGGCCGGCCATCCGTTTGGCCGATGGCCTCCTTTTCTAGCCGGTACCACCTTTTTGCCTTTTTTAGGCATAATGCATGCCAGCTGTGCCAGCTGGAATGTACGAAACCCGCCCCCCGTGCACGGGTGTGGCTGTTTTGAACCTTTGACCCTTTTGATCCAACTTCTTGCACCCTTTGCTCAAGCATCTTGAGGAAGCTTGACCCTTTGTCTTAGCTTCCTCAAGAAGCTTGCACCCTTAGCTTAGCTTCCCTTGGAAGACTTGACCCCTTTACGATAGCTTCTCTTGGAAGCTTAGCCTTTCCCATTGTCCATATAAGAGTCCCCACCTCCTCCTTTGTGTTGGTTCAGCAAAATCAGACCTAAAACATATATATTCTGATATATACATCTTCTCTCTCTATATCTCCCTCTCTCTCTCTCTCTCTTCATTTGTGTGTGTTTGAGGGCCTAAAAGTGTATTTAGTCCTTAGTTTTGCACTAAGACACACACCATTACACCATACTTCGACTTAGGAGGTCTTGAGGGTTTGTTCTTGAAGCTTTGGGTCGATTTTGACCAGAAGAAGAGGGCTGAGCTTGCTGTTCTTGAAGTGTTCTTCAAGGATAACATTATTTACTTTATATTCTCCAATCTTGCACTAGTCTTTAACCTATCTTGCATACTGATTTAAGCTTTGTGTAAAACTGAAAAAAGTCTTGTATTTGCATGCTTAAGATCTTTCATTAAGGTCATTTTGGTGTTGGGGATCGACCTCCCCCTCTTAGGCCTTGTTTGGCCCTTTTTGTGCCTTTTTTTGCCTTTTTTTTTATAAGCTTTGGGGGCTTTTGTGTATTGGCCTTCTCACCACTGAAATCTAGGGGATTTTCAGTGCTGAAGAAGGGGTTTTGAAGTCTTGCATAGGGAAGGGACACCCCTCTCCCTTGGTCTCTCTTTTGTTTGCATCTTTGGCTCATAAGGGTAGCATGTATGATTAGTTGTTCTTGGCTTCATTTCAGAGGTTTTTGGGTGTTATTGGGTCATATTATGCCTCTGTTTTTGGTCGGATTAGTGACCCCTTTCATGCTTAATATACTTGATTTGTATTCCTCTCTTTTGCCTAGAAGTGCATCATGTATTTAGTCTACCATGCACTCATGTTTTGGCCTAACTTTGTGAAGTTCTTAGCCATGTCTTACCATGCTTGAGGTCTGTTGGGAACTGTTTTGGTCATATTTGCCGTGTTTAGGGTAACCCTTTTATATTTTGGCTTGTGAGCCTTGAGGGTGTGAGTCATGAGCATGCTTTAGTCGGGTTATTTCAGTGATTCGGAACACTTCTCATGCTATTTCAGTCCCTAATCCATGCTTGTATGCTTGCATTCATCATCCCTTTCATGCCTTGAAGGATTACTCTTTTATGCCTAGAAATGAGTCATTGTGTATAATACCATGTTTAGGCATTTGAGGCTACCATATCAGTGGGTTTTGGGGTGTATTTTGATGCATAGAAATTCCGCTTTTGGTTGCTTAGTTCACGCCATGAGTGCTTGGGGTAAGTGTTGAGCAATGCTCTCTTTTGTGGCCTTGAATCCCTTCCATTTTTGCATCCATTCCCTTGCATGTTTTGGCATCATTCTTGGCATGCTTTTCAAAGTTTAACATGAGTGTTTAATGTCCATGTATATCACCTTTGAGTGTTCTTGTGAGTAGCCCTCCATGCTTGGGTGATGGGCCTTGGTGTGTGCACATTTGCATGCATAATTTGTCCCCTTTTGCATCATCTTTTGGCCACTGTTTTGGGGTGAGGCTGAGGCCTCCCATTTCGGTTTAAGTCCCTCCTTATGTATAGTTGCATGTTTGACATGTTGTCTCTAATTACATGCTTACATTATACCATGTTTGCATTATATATTAGATTGCATTGCATTGCCTCTTGTATGATTAGTGCATTGCACATTTGCATATTAGGTTGCATTGCATTTGGCATGCCTTGCTTACTTAGTTTCATATCGCATATGTGAGGTACATTGCATACTTGCATAGCATTTTGCTCGGTTTGGGGTGTCAAACCAAGCATGAGGGGTGAGGTGTGTCCGTACTCAAAGTGACGAAACACGCCTCAACCCTCGGTCGCCAATGCCCTTGATCTCAACATGATAGGTTGTTGGCACTCATTTGTTTAGTTTGCATGCATTTACATTGATTTGCAACTTGGCCTCTTAGCCCATCATGCATCGAAATGCGCAATTGATGGCCCGAGGGTCGAGGGCCACACTCCCTTGAGTCTATTACATGATTGGGAGAGTGGCCATGCGCACATTTGCTTGAAAATTCCATGCCATACACTACTTGCCCTTTGCTGCTATCAACTGCAGGAAGCAATGGCCGACCGGCCACATACAGCGCCGACTGGCCACCAAAGTCCAGCCGGTGACACCATCTTTGGCCGATAACCTTATTCCCATGGCCGATGTCCTTTTTCTCTGGCCGGTGGCACTCCACAGCACTCAGAAGGAAGTTCAAAGCAGTTCTGGAAACTTCCACGATTTCCAGAGGGGTGAGGTAGTGTAAACAGAGGCAACAGTGGTATATGGTACGGGTTTTCGGGCGAGACGGATCGAGCATGCATCATTCACGCATTCCGAGGCAGAGCTGCAGCAGTCTCTTTAGCTTCATATTTCAATTATTTTTTGTGATTAATTTGTTAATTAATTAGAGGGTCTGTAATAATTGATGGCCCGAGGGTCGAGGGCCACACTCCCTTGAGTCCATTACATGATTGGGAGAGTGGCCATGCGCACATTTGCTTGAAAATTCCATGCCATACACTGCTTGCCCTCTGCTGCTGTCAACTGCAGGATTCTGCAGGAAGCAATGGCCGACCGGCCACATACAGCGCCGACCGGCCACCAAAGTCCAGCCGGTGACACCATCTTTGGCCGATAACCTTATTCCCATGGCCGATGTCCTTTTTCTCTGGCCGGTGGCACTCCACAGCACTCAGAAGGAAGTTCAAAGCAGTTCTGAAAACTTCCACGATTTCCAGAGGGGTGAGGTAGTGTAAACAGAGGCAACAGTGGTATGGTACGGGTTTTCAGGCGAGACGGATCGAGCATGCATCATTCACGCATTCCGAGGCAGAGCTGCAGCAGTCTCTTTAGCTTCATATTTCAATTATTTTTTGTGATTAATTTGTTAATTAATTAGAGGGTCTGTAATAATTAATTAGCTAGGATAGTTGATTCATTATTCAGATTGTATTATTCTTTAGGACCCTCCGACCAAGGGCAATTGTGTAATAAGTGTGTGTGAATGTGTGTATGTTTTCCAACCCCCACTTCTTTCTTCCCTTTTATTTACTAGCTTTCGATGGTTAGTATTAGGGCATATTGAAATTAGCATACCTTATGTTATGCATGCGTGCATTCATACATTTGTCTTGCATACACCGGGCTCGGCGCATCACGCTAACTGCATTGTATTTCAATTCCAAATTGAATACGTGTTATCTATTGAATTTCACATGCCATGTTTAGGATAGCCGAGCCTGTCTAGATTGCATCCTTGCATGTGTTGCACATTAGCCATTTTTAACATGAACTAGGATCATGCATATGATTACTAACTAGTTTCTGTTTTGGCTTGGAGTACTAGGTAAGCTTTTATGCTTTAGCATGCCACATGTGTGTGAATGTTGTCATGACAGCATAATTACCATGAGGCTAGTTGCTTATGTGATATAACTGCCTGAATGCCTGTGGGTGAAGGTTAGGTTATTTGAATTGGAACAATGCATTGAATGCGAGTTTTTAAGCCCACTTGGAAGTGGCAAAACCATATTTTCTAAAGCCCACTTAAGGGTGGCAAAATTCACGTCTTAGCCTACTTGCGGGTAGCACAATCAGATCATTTTCAAATAAACAAACATGACATGTTTCGTTCCAATTTAAGCGACTTAGTCTATACTTTTTTGCTGTGCGCATCACATAATAAATCTAGGCTAATAACCGGAATAAGAACACATAAACGTTTTCAAAATCGGATATCATGATTAGTAGAGGCCGATCTTCAGATCAGGCGAGAGGGGGTGCTCATAGCTGACCTTCCCCAATCGTACCTAAGTTCCCGAGCTGAGGCAACTTTGGTGATGACAGACACGTGGCCTTAGGCAAACGAGTTAGGGTTTCCTAAATTCCCCATTAAAAAAAAATATTTAGGTGGCGACTCTGTATCTGGCAAAGCAGTCCATGTTTGGTACTTCTTTACAAAAATCTGTTTTCTCGAAACAATTTGCCAGATTTGGACTCTTTGGTTCAGATTAGGAACCGTGACAAATTGAGTCCGAACTGTAGCGCGGAGGCCCTCACGTGGGGCGCGTCCACACTATGCTGACTGTGTAGGCTGGTGGCTCTGTGTCTGCCTCGAACCAGATGCACCATGTGTGCCACCCAACTGAGGGCAAAATTTCTTCATGTGCCCCACCTTCCTACACTGATAACACGTGAGCGGTCGCCTTCTCCCCTGACTCTGGCTCTTAAAACGAGCCAAAGATGATACAGACCGTTGCCCTCCTTCTCTCTGTGGGCAAGCTGGAGACTTGTGACCCAACTGATCACACTTGTAACAAGTGAAATCGACCTGACCACATCTCCCAGAACTTGAACTTGACACTGGAAAAGTGGACCTTGACTGAGCTCCCTGGGATTACTATGGGGTAGGACCACTAT
Source organism: Camellia granthamiana (assembly GCA_036172215.1). Taxonomy (NCBI): domain Eukaryota; kingdom Viridiplantae; phylum Streptophyta; class Magnoliopsida; order Ericales; family Theaceae; genus Camellia; species Camellia granthamiana. The sequence continues at coordinate 77,195,953 of CM069908.1, read as the reverse complement.
GTCTCTTACTATCTCCCTGAACATCCTGACTCCTCCTCCATCTGCATCACGGTCTCAAGATGAGCTGCCGCCTCCACAAGTCGTCCATAATCCCCAATCATCAACACGGCCACTTTGAACATGAGCTCGATCCTCAACCTCTTCTCGAACTCCAAACAACGGCGTTCCTCTATCGTCACTAACTTTGGTGCTAACCTAGAGAGGCTAGTAAATGTGGCCTCAAACTCGGCCACCAGAGTGTTCAACTGTACCAATTTGGAAAACTGATCCCTCAACTTCTCCCTAACAGTGGGAGACAAAAACTTATCCTGGAAGGCGCTGATGCATACTTCCACCACTGACCCGCATCTCCCTTCAGTTGGAAAGACGCCAAGATCACTCTCAACTGGTCGTCCTTGATGCCAAGCATCTCGAACGTCTTCACTATTTGCTCTAGGCACTCATTTACCTTCAGTGGCTACTTGGGATCACCCACAAAACTCATTTGGATTTGACAAGAAAAAATCTCGCTTCAAAAAAGATAGCCCTACCTTAGCTACTTGGGCCTGGACTTGATTTTCAGCTTTGAGAATGTTTATAGACTCTAGCAATGCTCCGGCCATCTCACGGGCTAAGGTGCCCATGGCCTGCTGACCAACCAGTTCAGCGACATTGGCCTGAACAACCCCTTCTTCTTGCGTCGAAATCTTATCTGCTTAGGCCTACCACATCTACCACCACCACGTCCACATCCTGCATCCTAATGAAGGTAACAAAAAATATTGGCACATTTACAAATGTATCGAAGCTAAGTAACTCGCGTCCTCATGCGGTGGACAACAATAATTCACTCCACATAAGCATATCATCACATAAACACATACGAATTTCATTTCTAGAAAATGATCGTCCCGTGGTGTTGCTAGAGTTCCAATTAGAAACAGCATGATCAAATGCTCTTCTAACAGGACTTCTAGAAACCCGTAGACCCAATCAATATCTTAAGAACTAAATCCCATACCTTCACATAAGCTTTTTTTTTACATAGCGTACCATACATACTAATGTCTCTATCAAGCGAGACAAACCCATTGTGGTAACAACCACTTTCCACGTACCCAAACTATTCAAACTCGTTACGCTCTAATACAAAGTTGTAACACCCCCAAAATAATTACAAGACTCCAACTCCAAACACTAGGAGAAAGTGATATAAATAAAATAAGAAACTTTCATTAATCAGAGCTAATATAAAAAAGGTGACATATGCAATATACATTCATAAATCGTTCATCTTGAATCTACAACATGTGTTACAAGTAGTAATAATGAGTGAAAGCTAAATAGATATTCATATGCCCTAATGGCTTACATCTTTCCAAGACTATGCTTGGTTACAACAAAATGAGTCATAAGCTCAATACAAATAAAGCCCTAGGCTTGTAAAAGAGTAAATACGAAATAAACGGAGATTGAGCCTTCAGCTCCACAATCTTCCCAAGCTAAGTCCTTGGTGGAGGCATATCACCAGCACTTGAAAATGGTTTTTCCTAAGTACAGTGAGCCAAAGCCCAATAGAAACAATCTAACACAATATATGAATCTCAACAAAGATGTGAGTATAATGTGCATATACAATGCCGATGATAAAATCATTCATATTCTACAAGATCATGATATGTCAAGTTTTATATCTCAATCCATTATATTTCAATTCATTTCAAGTTGTATAGAATGATCAAATTGTAAAAGAGAGGGGGGACCTCGAAATTGAAGAGAAAAGAGTGAGAAAAAGAGAGAAAATTCAAGTTGTGAGCCAAAAACACTTCCATCTTCCATAGACACCTTCCATGGCTTATACACACTGAAATTCCACCTTTTAGACATCCAAAACAACTCCAAAAATTCTGAAATAGCTAAATTTTAGTAGTGATTGATCAAATGAAAGAGTGAGTGTTGTTGAAAGTGAGGAAAAATAAGAGAGTTAGCCGTTTTTCCATCACACATATCCAGAGCTCCATTCTAGTTTCGAATTGAGGATTGAGAATACACTTTCTAAACTTGAGGGTGATCAAGGGAAAGTTTGGAAATCAAGAAGTTCAATCTTTCTTTGGAAGGTGAATTTCTAGTATTTCATTTTCTTATATTTTCTATCTCATATTTATTTTTTTGCTTCTTATTTCATAGTGTTTTGTTATAATCCAAATGGTTTGTTTATCTCATATTTATTTTCTTACTTTATATTTCATAGTGTTTTGTTATAATCCAAGTGGTTTGTTTATCTCATATTTATTTTCTTGCTTCTTATTTCATAGTGTTTTGTTATAATCCAAGTGGTTTGTTTATCTCATATTTGTTTTCGTACTTTATATTTCATAGTGTGCTGTTGTAATGCAAGTGGTTTGTTTAGCTTCTTTTTTTTTTTTTTTTTTTTTTTTGCTTGCTCTTGTTTCATATTAGTTGTGTTGTAAGCTATCCGGTAGTGGTTAGTTGAGCCACCTACATATTTCTTGTTTGTTCCTTTTCTTGGTTTTGCAACAAGACAAGTTTTGCTCGGCCTAGTTGGCCGATTGGATTAGCTTCTTTCGGGATGGCGTAATCTCCCAATGTTGACTAATTTCCACTGATGGTTCCAAGGAACATGAAGCTTTTATTTTGTTTATTTTTATTTTGAGTGTTTTGTGAGATTTTGTTTTATTTTATTACAATATTCGCTCATCTTTCTCTCATTTAGTTTGTAATAATTTATTCAATGTGTTGTAATAATTTTTCGCCCCACTTCTTTCTATTCCATTCTTTTACTTGCTTTCCTTATTTGTGGATATGCATCATGTTTTGTTGTTTTTTAGTATATCCTTGTTGTGCATCCATGTTTCATGCATCTTGATTCGGTTAATTTTGCATTTGTGGATTTAATCAATTCCTATGTGATTATGTGCACTACCTCATGTTCTTGAGATGATTCACGTGTCATATCTTAGAAGCGAAATCTTTAGTTACATCTCATATATGAATTGCATTAGAATTTTGTATATAAGATCATACATTTTTGCTACCTTTGTTCTGTAGTTGTACGCGGGACGTCGATAAATATGTAAGTTTTTATGCTTTAGCATCCCGCTTGTGTGTGTCTTTCTTACTATGTTTAACATTCCTACCATGAGGCTATTTGCTTATTTAATATAACTGTATGAATGCCGGTGGATGGAGGTTGTGTCGCTTAATTTGGAATAATGTTGATTTTCATGTTTGTAAACTCAATTTATTTGGGTTGTACATCTTCAAAACTACATGAAATCAAGTTGTTCCAAAGTGGGTGACATAGTCTATACTTGTATGCTTCACATAGTAGTTTTTTTTTAGGATTTATTAAATAATCGGAATATGAACACATAAAGGGAAAAAAAATCATATCAAGGTTAGTAAAGGCTGATCTTTTGATCGGGCGAGTGGGGGTGCTCAATTAATGACCTTTCCCCTTCATACCTAAGGTTCCGAGCCAAGCATCCTTGGTTACAATGAACAGTGGCCTTGGCATGAGTCATGGGTTTCTTAACTTTTCCAAAATAAATATTAGGTGGCGACTCTGAGATTTGATGATGCAGTCCTTTTGTGGCAATAATTTTGTAATAAAATGGATTTTCTGTAAAGTTGCTAACTATGGACTCTCATCTATGTTTTACATTGCACTCGTGAGACTAGATCAAAGAAATCAAGGGTCCGAACTATTTAACGTGCATGGGGTACCTCTCAGGCATGTTACAGCTATCGGTGAGTTTGACTTGCATCTCGGCGAGTCTGTTAAGTCGACAGCCTTGTTTTTAGTAGTTGCACAACTTGCACTTGTGAACAGAGTGATAGAAACACAAAGGGGTGTCCTGAAATGGAGTCCCTCCATGAGAAGATCTCATGTGGGAAGGTGGAGAAAGGCTTAAATGTGTATCCTGATTCGAGTATTAGATACTGGGACCGTCTTTTCGTGCCGAAGTCTTGTTAAGAGGAAATACTTCGAGAGTTTCACCATTCACGCCTTGAGGTGCATCTAGGAGGCACAAAGATGTATCACGACCTTAGTCACCAGTTTTGGTGGAGGAGAATGAAGAAGGATGTGGCTATGTTTGTATTGAGGTGCCTTACTTGTCAACAAGTGAAGGCCGAGCATCAGAGGCGAATGGGTTTGTCACAACCCTTTCCTATAGCCGAGTGGAAGTAGGAGCATGTCATGATGGATTTTGTTGTGGGCCTTCCGAGGACTCAACGGGGTAGTGACGTAGTTTGGGTGGTAGTTGATCGGTTGACCAAGTCGGCGCACTTTTTACCTATGTGTGTGAGTGACTCGGTAGATTATCTTGCCAACCTCTATATTAGGGACATAGTGAGGTTGCACGGGGTCCTTGTGACAATTGTGTCGGATAGAGATTCACGTTTCACGACTCAGTTGAGGTAGAGCCTACAAGATTGACTTTTAGTACTGCATACCATCCTTAGACTTAGTGGAAATACGAGCATACTATTTAGATCTTTGAGGATATGCTTTTGGGTTGTGTTCTTGACTTTAAAGGGTCATGGAAGAGACACTTGCCCTTAGTGGAGTTTTTTTATAACAATAGCTTTCAATCAAGTATTGGCATGTGTAAACACCCCATTTTTTACCGTCCTTACGACTTGGACCACTTGCACACCCAATGATGAAGTTATATATGCTTATCAAGTGCTCGAAGTCCTCAGCTGAATGCCACAGCTTTGAGCCTTCAAACCCTACACACATTTTGCCTTGTTCTTGGACCAAAATCATATTTTTTCAAGCCTAAAAAAAACCTTGTTGACCTGTCAGCCACTTGTGTGGCCTGCCGGCCCCTTGTGTAGTTGTAGGCATCCCATTTTTTACTGCCCTTAAGACTTGGGTGCCTCAAGTTGATCACTTGATGATGAAAAACTACATTGTCCAATCGCTCAATTTCTTTCGTAAGAAGAGCTTCTAAATCCCAACCTTACACCCCATTTTGGATCCAAAACTATTTTTGACCAAAACTATTTTAGACCTTAAAACCCTCTCTTTCAAAATATTTTTGAAAATGTTTTTACGATGTTCCGAGGCTCACATTTCATTAAATGTTGCGCTTTTTGGTAAATCAAGCAAGGACAAAGTGGAAATAAATGGAGGAGAGGTGAACTCTTTGAAAAATCTTTTAAAACCTCTTATTTATAGGTTTGGAGTTGAAGAAAATAGGAGGGGAGGGAAGAAAACTAGTTGGGGAAATGGTTGAGCCTTAAACCGTTAAGGGAGAACTGGGCAGCCTCACTAAATCAAGCCTATCCTTTTTTACACTTGGACTTTAGTTGTGAGGCCACCACCATTGGAAGTGGACTTCTGAGGCTTCATTTTACACTCAATAATCTCCTAAAGCCGACTCCGGATGAGGAAGATATGGCCGTTTGAAGTTAGGCATCAATCCGGTTAAGACAAAACTGAGCAACCTTCACTAAAATAGGCTTATCTCTTAGCAAACTTAGAATTTAGATGTGAAGCTGCCACCATTGGAAAGTAGACTTCTTGGGCTTCAATTTAGACTCAAGAATGACCTAAAACCGAGTCTGGATAAAGGAGATATTCCCATTTGAAGTCAGGGCTGGAAGCAGATTTTTTGTGGCCAGCAGGCCATCACTGGTGGATGGCAGGCCACACTTCTGGCCTGCCGGCCACTGGTGAAAAACCTAGATATTTTGTGCCAGCTGTCCTGCAAAAACTCCAGCTGTTCCAAGCTTGATATTTTTTACCTGATGGGCTGTTTTTCTACATATACCAGGCCTTCCCTTGTGGTTTAAGGTTACAAAAATTTTCAAAAGTTCCAAAACTTGGAATTCTCTCTCTATCTCTATCTCTATCTTGCAACCTATACACCCTCTTTCTACATTTCCTACACCAATATTGGAGCTCTCCTAGTTGAGATACTTGAGTCCAAATTTCAGCCTTTGAGAGTGAAAGACTTGTGGTTTGTGAACCTCTTCAAGAGGTATAATTTTGAGCACCTTTGCACTACTTCTTTTCTATATTTTCTTGCTAATTTTGAACTATTTTTTAACTATTTTTATGGGCTGAAACTTGTGGTTTAAAACTACCAAAGGTGGAGGGGTTAACCACCCTTCTCTGAACCTTATTCTCTAAGTTTTTGCCCTTGTGTTTCCCATTCTTTGATCAAATTTTTTAAGCTTTTTACCACTGATTTTCAAAGCTTTTCAAAGGATAAAAAGGTGGTTTTGAAGTCCCAAAAATGGAGGGGTTAGCCACCCCTCCTTTGGCTTGTTTACTAGCTTAAATTGCTCCATGTTTTAACTTATTGTTTTAGCTACTTTTGTCTTCATTCCAGCACATTTTTGTACTGTTTTTGGGCTGTTAGATTCTATATTTTTGGGCTGAAACTTGGGTTTTAAGGCCATTAAAGGTTGAGGGGTGTTCTACCCTTCTTTGTACCTTGTTTTGGAGGCCTTTGCCCTTGTGTTTCCCATCCTTTTACTACGTGTTTTTGAGCTTTTTAAAACTAAATTTTAGAGTAATTTAAGTGGTGAAAATCATGTTTTGAAGTCCAAATTTGGAGGGGTTAGTCTCCCCTCCTTGTGCTTTGTTTGCTAGACTAGTTAGCTCTATGTCTTAGCTTAATTTTCTAGCCTTTTATAGCTTAATTCCAGCATGTTTTCACCTTTGTTTTAGACTACCTTGCCTCTGTTTTTGGCTGGTTGTTGCATTTGAGTCTTGTTTTGCATGCTTCTAGTATAAGTGTCCTCACAAGCTTGGTGTTTTAGGCCTTTAGGCACCACTTGTTTGAGTTGATTGCATGTTTTAGTATTTTTCTCACTTAATTTCAGCAATCATTAATCTCTGCAACCTCCCTTATTTCTTGACTCTTAGTTTGCTTTGAGGGTTGTTTCAACTTTAGGATTGTTTAAGCTTGAGATTGAGATCCATGCTTAATGGTTTAATCCTCTTTTGGGGGTTCATTATCAATGGCATGACACCTCTCTCTTGCCTTAAACTACCCATTGTTTGACACTTCCTTCTCTTTTAGAGGACTTAACTCACCAATGGACATAATTGGTTAAAGAATGGAAGGGTAATTAAAATGAGTAACTAAAAGTTGAAACTGAAATTGTGCAAAGATAAGAATTTGATTGTGTTTCGGTGTGTTCAATCGGACGTTAATTGAACACAAGGAAAATTGGGGCATTTCATACTCAAAGTGATGAAATGTACCAAGTTTCCTAGGTCTCCATTGCCCTTGATCATGCATGATAGGGTGAAGGTTTTTGGAGTCTTGTTTTGTTGCATTTATTGAACTTGCACTTTGGTCCATAAGCCATCATGCAATGAAATTGCTTGATTGATGGTTTGTGAACCAAATTTTGTCCCTCCTTTGACCTGTTTGCTGATACGGAGAAGCAAAGTATGCCGACAACCCTTGAGAATACCTTATTCTTGCTCTGTTTGTCCTCTGCTGCAGCAAGGAAGGACTTGGCTTCAGTAGCCAGCAACCCCTCAGCAGTGGCTAGCAAGCCACCTCTAATGGCCGGCAACCTCTCACTTCTGGCCTGCCGGCCACCAGTGAAAAATTCAACAGTGTGCTTCTAAAGCAGAGCAGAGTTGATCTGGAGAAGGAAAATAGTGTAAGTGTTGTGCAACAAAGGCATACAGTAGTAAGACAGTGGTTGTTTTTGGGTGGAAAACCTTGCATCCTTGTGCATTCCTCATTTCCCGAGGTAGAATATCTAGTTTAGCATAGTATTTCATTGTTATAATTAGTTAATTTCTTGTACGTAATTAATTAGTTAGTTTGTTATTGTAATTGCTTAATTAGTTAACTAGAATAGTTAATTAGTTGTTTTTGTAATTAGTTAGAATAGTTAATTAATTTGTTGTAATAATTAATTAATTAGGTTAGAATAGTTAGTTAATTTATTTCATTCGGTTTGTAATAATTAGTTAAGTAGTTTAGCTTAGCTAGTTTATTCATTCGGACCTTCCTGCGCGAGGGCATAAATGTTGTAATAATGTGTATGTTTTCCAACCCCACGTCTTTCTCCCTTTATTTATCCGCTTACAATGGATAGTTTAGGAGCATCAAGTTTCGTTTAGCATACCTTATGCTTGTATTCATTCATTTGTATTGTATGCACCGAGGCTCGGCGCATCATTCTATTTGCATTGTCGTTTAAATACATTCTTTGAATACATGCTTAGACCGCATGTCTTGAATTAAGTCATATGCCAAACATGCATTTTTCTAACTAGTTTCTTTTTTGGCTTGGAGTACTAAGTGAGTTTTTAGTGCTTTAGCATACTTGCATGAGTGTGAGTGACTGTCATGACTAGCATGCTTTCCATGAGGCTAAGTGCTTACTTGCTAAACTGTTTGAGTGCCTGTGGATGAAGGCTTGTTGCTTGAATTGAAATGATTCAATAAATGTACGTTTAAGCCCACTTCGTCAAGTGGCAAATTCACAACTTTAAGCCCACTTTGTTAAGTGGCAAAATCAAATCCTTTTCAAAAAAACAAACACAAAATTGAATTGTTCCAATTCGGGCAAACTAGTCTATACCTTGCGCCCACACATCACATAGTAAATGCTAGCCTAATAAACCAGAACAAGAGTATATTATGTTGATAAAAATCATATCATGATTAGTAGAAGCCGATCTTTGATCGAGCGAGTGGGGGTGCTCAATTCATGACCTTCCCCTCTCGTACCTAAGTTCCCGAGCTGAGGCAACTTTGGTGATGATGGACACGTGGCCTTTAGCACGAGTCATGGGTTTCCTAAATTTTTCCAAAATAAAATATTTAGGTGGCGACTCTGTATCTGGCAAAGCAGTCTAATTTTGGCATTTTGATTCAAAATCAATTTTCTAAAAGATTTGTTGGATTTGGACTCTTTGATGATTATCTATTTCACATTGCACTTGTGAAATTAGATTCAAAACCGCGGGAGTCCGAACTGTGGGGATTCTTTCAAACTTCCGAAAGGGGATGCGAAAAAGTCGAGCTACAATAGTTTTGCAAATATTTTGGCCAGCTATGCCAGCCATTTGCACAAATGCATGCACCTGCGTACACATGTATTTATTGATATTTCTGAGGGATTTTGATGTTTTTCTATATATAGGAGGCCTTCCCTTCTATTTTTTAGGGTTGAACATTTTGGAGCAAAATTATCTCTCTCTCTCTCTCTCTCTCTCTCTCTCTCTCTCTCTCTCTCTCGCAAATTCCTAAGCTTTTGTCTATACACTCTACACCAAACCTTGTGGTCTTTGAGCTGAGGTACTTTTGAGCCTACTTTGAGCTCTTGATGGTGTGTAAGTGTTGGTTTAACACTTGGAAAGGGTTCTCCTCTTCAAGAGGTATAAGACTTGGCTTATTTCTTTGCTTTCTTTTCTATTTTGCCTACTGTTTTTAGACTATTTTTGGGCTGTTTATTCTCTGAAATTTTGGGCTGAAACTTATGGTTTAAAGCTACCAAAGGTGGAGGGGTTAATCACCCTTCTTTGAACCTTGCTCTCTAAGTTTTTGCCCTTGTGTTTCCCATTCTTTTCTCAAATTTTTTTGAGCCTTTTACTACTGAATTTCAGAGTTTTTCATAAGCTAAAAATGTTGTTTTGAGGTCCCAAAAATGAAGGGGGTATCATCCCCTCCTTGTGCTTGTTTACTAGCTTAACTTGCTCCATGTCCTAGCTTATTGTTTTAGCTATTGTTAGCTTGATTCTAGCACTTTTTTGGACTGTTTTAGGACTATTTTATGACTTTTTTTAGTTGTTCATTGCATTTGAGCTTTGTATAGCATGCTTGTAATGTAATTGTTCTGATAGGCTTGGTAGTTTAGACCTTAGCCACCAACCTATTTGAGTTTATAGTGTTTATTTCTTATTTTCCATGCTTGTGATCACCCTTAATCACCTCTGCAACCTCCCTCCTTTCTTGGATTTTTCTTTACTTTGAAAGTTGTTTCGAACTAGTTGCTTGTTTAAAGCCTGAGATTAAGGTATTGTGCTTAATGATTTAATCCCTTTGGGGGTTCATTACCAATGGTATGACACTTCTCTCATGCCTAAAACAACTCTTAGTTTGGTACTCCTTTCCATTAGAGGACTTAAAGCTCACTTTTGGACTCAATTGATTAAGGAATTGATGGTAATTAAAATGGAGTAATAAAATTGGGACTAAAAGTGATGCAAGATAATAAAATCAACTTGGATTCAATCGGGCGTTAATTGAACCCATTGAGCCTTGAGTCGTTTCATACTCATTAGTAATTTAAACGGTTCAAGAGTCAATGTCAACCACTTCCCTTGTTCAATTCATGATAGAGAGGAGGTTTGGGAGTCTTTCTTGTTGTATTTATTGAACTTTGTACGTCTTGGTTCATAGGCCATCATGCAATGAGATTGCATCGATTGATGGTTTGTGAATTGAGCTTGCCACTCCTTTGAGCTGTTTTGATGATAAAGAGGGGTAAGGTGTACAAACATACCTTGAGAATACCCTGTTTGTGCTCTGTATGCTTTCTGTTACAGCAGGAGGAACTAAGCATTAGAGGCCGGCAGGCCACTATTTCTGGACGGCAGGCTACCATTTGTGGCCAACAAGCCACCACTTCTGGCCTGCCGGCCACTTTTGTCAAATTGAGCAGTAACTTTCTAGAGCAGAACAGAGTAAGATCTGAGGTGAAAAGAGGTTCTATTGTGCAATAAAAGCATTTTGACAGCAGAACAGTGAGGTTTTCGAGTGGAAATCCGCACATGCATGAGCATTCCTCGTTTCCCGGGGCTAATTAATTAGTTTAGCTATTTATTTCATGTTGTAATTAATTAGTTAGTTCTAATTTGTAATTAATTAACTAGTGTAATTTATTAGTTAGTGCTAGTGGTTTTGTAATAACTAGCTAGAATAGTCAGTTGATTTGGTTTGTAATAATTAGTTAATTCGTTTTGTAATAGCTAGTTAATTAACTTAGCTAGTTAGTTTATTCGGACCCCTCCTATGCGAGGGCACAATTTTAAAAATGTGTATGTCTTCCAACCCCACGTCTTTCTCTCTTTTATTAATCTGCTTATGATGGTTAGTTTAGAGCATCATGTTTTATTTAACATCTCTCATGCCTTGCATCCATTGTCTTGCATGCATTGAGCTCGGCACATCATTCTAACTTGCATTATTAGTTAAAACTTCTTTGAATACGTGCTTAGATCGCATGCTATCAAATTGATTCATATGCCATATTAGTAGCCAAGCCTAGTAATTGCATATTGTATGCATTGCATTAGTTATATTGCATAGTTAGGATCACACATTTTTTCCTAACTCTTTTATCTTTTTTGGCTTGGAGTACTAGGTAAGCTTTTATTTGTTTTAGCATATTGCATTGAATGTGGTTGTTGCCATATCACAGCATGTTCACCATGAGGCTAAGTGCTTAAGTGATAAACTGTTTGAATGCCTATGGATGAAGTCTAATTGCTTGAATTGAAATAATTTGAGTAATGTTCATATGTGATCACTTTTTCAAGTGGCACATTTGCAAAACTCTTTTCAAAAACAAACATGAAATCAAATGTTTCAATTCTTGCAAATTAGTCTATACTTGTGTGCGCATCACATAGTAAGTTAGCCTAATAAATTGGAATAAGAACATATAATGTAAATAAGATTCACATCATGATTAGTAGAGGTCGATCTTTGATCGGGCGAACAGGAATACTCAATTCATGACCTTCCCCTCTCGTACCTAAGTTTTCGAGCCGAGACAATCTTGGTGACGGACACGTGGCCTTTGGCACGAGTTATGGGTTTCCTAAATTTCTCGAAAATATTTAGGTGGCAATTCTGTATCTAGCAAAGCAGTCTATTTTTGGCATTTTTTATTCAAAATTGATTTTCCAAAAGATTTGTCGGATTTAGACTCTTTGGTGTTTATCTATTTCACATTGCACTTGTGAGATTAGATTCAGAACCGCAGGAGTTCGATACTATAGGGCTTATTCATCTTCCGAAAGGAGTGCGAAAAGTCGAGCTACAGCATGGCACTGTTTAAGGTCTTATATGGTCGACTGTGTAGGTCCCCTATGTATTGGGCCAAGGTGGGTGATACACCTATGTTGGGTCCAAAGTTAGTCCGAGAAACAAAGAAGAAAGTTTCACTTATTCGTAAAAGGTTGGTTACTACCCAAAGTCACCAGAAAAGTTATGCCGACCGTAGGAGGAGACCCTTGTCTTTTGAGGTGGGAAACTATGTCTTCTTGAAGATATCACCTAGGAGGGGTTTGATGAGATTTGGAAAGAGTGGGAAGTTATCCCTCGATTCATTGGGCCTTTTGAGATCCTTGAGGAGATTGGAGAGGTAACGTATCGTTTGGCCATGCCGCCACAACTTTTCGAGGTTCATGATGTGCTTTATATTAGCATGCTTCGGAAGTATGAGCCAGATTCATCACACATGTTGGATTGGAATGACTTAGAGGTAGATGAGGATGCCTCGTATGAGGAGAGATAGGTGAAAGTCTTGGACACTCGGGACCAAGTCTTGCGAGGCAAGACAATTCCCTTGGTTAAAGTATTATGGAAGGTTAAGGAAGCAACTTGGGAACGTGAGTTGGAAGTTCGTGAGAAGTATTCGAACTTATTTGTTGATGTTTGAGCATGAATTGAAATTTTGATTATGCTAATGAAATATGAAAACATTGTATATGTTTTGAGATAATGGAAACAATGTATATGTTGTATGCGTTTTGGAAACACGGATTTAATGTAAACATTGTATATACTTTGGAAAAATGTGAATTGTGCTTTCAATTTTGGAACTTGTGTATTGAGTGGAGGATGGGTCATGGTGATGGAATTGATTAATTATCTTTATTGTGATCAGTTTAAACATAGTTCTAAAACTTGATTTGAAATTTCAAGGATGAAATTCCTTAAGAGGGGAGATTATAGCGATTCCAGCTTTAACCCGACCCCTTTTGTATCTTGGACTCGGGTTTTGTGGTTTCGTAGTGTTGTTTATGTCTTTTTCCCCTCATACTTCCTTGAGTTTGTCTATTGGATTGTAATGGTTGTGTTTGGAATAGGTTGGTTGCTTGGTTTTCAAACTTTTGTTACCCAAAATTTTACTCCTCTGCTCGAGCGGCACTTCTTACACTCGAGCGGGCTTTGTGAACTCTCAGTACTTTTGCAGGTCTACAAAACTACTAGGAGAGTGTGTTCTACGCTCGAGCGGTACTTTCTACGCTCGAGCAGTCTTAGCTCGAGCGGCCTTTCCTGCGGTCGAGCGTTAGGTATGTTGTCTGCAAAATTACTGGGAGTGTGCATTCCACGCTCAAGCGTCACTTCTTGCGCTCGAGTGGAACAACTTATAGTGTCTAACGCTCGAGTGTCACTTCTTGTGCTCGAGTGGACTGTGAGTATATTAGTTCGCAACAGTACCTTTCTACATCACTTTTTCATATCTTTTTCTCTCAAAAACCTAGATCTAGAGCCTCTCTCTCTCTCTCTCTCTCTCTCTCTCTCTCTCTCTACATTTTCACCTAGATTCGTTGGTTTCCCAACCCTAGTGTCTTTGGGAAAAAGGTAGAGCATCTCAAAAGCTCCATTTTGGTCCAAACAAAACTTGTTTTCAGCGTCTTTGAAGTTTCTTCCTTTCTTTGCTCATCTTCTAAATTTGAGGTAGGGACTTTCTACACTCTTCTATGAGTTTTAACTTAGTTATTTGTTGCTGTGTAAAGAATATTGAAATTTGGAATGATTTTGAACAAACCTAGGATTTTGCTTTAAAATCAAAATAAAGGTTTTCAAATGTATGTATTAAAAATAGTTATGGGAGTAGATGTGAGGTTGTGTTGTGATAAATTTGTTGATTTTGATACCTAGGATGGATTTTGGAAGAAAATGAAGTTTTGCCCTAACAATGTCTCAAATAGCTATGTTGTATGAATAAATGAAATTGATATTGGGAATATGAAATTGGATGGATGTTTATATAAATGGTGCAGTTGGTTATGTATTACATCTCAACTATGGAAATTTGGATACTTTATCTGTCTTGGAGATTGTATATCTATTTAGAAATATTTGTTTTGAGCTATCGATGGAGGATAGCTATGATTGTTGTAGAAATTGCATGATGATTAGATGAATTGAAACTAATCTCTTATTCGTTGTCATTGAATATGACTATGTCTTTAATGCACTGTAAATGTATGATGTTTGAGAGAAGAAATTGGATGTACTCCATGTTTGAGAGAAGAAAGTTGATGGACTCCATTGAATTAAGTTGGCCTGTGTGTCCAGGGTGAAAGTCCCAAAAACCGCACGTATACATGGGTGCCGATTCCCGCGGACGAAATATCCGTAAAATGGCAAAATAGAAGTATTTGTATAATGGTTGTGTTGGTTAGAAACCTACTGAGTTATACTCTCAATTCGGTTGTCTGAATGAAATGGTGAATGACTTCTAAATTGAGGTATAAAACTCGGCATGGCATAGTTTTGTAAAAGAGTTATAAATGATTTTATCATGGGCATTGGATATGCATATCATACTTATATCTTTGTTAAGATTCATATATTGTGTTAGATTGTTCCTACTGGGCTTTAGCTCACCCTATTTGGGAAAACATTTTCATGTGTTGGTGATATGCCTCTGCCAAGGCAATAGCTTGGGAAGAATTGAGGCTGAAGACTTTTCTTTTTTGTATTATGTTATTGTTTTGATTCAAGCCAAGGACTTTACATGTATTGGATTTATATCCATTTTTGTTATAACCAAGCATGGTCTTGGAAAGATGTAAGCCTATAGGGTATTTATTTAGTTAAACTCTTTTATACTATTAACTCTCATGAAATGAAAGAACATTATGCTCTGGTTCATATCATTATTTACATATGGTCTTAGATGGATTTATGGCATTTATTTCGGGGCGTTACATGTATCATTCCAACCATATCATCTCTAATGTTTTCATTCACTAAGGCTTCATTATCTCGATTACTATGCATAGAAGTATACGACTCTCCATGATTAATCCAATGTTTGTATTTGTTTACAAAGCCATTTGAAATCAAGTGCTTTCGCACACTATCTCGGACAAGATGATAACGATTCTCGCATTTCCTACATGGACAACAAATCATCAAACCTGTAGCCCTATTAGTGTATGCAAACACTAGAAATTGGTCGATCCCATTCATGTATTCTCTCGACATCTTATTTGGCAAATCAATCCAACTCTTGTCCATTTTGTTTACTTCTCCTAAATATATATGTTGTACACATGAACATGCATATTAATTAACCATAACAAAAATTCTAAATAATTTATACATCAAAAATGCATACCTATCCATTAAAATGAATGGAGTCTCAACAGAGATTAAGGCATGAGTAACTAATAAGTATAGAAAAAGCATTACCAAATATCATGCAATCATATAATAATCGATGAACAAAACACACATTGTGATTAGTTAAAACAGTATCATGGCTTGGTAAAATGGTGAGTATCGAGTTGTCTTGGTAAAATGGCTTTTGTGTACGCTTTTTGTGGTTTCTTTAATTTTGATTATTTCTTTGGTATATAATTTCATCTTTTGAGCCACATACAAAATCAACACTAAACTGTGATTGAAAAACCAGCATTGAGAATCCTCAATTTCAAATTAATGAGAAAGGCTACCTATTTTAAGAATCAAGAGTAATCTGTGAATTGAAATACCAGCATTGAGAATCAACAACGACCACTTATCTAATTAAGAATAGGATTTAAACTCATTTCAAATAAATAAAATTACTTATATATATATATTATTTGGAGCAAACGCAAACATTTCAATAGGTGAGCAAATATATCATGGCCAAAAATGCAAACATTCAATAGGTGAGCAAATATATCATGGACAAAAATGCAAGTTAAATATGGAAATTTTCATTATGATCAGATCGTGTCATTACCAATGAAAGCCTGACCACGTAACAATTCAATGCATCATTCACCAAAAAATAATATGACCCAATCTGAAGGTAATAAACATAAAAAAGAATAACTGAATCCTCATTTATATAAATAAGTAAAATTGAATGATAATATTTTTGCATCTCTTGACTATGTCAATCCCAATTATTTGCAGAATAACAAACTGACTACCGGTAGGCAATTATTAAATATTGACAACCACATAACACCACCTAGGAACAAGTGGTATAATCTAGACCTAATCCCTCCTAAACGCAAACCATTTTTTTTTTCCTTTCTCGTCTCTTCTTTCAAATATCCTCTACTTCTGTATTAAATATTGACAACCACATAACACCACCTAGGAACATGTGGTATAATCTGGACCTAATCCCACCTAAACCCAAACTATTTTTTTTTTAACCTTCCTCGTCTCTTCTTTCAAATATTCCCTACTTTTGTATTTAAAATTGGCTTGATTAGATGAATTTATTCATTTTTTATTTCAGGCAATTCAAAATTATTCAAATTTTAATTGTCAATTACTAACATTGATAAGCTACCTAGGACAACTTGATTATAATTAAATCATAAATAAAAAAAATTAATATTCACAGGTCATTAACAAATAATTTATTGCACAATACTTAACACAATTACCATAAAATATACATATTCTGAAAGTATTTAATCAAAATATATATAAATGAACCTACTATTAAATTCCATTTCTATGCATTTAGTTGTTTTCCCTACATTACTTTTTCAGTAATCTTTATATATATATATGTGTGTGTGTGTGTGTGTGTGTAAATTTATTCCATAATGACAAGGTTTTTTAATAATGTTCATGGAAAATTACGAACGTTATTCAAATCGACAATCATAGAATCTGATAAAACACCAGAAATAAGCCAACAAATTAGCTAAAATAAGATCAATAACAGGGTTTTGTTATTGTGATGAACTGTTTTATTCTTAGTCAAAGAGTTTCAATGAACTGATGAGCAGGGAGAAACAGACAATTAAAGACCAGAGGAAAGCAGAGGAAGGCTATACCTGGATGCCAGAGGGAGAACTAGAGTGACGTTGTTGTTGCTGCTGCAAGAGAGACGCTACTGCAGATGCTGTTATTGCTGCTGCAAGAGAGATAGAGTGACGGCCGGGTGAGAGAAAGGGTCTGCGCGAGCAAGAGCGAGAAGAAAGAAGAGGGTTGCCTGGACGCTGTTGTTGCAGTTGCAAGAGAGACAGAGTGACGACTGGGTGAGAAGGAGGAAGAGAGCAGTGAGATTAAGGTAGGATATTGAAGGGTTTTTTTTTTTTTTTTCTTTTTTGATCCCAAGAGATTACAGAGAGTTTGAGAAAATCGGGAAAGATGGAGAGTGGGAGGGGGGTGGGCGCGAATTTAGGAATTACCATTTGCGACGATGTTAAGGCTCGTCGAGAATAAATGAGCAAAAAATAAAATTTTGCGACAGATTGCCAATAGAGCGTCGCAAAAATAAATAAATAAATAAGACTAGAAAAATTTTGCAACGTTTAACGTACCGCCGCATATAACCTTACGTTTTGCCACGGGCTTAGTTTTTCCGTCGCAAAAAAAAATATTTTCGTGACGTCATTAAGTGTCATCGCAAAAGCTTGCTTTTTGCGACAATTTTTAAACCGTCACAAATTGTTCCGTGTTCAATGCCCCTTTTTCTAGTAGTGCACATTTTACTAGAAAGAAAGAGAAGAACATAGAAGAGAGGAAAAGGAAGAGGAGAAGAAAGAGAAAAGAAAAAAACTTGAAGAAACTTGTCAAAAATCCATCCTTCATCATTCAAAAGGTATCTTTGAGCCCTAATTCTTGAAGTAAACCTATCTATCATCTCAGATTGAGAAAAAACTAGGATTTAATTAAGATATTAATGAATAAATGAAGAAAAGAGTGAACAATAGATAAATAGAATGAAGAACAAACTAGTAGCTTAGATCCTTGTCATTTTGATTTTAATTTTTATGTTCTTGATGCATAAGAAGCTTCATCGTGTTTTCATATGTTTTTCAAAAAGTTTTGCAAGTTTAATTCCATGTTTTGAAAGCATCAAAGAAAGGGTTTGAATAAAAGCTAGAGTTCATGAACTATTCAACAAATCTTGTGTTTTGATTCTTAAATCTTGAAAACAAACTATGCTTTGATCTTGTAACTTTGACAAGTGTCATATTTCCATGTTTTCCTATTAGTTTTGAATGTTTTTCAATCATTTTTCAAAGCCCCAAGTCATGAAAATGAGAAGAAAAAGCTTAGAACAAGAGCAGAATTTCGAACCTACAAACTGTTTTTCTAAAACAGCCATTCTCACACGTGCGACCATGACTTCCACACGTGCATCCCACTTGTTCAGCAACATGTTTTGCCACTGCAACTGGCCGCACATGTGGCCCAAGGCCCTGCACATGTGACACCCCTGTTTCGACTCATTTTAATGCTTTTCAAGCCTTGATCACTTAGGATACTTCTAAGCATGCATTTGACACATGTTTGACACTTGATTTAGACCTGAACTAAGCTTAGAAAAGACTTGAATAACCTAAGAAAATATTAGGAAACTCTAGGCTAAGTTAGAACATTTTAAATGAATTTAGAAACTTGCTAGTTTAAGTGTTTTCAGTGCCTTGTTCATGTTTTGTGTAGGTCAAGCATTTAGAGGAAGTAACCCTTCATTCAAGAGCCATTTGTGAGTAGTAGTATAATAAAGTTATGTTTGATAAACTATGATTCAAATGCAAAACCTATTCTATATTTATGAACGCTATGTTATTGTTTTGTTATGAATGAAATAAATCTCATCGATGTTCATTCATCTACCGCTTTACTATATTATTATTCACTAGACAATGGCCCACCCCTCTCCTTTTTGTATATATATATGTAGGTGATGAAGTTATGCAGAGAAGTTTGATTAGAAGTCGCTCTTGTATATTTTGTTGGTTTTGCAAGGTTTCGTTATAAGTGATATACTTTACTTTTGTTTTATGCACCGTGTATGCTTTCACTTCATAAATTATGTACTGTTTTGAATGAATGTTTTAAATGGACTCAATACAAATAAATAATGGCTTTCGCACTTGTAAACGGAAAATTTCCCCCAATTATCCTAACAGTCCAACTTGTTTTGAAAGTTAGGCTTCTAGTAGTCCATGACCACTAGCCGATCACTACACTATCCTATTTGGGGTGAGACGAGACTATGACAAGTAGAATCTCCTCACTCTCACTAAGGTGTTTATTATTGTTTTGATTTTGTAGTTTTAGTTGTCTTTATTATCTTGAGAAATCCAAGCACGATTTCCTCTACGAGGATAAGTTAGAGTTACCTTCTCAAAACTCTTTTTCATGGATTCGTATAGTCTGTACTCACTTCCATGTACCTTCTTATCCTTGTCGGAGTTCTTGTTTTAACTATAATAGTTGATATATATATATATATATATTTTTTTTGTTACAGGAAAATCCTCCCTACCCGCCCGCAGGTCCAAGGCAGCGCCACTTACAGAGATCACCAAGGTGTCCTGTTAGCCGGTCCGAGTGAGGAGACTATAACCTGAGAACTTGCCCCGACCTCCCAAGACAAGCTCCGCTTAAGTCAGGACTCGCACAGCGGGGGAGTATTGAACCCACACCAAGTGCTGACTAGACAACTTAAGGTCCAACCTCCTAACCAACAGTGCTTCACCCAAGAGATTGGCCCAAGGAGGGAGTTGAACTTGTGACCTTGGGGCTTAAACCCCAAGGCCTTACCACAATGCTACACCCCCTCGGGTTAATAGTTGATATATTTGTTGTGCACAATGCTACACCCCCTTGGGATACCACAATTAGTACACATTAATGTGTGCTTGGGAGGGAAAAGATTTGGTACACACCTAACCTTTGGCAGAGTACACAATAGTTGATATATTTGTTGTGCACTATGCCAAAGGTTAGGTGTGTGCCAAATCTTTTCCCTCCCAAGCACACATTAATGTGTACTAATTGGGCATTATTTTATATAGTTGTTGTGTGTGTCGGAACAAGTCTCTCTCTCTCTCTCTCTCTCTCTCTCTCTCTCTCTCTCTCTCTCTCTCTCTCTGCTTATTTACTTTGTTTTGATTTATTGAATTGTTATCATGACATTCACATGATTATATTACAGTCATGCATCCAAGTACGGATTATCATGTCTTAGTAAGTTTTGTTATCATTATGTGATGTGATTCCCTTAATGATTCATATGCCATCCTTATTAGCAACCAGGCTCATAGGATTCATTCCATTTGTGTGTTACACTTTTATAGAAAGTTGCATTTAGGATCATGCATATTTCTAATTAGTTGTCTTTTGTTATACTTGGTTTGAGTACCCAGTGAGTTTTCTTCTTATTTTCTTTAGGATCATGCATAAATTACTAACCCTTTGCGCTCATGGCATGGTGTAGAGAAGTAGTAAGTGTGCCTTTCCCCTTTCTATTGCATCCCATATGTGTTTGCTTTTTATTATGTTTAGCATGCTACCATGAGGCTATGTGCTTATGTGATATATCTCTATGATTGTTCATTGCATGGAGGCCTCATTGCCTAAGTTGGAATGATTCTGATCTGTTCACACGCTAGTTATCTCACACTTGTACGAGATTTCTACTTTCAAACCCTTCTCAAATTGCGAGATATTAGAGTATTCCGAAGTAGGTGATCCGATCTATACTTATTTGCTCTACACAGTATAGTTATTATTAATAATTGGGTTATATGATCATATTGTGTTGATAAT
This sequence comes from Camellia granthamiana, assembly GCA_036172215.1. Classification (NCBI taxonomy): domain Eukaryota; kingdom Viridiplantae; phylum Streptophyta; class Magnoliopsida; order Ericales; family Theaceae; genus Camellia; species Camellia granthamiana. The sequence continues at coordinate 77,175,191 of CM069908.1, read as the reverse complement.
TCTCATATCAAAAACTAGTAGAGGTCGATCTTTGATCGGGTGAATGGGGATACTCAATTCATGACATTCCCTTCTTATACCTAAACTTCTAGATCAGATCCTTTGGTTGTTACAGGCAGTAGTCATTGCACGAGTCAGAATTTCCTAGTTTTCCATTAAAGATTAGGTGGTGACTCCATATCTCATGTTTGATCTATATTTAGCACTTTTGTATGATTAGTGGGTTTTCATCAGATATGCTAAGTTTAGACCATTCACTCATATCTCAAATTACACCTCAACGACCAATCCCATTTATCATGAGCGAGACATGGGGGTCAACCACATGATGAAGTCTTCAATTGTCGGGACCCTCCTCTCTGGAGATCCCACACTCGTGCCCATGCCCATTAAATGAATTATTATGATGATATAAATTTCTTTTATGCTACGTTTGTTTTGGCGAAAAAGATTTTCTATAAAAAACTTTTTCTAGAAAATATTTTCCACATAAAACGTTATTTTTATGTTTGATTGCGTTCTTGAAATTAATGTACTAGTGGTTGCATTAGTGGTGGTGGTAGTGACGGTGATAAGGTGGAGGTGTTGAGGGTAGTAGTGGTAGTGGCGGTAGTGGTGCGGCGGCAGTGGCAGTGGTAGCAGCGACGATAGTGGTGTGATGATGGTGGTGGTGGTGGTAGTGGTAGTAGTATTAATGAGGTAGAGATGGTAGTAGCGGTGGTTGCGAGGTGGTGGAGGTGGTGGCGGTGACGGTGGTGATGGTGGTTGTGGCCATGGTGGTGGTGGTAGAGATGATAGTAGTGGTGGTAATGTGGTGGCATTGATAAAATTTTTGTTCGAAAAACGTTTTCCATATTTTAAAAGTGGAAAATATTTTCCGCCCAAACAGACTTGTTTTCCATTAACTGTGAAAAATGTTTTTTCTTGATTTTTGTTCTCTATTGTATAAAATGGCGAAAAATGCAAAAAAAAATATTTTTAAAAAAATATTTTCCGCTCAAACAAACGGAGCATCACTGAGTAATAATTTATGACTATAATATATATATTATTAGAATTGCTATTTATGGTATTTGGGAAATGTAATTGTAAATGGGACATGCTTGTCTCCAATTCACTTTATTGACTGAACAGTGCCGTTGAGCCTGTGGGGCCCACACAGGTCCTGTTTCGATAATCTGAACCATACAATATATAGAGCTCGTTGAGTATTTTATCTCTATAAAAAATCACGTTAATCAGATATCAATAGATACTTGATTGGATTAGATTTTTGTCAACAATTTATTTTGAAAATTCTATTTACCGTTGATAGAAATATAATATAATCAAATAGCTATTGATATCGGATCAACGTGATTATTCGTAGGGATAAAATACTCGACGGATTCTACACATTGAGCGGTTCGAATTATCGAAATATGACTCGTGGTAGGCCCCCACGGGCCCAACAACACGCTACAGTCCGATCTTAAGCTGGAGAAAAGTCTGGCCCATTGTAAATATATGCATTCAGCAAACAAGGATACATACTTAAATCACAATAGACAATAAAGAACTACGAACTATAGACAACCACTGCCGATCAAACACCCAATTCTGTGAACGAGAAAGACACACACACAAAAACAAATTCAACAGAACAACCAACTAAAAGTCTAATGGGGAGACTACTAACAAAATTTCAATTGAAGTTCTTCAATTCAAAGGAAACCATCTTGCATGACTCACTTGTCCCCTTCTCCACACTCTTTATCCACAGCCGGAGTCTTCATGTCCGTGACAACAAAATGGGCTTTCTGGGAATCATCTTAACAATACTGGCATCACCATTCTTCAAAAATTTTGTTGGCACCTTCTCAAGTGCCTTGCTAAGCCCTCTAATCTTGGTCAGAAATTCGACAAACTTAATGGTAATCAAGAACAGGAGCATAACCATTTCCAATCTGAACTGGGTTGTTCGTGATTAATAACTTGTGAAGTGAATTCTTTGACTGGATTTTCCTTGGAATTTGGTGCAACATACCCACCTTGAGATCCTTATTAGCAACAAAATTCTCTAGTCCCATAGATCAACTTCTATAAACTTAAGGGGCGAATATGTTGCAATTGAAATGATAAGAAGCAAAATGAAACTCAGAAGAAACTAGAGGGACTATTGACGAAATTTACCCTTCTTGGTACAGCATAATAACAATATGTATAATTTTGTATGCGAGTAAAACAGAACTTCAATATTACATTGCATCTTATTTACACACTGAAGGCATACACATGTATGAAAGAGAATCTAGGAGAGACATTTAAAAAGAAAATGCTATACACAATCCTATTATTGTCACACATTTATTCTTGCTAGTCCTACCACTTCGTGTATTTATAGTTTAAACTACCTCACCTTTAATTTCTTAAAAAAATGAACCGGTCCAATTCTGCATTGTGGGCCTATCATTTAACTTTAATGATTTATTCTGATCATGTTTTAGGTTCATTTATATAGATTATCAATAAATAAAAAAGCATATTAATCTGATAATTATAATCACATATCATTCATTTATTTGATGATAAATGATTTGACTATAATTATTAGATCAATATGAACTTTTTTTTATAAAAATAATCTACAATAAAGATTGGGACCCCCTTTCCCTCACCCCTTTTGACCCCCTTTCTTTTTTGATTGGTCACTTTTTCTTTTTCTTTTTTTTCTCCTCCTCCAATCACCACCCGCCACGTGTGTGTGGGGTGGTGGGGGTTGAAGTTTGAGGGGGTCTAAATCACTGCTGTACCTAAAATTTAACAAGTCGAATCATTAACTTGGGCCCATAATATTGGACTGTACCGGTCTAATTTTTGGAAACTAAAGATATGCTAGTTTACATAATCTGTTTAAATTCACTTCCATTTGATAAAGGATAGCAATGGTTTTTCTGGAACTGGTATGCACTTGACAACCCAACCAAGTGGCCATGACATTGCTGCTATGATAATACATATACCCCACTGCAACCAATTCAACCTCTCTGTATCAGCAAATTTTCGTAAAAATTCCACCATCACCGCCTGAAGAACGACAGTTAATGCCACGATCCATAGAAATAATCGGTTCTGAAGAATCCCTTTGAAGATGTTCTTCTTTTCTAATTTTCGAGCATTAAACTCGTTAAATACTTGGCAGAAGACAAAAGTATTAAAAATCAGGGTGTTCTTCACTGCTTCAGTCACATTAAAGATAGATTTTCCCTTAAACTGAAATATCAAGAGGACGATGATTTGAAAAAGTGCTTGGAAAATGAGGTTTCTCCACATAACATTGGTTACTAGTGGCTCTGTGCGGCCAACAGGTGGCTTGTCCATGAGGTCGTCGGTCGGTCGCTCCGTGGCTAGAGCTAGAGCCCCTAATGTGTCCATGATTAAGTTCACCCACAACAACTGGACTGCTGTTAGTGGGACTTCACCAGCTGAACATGCTGCAACCAAGTTGATTACAAGGGCAGCCACATTGACAGTAAGCTGGAATTGGATAAATTTCTGGATGCTGTTATACACACATCTTCCCCACTTTAAAACAGTCACTACTGAGTTGAAGTTATCATCCAAGATAACAATATCTGAACTCTCCTTGGCGACCTCGGTGCCTTGAATGCCCATAGAAAGTCCCACATCTGCTTCTTTTAAAGCGGGCGCGTCATTTGTGCCATCACCAGTGACAGCAACAACATGGCCTTTCTGTTTCAAGCACTTTACCATTAGAAGCTTGTCAAGAGGGGAAGATCTTGCCATTACGCGGATATTTTCAACACTATCTAGCCTTTCTCGCGGGGTATAGTTTCGAAATTTCTCGCCTTCTATAACTTCACCGTCTCTGGCCGATGCTACACTTTGATAATCGGATCTAAGTATCCCACATTCGATGGCTATTGCTGTTGCAGTGAAAATGTTGTCTCCCGTAATCATCTTGACTTTTACTTTAGCATTTTCGCAAAGTTGCATTGCGTCTTTCACCCCTGGCCGACATGGGTCCTTTAGACCCACTACCCCCAAGAATGTCAAGTTATCTTCATTGATCTTTCGTTCATCAGTGTTGTCTGGCTCTAACATGGTAAATTGCTTATGAGCAAATGCAATGCACCGAAGGGCTTTTGCAGCCATCCCATCGATTATTCGCTTGATTTCCACTTTTGTACTCTCATCCATGGCTTTCTTGATTCCAGACTTGTCATAGTAACTTGAACACAGAGCTAGTATAATTTCAGCAGCTCCTTTCCAGTGGACGTGGAATGTGTTGTCCATCAAATTCTTTATTAATACTCCGCTACGTTTCGTTTCCGAATTGAAGGTTTCAACATTGAGGATGTCATAGGTCCTCTTTAGTTTTTCTATGTCCAAGTCTAGTTCACGGACAGCCCAAAAAAGAATTGCTTTCTCAGTTGGACTTCCAGAGAACTCAGGCTCAGATCCTGAAGTGGCTTTATAAACACTACCAGTAGTGTTCTCACCCACTCCTTGGTGGAGCAATTCAACAATATTTGGAGCAATTGCATTGACAACATTGCCTGTAATGCTATCTTTGCCAAGCCAAAATGTGGTCACAGTCATTTTGTTTAAAGTGAGCGTACCTGTTTTATCTGTACAAATAATAGTTGCTGATCCCATCGTCTCGCAAGCTGAGAGTTTCCGAACCATAGCTTGATCAGCCATCATTCTTTTCATAGAGTAAGCCAAAGTGAGTGTGACAGCTAGCGGCAAACCTTCTGGAATCGCCACCACAACAATTGTGACAGCGGCAGCAATAATACGCACCATGGCATTCATAACCTCATCGAACTTGGTCTTCTTACCATTATACTCTCGATTCCCATTTGCATATTTTGTGTTCCCAGTGAAGTAACGGATCAACATCGCAACAAGAACAAAAAAAGCAACTATCAAACCAATTTTTCCTATGGAAGAGGTCAGTTTGTTGAGACGAGATTGCAGTGGAGTTTCCTCTTTCAAATCGTGGCTTATAGAACTCATCATCTCACCCCATGCTGTGTTCATTCCTACTGCTGTGATAACCATTAAACCATACCCATTGGCTACCTTGGCACCAGAAAGTAAGAACGGATTGATAGTCTGGTCAATATCAACATAATCACTCTCTCCGGTCATGCTTGACTCGTCCACTTGTAATGAATATCCATTCAAGAACAAGCCATCTGCTGGAATTTGATCTCCGATTTTCAATGTTACAACATCTCCAACCACAATATCAAATATGGAGATGTGATGTCGCCTCCCATTCCGAATGACATCCACTTGGATATTGCTACTGACTTTGGACAACTCATCAAATTGTTTTGCTTGGCGAAAGTTAGTGATTGTGGATACCATAACGACCAAAATGACAGCGATGAGAATACTCCCACCGTTATACCAGCCATCATCTATTCCATCTTCTTTAATGCCAAAACCGAGAGAGAGAGCAGCGCATACTAGTAGGATGATAATAGTGACATCTTTAAAAGCTTCCAACAAAAAATGGAGAAAGCCCTTTGGAGGTGGCTTACGGTAAGTGTTGGAACCGAATATTTCACGTCGCCCTTTCTTGTCTTCGTCAGTCCCATTGATTCCATTTTTGCCATTGGTTTGAAGATTGAAAACTATGCCTTCAATTCCACCAAGTTCATGAAGAAGAGTGCGATTTTTGTCCTTCACCAACTTTATGAGCTTTGCTTTGTCAATGCGCTCAAGGAGGTGTTGATCAACTACAGGATTGAGATGTTCAGAATCAGCAGCACCAGTCGAATTGATGTCGAGGGTAGTGTGAGATGGTTTCTGTACGAGTTGTTTAGCTTCTTTAACCAGAGAACGCATGGCATTGATGGCATAGATAACAGAAAACGCAAATCGCCATCTCTTTAGGGGCTTGATAGTAGGAATATCAACAGCATGTGAAGCAGCATCCTGCTCGCGGGCGAGCAAGAGCAGTGAACGAAGGCGGGGCTTGTTGGACATTGTTGAAGAACTAGGAGATGATAAGTGCATGTTGTGAAGAACCACATCAACGAAATCGTAGTTGAAGAACTTTGGTTGCGTTTGGTTTACTTAGAAGTGATTCCAATTATAGAAAAAAATTAAAATTAAAATTCTTTTCAAAATTCATAATTAAATACATAACTTCAAACTTAATTTAAAGGGTAAATTACAAATACACCTCTTGAGATTTGCTTAAAATATGAATTGTTCTTATAGTTTGGAAAATTACAAATACCTCCATGTCAGAATTTTTTATTTAACAGAATTAATTGAAAAAGTGAAATTTCTAACTGTTCACCTATACATAATAAAATTATCTGAATTATTAATTGAAATAAAATTTTAACATTATTAAAAACTGTTAATTAACTTGATGTTTTATTAATAAAATGCCTTATTTGTTATGAAATTAGAAACCTTAGGAGGGCATAACGTAATTTCTAAAACTATAGGGATAATTTGTAATTTAAGTAAACCTCAGGGAGTGTGTTTGTAATTTATCCTAATTTAAAAATTATTTTTAAAACTCATAACCAAATACACAACTCAAAACTCAATTCAAAAACTCTTTTCAAAACTCATAACCAAATACACAATTCAAAACCCATAACTAAATTCTTTTCAAAACTTTATTTTTAAAAAAAATTCAAAAAAATATTTTTTTATTTTTTTTAAATTATTTTTAAAATCATGATTGGAGTGTGAAGTTGTGTTTTAAGTTATGAATTTTGAGTTGAGCTTTGAAAAGAGATAATTTGTTTGATTATGTGTTATGAAAAGAGTTTTGAGTTGTTATTTTTTAATGTGTACTGTATTTCATACAATTGTGCACTATATTTTTTAAAATATTTGAGTTGTATTTTTTTAAATATTTTTAAATTTTATTTTTTATTTTAAATATTTTTTATTCTTATTTTAAATAATTTATTTTATTTTATAAATATTTTAATTTTTTTAACCTTTTTTTAAAATATTTAATTCTTTTAAAAAAATTAAAAATTTGGATCGCCATATATATGTAAATTATAATAAATTATTTGGTTAATACTTAAAAAAATAATAAAATTACTTTTCGAAAAATAATAAAAAAAAATAGAAAATGTATTTTGAAAAAAATAATTTTAAAGAACAAAACAACAAATATTTTTTTGAATTTTTTTTTAATAGAATTTTGAAAAAAATTGATTATGAATTTTAAGAAGAGTTTTTGAATTATGTGTTTGGTTCTGAATTTTAAAAATAATTTTTGAATTGAGTTTTAAATTATGTGTTAGGTTATGATTTGAGTATGGAGTTGTATTTTGATTTAAAATACTAAAAAAATATTTAAAAAATAAAATAAAACATTTAAACATTTTTAAATATTAAAAAAATGAATCCAAAAAATTTCAAAATATAACTTAAAATTCAAAAACTCAAAATACAACTCTAAATCTTTTTCAAAACTCAAAACTCTTTTCAAAATTCAAAAACTTAAACTTTTTTTCAAAATTCATAATCAAATAAATTTTCTCTTTTTAAAATTCAACTCATAATTCCACACTTAAATTATAATTTCAAAATTAATTCATAAACGGACCGTTTGCAGACTTGGCTCTTATGTACCCCCACCACATTATTCTTCTGAAAAAGGGGCATGTGAGAATTCTTTTGTAAAGGTACCAAGAAGTTTCTTGGCTCTTTCCTGCTCTTTAGAAAGCAATTATATTGCCCTTATTCCAAGCAAACGCGCTTGCTTTCCTTTTGATTCGAGCCTTTCATAGGAATCGTCAAGTTCTCTACAGAAAAAATTAAAAAATAACGATAATTATTGTACCAATCCAACGAAGCCTATACCTTTCTACACGGTTTGAGATAAGATTGGATCGATCATGTGTCTCACACTTTACCAACTAAAAAAAGTTATTTTTTTAAAAAAATAATATATAAATCTATTTTTTAGACTCAATATTTATAAATGAGATGATTATTATTGTACTAATCCAACGAAGCGAATAACTTTTCTACACGGTTTTAGACAAGATTGGATCGTTCTTGTCTCTCACACTTTACCAACTAAAAAAATTTATTTTTTTTACAAAAATAATATATAAATCTATTTTTGAGACTCAGTAATTATAAATGAGATGATTAAAAAAATTAATTTAATTTTTTTAATTTAAATAACACTACTCTCCAATTCAATAAACACTCTAAAATGGAGTATATATTATACAATTTCCCTTGGAATTATTATAGTCAAAACCCCTTGGGGGTTAAGCAACAAGCATTCAATGGGCTACAAAATAAAATAAAAATGCCAAGGTGTCCATGTTTTCCCACACATCGTCATGACTCTTTAAAGCTTAGTTTGACATTAATTACGGTAGATAATTTTTTATATTGAGATTTTTTTAGTCTGACTTTTCTAGTCTCGTTTGATTTTTGTTTTTGGATTTTTTTGACTTTTGTGAGAAAAAAAAGTGTAATAATTATGGTTTGGATGTGACATTTTGTCTTATTGACTTATATAGCCTATTTTGTTTTTCTATACTTTTTTAGTCCCAAAATAAAAACCAAACGAAAACTAAATTGATTACATTTTGCTCGAGGGCTTAAATTTGTTAGCCAACTTAGGATTTGTTTTGCTTCAACTTTTTGGTTATAAAAGTAAGTTAATAAGATAAACGATCATGCTACGTAGCTCGAATTTCGCGGCTCGAAACGCGGCTCGACACCAAAACGACGTCATTTTGGTGTCGAATTTGTTTTTTTTTTTTTTGCCTGGTTTTTGTTGCAGATCGGGAGAAGGAAGAAGGGAGAAGAAGAGGAGGGGGAGGGGAGGGGAGGGGGCCTAAAAAATGGAGGAGGAGGGGGCAGAGGCGGGCTGGATGGCGATGACGAACTGGACAGGAGGGGGCTGCGCGGTGGTGCTGCGCGACGAGGTTCGACGGTCGGTGATGGATGGAGGCTGGGCAGACGACGGCGCGACGAGGTTCGACGGTCGGTGATGGTGGCGGCGAGCTCGACAGCCCAAATCACGGTGATGGTCGGCGAGCTCTTTCCCTCTTCTCTCTTTCTCTCCCTCTCCCTCTCCCTCTTCTTCTCTCGAGCCACTATTCAAGCCAGCTCTCTCGAGCTCTCGATCATTTTCCTAAGATAAAATGTCACACTTAAATTATAATTATTTCACTTTTTCTCTCAAAAAATGTCAAAAAAATTGAACTAAACAAACTTTTAGTCTCACATAAAAATAACTAAAAAATCAAAAAAAAAAACTAACTAAAAAAATCTATTACCAAACAAGGACTTATATTCCATAAGAACTTAACTTGGGCTTAACGCCCTCTTTGTTTGTGAGGGAAATATTTTTCGTATTTTTTTATATTTGGTATAATAAAAAATGAAAATCCACAGAAAATATTTTTCATGGTCACAAGGAAATAAATCTATTTGAACAGAAAATATTTTTCACTTTTAAAAGGTAAAAAACATTTTCCGAACTAAATTTTTACTAATGTCACCACACCACCACCATTACTTTCACCTCCACCACCACACCACTATTAGCATAGCCAATGTTGCCATCACCGCCGTCATCACCCCACCATCATGCCACCACCTCCACCTTCATTTTCGTTCCACACTATCACCACCAAACATAAAAAAATAAATTTTTTTAAAAAAAACATTCTATTGAACGACAATTTTGTTATTAAAAAATAAATAAATAAATAAATAAAAACCTCAATCTAAGTCGTTTTATTGACTGAAGACTGACGAAGCTACGGATTGGGTTGATCATCTGGATCAATTGGTTAATTAAAAACAGAAGGGAGAATAGGGTACCAATTCGGTTTTTAACTTCTGTTTATTTTAATAAAAAATATTTTATATGTTTTTAGGCCTCGTGTGATAACATCACTTTTTAGTTTAAAAATTAAAAAATTATTAAAAAAATCAAAAAGTTAATAATCTATATCAAAAAGTAAAAAAATTTCTTTTCTCTCTACTTTTTGCACATTTTTTCATAAAAAATCAAAAAATCATCCTAAAAATACTAATTTTTTTTAAATCATATTTTAGTCAAAAAAATAAAAAAAAAATTACTAAAAAAGTATGTTCCCAAACGAGGCCTTATTATTTAATATATGAATAAAAATTAAACTTAACGAAAATATCAATAAAAAGTAAATGAGTTACCAAATAATTTATTAATTCTCTTACATGGGTGTAAAATCCACACACAAGTGGGTTTGTGTAGATTCATACCGTGTGAGATATTTAGTAAAAAAATTAATAAATTATTTAGGATCCATAATATTTTCCAAAATAAATTTATTTTCCAAATTAAAAACTTTCCACACACCACTACCATTACCACAGTGCCACCATCACCACAATTAACACATTAGTTTTAAAGTCACAACCTAATACAGATAAAAAATTCTTTGCAAAAAATATTTTTTGATTTTTTTTCTTCTAAACACTAAGTTTTATTGAAAATATTTTCATCAAAACAAATAGGACATAAAAGTAGACTCTCATATTATTTTCCTTTTAGTAATGCCAAAAATACAAACTAATATACCAAAGATATAAATAGGGACGGAATCAGAATTTCATTATGAAATGAGTCAAAAGAAAATTAAATTTTTTTCACTATATACACAAAACACACATGTATATATGATATATAAATTGTATATACATAAAAAAAAATTAAATACCATAGAAGTAATTTCTAATAAGATGAATAATTTTTTTTTTTTGGTAAAATAGAAAGAAAATTCCAGATAGAAAAAGAATGATATATATATATATTGAGGAGCTATTTCATATATAAAATTATATATATATATATATTATTTTAAAGTTCTATGAAATATAATAATATTTCAGAAATGCCTTGGACCCCAGTGGGGGTGACCCCCACCACCCCCACTGTTTTTTGATTGGCGCAGAATATATATATTTTTTAGCCTTCCTCTCACAGCCTCCACGTGAAGGTGGGGGTGCTGGGGGTCTTGCCTAACTCAAGGTTCATTCACAAAAATAGGAAGTCATGCCCCCTAGTCTTTTATTTTTGTTTTGTTAATTTTTTAGTTGAGTAAATTCCAAAAGTCCAAAAAAATTTGAAACTTTTTCTTAAAAAGTGCTCACATGAGAACTGTATGAGCATAGGAGAAATTATATGACAAATTAATTTTCATCTTTCAACTTTCACTTAAATGTTACTTTGATCCTTAATATTTTAATCTTTACTTAAACTTTAAATAATAAATAAAATACAAATTGAAGTCTATTGTTAAACCTACTCGGTTGTCGAAACTACCTCAACGCCTTCCTTTTGGCCCCCACTAGATGCTGTGTCCATCATTCCTTATGACGGAGACTTTTTTTTCCTTTTTTTTTTTCACTATGTACCTCCTCTTTTGATGTTTCTCCACCAAAAAAAAAAAATTTAATATATATATTTTACATAAAAAAAAATTGTAAAAAATATTATTCATTTATATGATAAAAAATTACAAAACAATGAGAAATAAACATATTATTTATCGAAAGAACGTAGTGCAACTTTTGCTATAATTTTTTTACACAAAATCCCAATAAAAATTACACTCTCTCATATATTTATAATTATTTTTAATCTTCTATATTAATTTGTATTTTCCCCATTTATACAAAGGGTTAGTGAAAGGGTTCACTTGACACGTGCATCCACTTTGCATTAGAGTTGCTTTAGATGATTCGATCAAGCAAGCAAGCAAGCATCGGGTTCTAGACTTGTAGTAGTACTAGAGAATTTCTTCATTCAGCGTTTTTTCCGTGTTTTACTGAATAGGACTTTTTTAGATCAGTAATGTTATGTATCATGAAAAAATTTTTATGAAAATAATTTTGTGACCTTTGGATTACACTTAGAATAAAGCACTACACACTAATCAAGGTAATCTAAGGATCATAAATTTTTCATGATCATTTTCATGACAAAATTTTCATGATTCCTAACTTTTCCCTTTTTAAATTATTGAGAATTGGAGTTTTGAGGAGAGTTATCATCTTAAAGAAAAGAAATAATACAGAAGATTTCTCTTTAGAAAATAATATAACGGGTCCATTGGGCAAGTGACGAAAGTGAAATTTCTTTTTAATAATTGAGTGTTGGAGTCAGCTTAGCTTAGGTATTTTTCAACTAATTTTGAGGCCTTAAATTAACAATTAGACAAATTTTTAGTGATTCCAAGATTTATGTTTAAAATTTTTTATTAGCAGAGTAGAAATTTCATTAAAAACATGAAATTAAGAGTTGGTTTGGCATGTATTAAAAAAGATAAAAAGTTAAAAAATTACTAAAAAAATTAAAAAGTTATCACTATTCATAAAATAAAAAATAAATAAATAAATTTAAATTGATGCAAAGTACAAGTCATGAATGTATGACACAGTGATGTCTGTCCTGTACAAATTACACATAGGTGTACAATAAATTTACACAGGACAGTGTTGTTCGGTCCATGGGAGCCTATCACGGGTCCCGTTTGGATAATCTGAACCGTTCAATGTGTAGAACTCGTCGAATACTACATGCTTATAAAAAATCATGTTGATTAGATATCGTTAACTACATGATCAAATAAGTTTTGTATAAAAAATGGATAGTGTTATAATTAACGGTTGAAAAAAAAACTAATCTGATCAGATAGTTATCGATATCCGATCAACGTGATTTTTTATCGGTATATAGTACTCGACGAGTTCTACACATTGACGGTTCAGATTATTAAAACGGGACCCGTGATGCCCCCCACGGGCCAAATAGTACCGTCCAATGCAATGCCCGAAATATAGGCAAGATTTCTTAGCATCAATTCAGCCTGCGCAGACGGTACAGCTATACAACTCACAATCTTTATCTTCTTTTACACACTAATTTATATAATTTTTTAATACACATTTTTTCATAAAAAGTCAAAAAAATAACCCAAACATTCATATTTTTTTTCCTCAACTTTTTAGTCTAAAAAGACAAAAAATGCACTTATTTAGGACACTCCAAACAATCCCTAAAGGTATATGATGATGAAATGTATAGAGAGAGATCGGAAAATACATTTTATCCCTACTAGTGTTACTCGCATCCACACAATTAATCTCTCAGCTTCACAATTCTTAAAATATAAATTAAGAAAAAAACAAAACAAAAAACAAATGATAGTGTGACGTTTGATCTTTGTAAACATCTTAATTTTTTTAAGAAATGATATACACAAAAATTTTATAAAATAAATAATTTAGATCATTAAAATAAAATTTATGATAAATCTTATAACCTTAATATGACAATCAAATTTAAATTTTAAACTTGAAAGGATCTCGTTCAAAATTTAAAATATTAAAAAATACAAACAAACCATATTGTGTGATTTAAAATTATTTTAAACATCATCCAAATGAAGGGTCCCAGTGAATTATATATTTTCTTCATTTTGTGGGGCCGGGGTGTTGAATTCCTGGAAACTTGGCCTCAAAGTAAATAAAAAGTTGGAATTCCTGGAAATTCGGAGAAGGTGATTACCAACTGTGAAGTTGATATATTAGACAAGTAAAATATCTGACTCCCAAATTTGTGGCCCACAAGACTCAATTAATTTGTGATTACTCATTAGTGGTGTTTGGCAAGTTTTTCTCCTAGGGTTTTTTTTTGATTTTTTTTACTAAAAGACATAATTTTTGTAAAATCAAAAAATATAAATTCAAACAAAATATTACATCTAATTTCATAATTATTTTATTTTTTCTCTCACAAACATCACATCTAATTACAAAAAAATCTAACTGTCTTTTCAAACACTAAGGGTGTGTTTAGTTTGTGTTTGCAGAGTCGTTTTTAGGATAAAAAGTATAAAAACTTGTTTGGTTTGTCTTTTTTCAAAAATGATTTTCAAAAATTGTTTTGGGGAAAGAATTTTAAAAAAAGTGATTGATTTGATATTTATGAGAGAGAGATTGATTTTGGAAAGTAGATAACCAAACAAAATTTTGAGATTTTTTTTGAAAAAATTTGTTTGGTTTGATTACTCTTAAAAATTTGATTGTAGAAAAATTTTCTCAAAAATTTTTCTAAAAAAAAAAACAAACAAGGCCTAAAAATTTTTGGGCAAATTACATATACCTCCCTTGAGGTTTAGCTAAATTACAGATAACCCCTGAGGTTTCAGAAATTACATCTTGTCCCCTGAGGTTTGTATTTTCATAACAATTTGTCCCTTGAGGTTTAAATTTCATAACAAATTACCCCTTAATTTGTTATGCAAATATAGCATTTAAGGGGAAATTTGTAATTTCTCAAACCTTAAAGGGATATTTGTAATTTAGCCAAACCTCAAGAGGAGTATATGTAATTTGTCCAAAAAAATTTCTCTAATAATGTCCTATAACTAAAAAAATTTATATAAAATCTTATTTCCCAAACACCCATATTATGTTTTTCTTTTTTTTTTTTCTTTTTTTTTTCTTTTTTTGTCTCCATCATCTCTCTCACAAATGTGCAAGGGTGTGGGGTCCTGAGCGTCTGTATTATGACTGATTAGACAATTCGTTTCTGTTGGTGTCTGGAAAATGATTTGATGCTTACTGTCAGATAGGGACTATTGGGGGATGCCGTTACCGTAAACACCTCGTCTTATTTGGTTTAGTTTTTAAAGAAAGGAGTAGATTTCCTTTTATCTTTCTTTCGGATCCAGTGTCACTGCTGTGTTTGGAGGGTGATTATTGTGCAGCTCGGGAGACTTATTTTGAATTATATTTTAATGATTCGAATTGTTGAAATTTTAAAAAATATTGAGAACAATATACATGTAAAAAATTAAGTTAATTAGATATAAATAATCTCTTTATCAAATAATTTTTGTATTTAGTTTGATACATAGTATTCAATTTTTTTTTTTAATATAAAGATGTGATTTGATGAACAAGTCATTGATATTTGATTAACTTGATTTTTTACAATTATATTATTCTCAATATTTTTTAAAATTTAAATAATTCGAATCATCAAAATAGGATCCGAAATAAGTCCCATGGGCCGAGTTTTTGTTTATTTATAATGATTTTTTCAGATTATCAGACAAGTTTTTGCTTATTTATAGTGATTTTTTTTAAATTATATTTTAGTCCTTTTTTTAAAAATTTTTTAAATGCATACATATCTAAAAAATTAAAAGGAAAAAAGTGATTAAAATATCAATGAAAATTCGAACAAAAATGCATACAGATATTTGTTCGTGCTTTCAGTTGTTTTTTGTATCCTTTTTTTTGTATAATATTTTAGTTGATTATTTTTACTCTTTACATACATCTAATTTTGACATTAAAAAATTACTAAAACATGAAGAATTTTTTTTTTTAATAAAAAAAAAGGAAAAGAAAAGAAAATCTATCTAAAACAGATTTTGAAAAATCAATCCAAATATTAACGTAATGAAATTTACATAAAAATTGTATTAATATTCAATGATTATAATTGTGTTGATATAGAAAGATAGTAAACATATTGGGGTAAAAAGAATAATGCGATATTGTTTTGCCCTTTACAGGGTCGATACCTAATCTATTCTGATGATCCAAGTTATTTATATTGTAGGTTCCGTCAAGTTAATCATTTTGCGAAAAAAATAAGTAAATTGGACATTTGTAATCACATAACAGTCACAACAAGAAATTATGAATTTAGTGACATTTAAAAAACGCCGCAATAGGCTTCAAAAACCAAGAAGTTATGAATTTAGTTTTGTTGGTTCAAAATGGCCAAAAAGAGTCTATAGAAGATTAATGTTATGTTCAAGAAGTTAAATATTTTCACTTATCCTTTCGTTATACAAAATATGGGATCTTCACTACGCCAAAAATGAGTATTAACGGCGGTTTTTTTAACGGCGGTAACGAAAACCGCCGTTAAAAGTACTATTAACGGCGGTTTTCGTTACCGCCGTTAATAGTACTTTTACCGGCGGTTTCGTTACCGCCGTTAAAAAAACCGTCGCTAAAAGTGTCTTTAACGACGGTAATTAAATTCACTTTTAACGGCGGTAACGAACCGCCGTTAATGCCCACTTTTAACGGCGATAATAAAACCGCCGCTAATACTCAACCATTACCGCCGTTAATGCCGGCGGTCTTTGCCGGCGAGGCTCCGGTGACACTCCGGCGACACTCCGGCGAAACCATCTACAAAGTAAAAGTAATGTTTAAATATTTATTTAGGTAATATATTTCATGAAAAGTGGCTGTGGCAAAGTGGTTGGTGGTGTGGGTGGATGAGAGGTCATGGGTTCAAAACTTGAGGAGTGCAAGAAGAAAGAATTATTTTTTGAAAAATTCTAACCTATTTACGGCGGTAAAAAACCGCCGTTTTTGGCCCTACGAAACCGCCGTTTTTGATCGATTTTTAACGACGGTATTTTGCCTTTTTACGACGGTTTTACTTTTTCCGACACACGCATAAACGGCGGTAACGAAACCGCCGTTAAAGGCTTTAACGGCGGTTTTACATCCTTTAACGGCGGTAAAAAACCGCCGTTAATGCTCATTTTTGGCGTAGTGCTTGGTGGATTTGTAAAACTTGTGTATTTCAATCTTGAGGGCAAGGTTGATTTTAAGGGTGTAGAAATGTTATGTATGTTATTTTATTAAAAATATTGTTTATTTTATTTTATTAATTATTAGCTATTAGTTAGTGTAGGGGTCATGGGGTAGTGGTTTAGTGGATAGATTTCCTACCTTATAGGCGTGTTTGTTTGAACGAACTGGATGACGGGAAATTATAATTCATCGGACTATTAGTTCTATAATACATTGTCTCTGGACTATTTGGTTTGACTAGATTTGTATCCTATATTTGTTTAGTCACGGGAATTAAATGTCTGGATTGCACTATTTTTAGTAAATTTAATATTTGGTTGGACGGACTGGATAATGATAAATGTTCAAAAGACTATTTTACCCTTATAATTTATAATTTATATTATTTATTTAATATGTAATTTTAAATTTGTAATCTATAATTTATAATTTAACAACACTAAAAAATTTTAATTTATAAGGCCATAATTTTTAATTTCTTATTTTTAAATAAATTTAATTTATAATTTATATTTTTTATTTAATATATAATTTTAAATTAACAACACTAAAAAAATAATTTTATTTAATATATAAATTTAATTTTTTAACAACACTAAAAAAATTTAATTTATAAGACCATAATTTTTAATTTATTATTTTTAATTAAATTAAATTTATAATTTATATTTATTATTTAATATAGAATTTTAAATTAACAACACTAAAAAAAGATATTAAATACAAGAAGGTCAAAAATGTAATTTCATAAGTTAATCCCATGGAATGAGTTATCCCATAATTTCTATCCCCCCCCCCCCCCAAAAAAAAAAGGGATACAACAATCTAACAAAAAATATAAAAAATTGACTACCAAATAATGAACTATTAATTCATCCGGACTAATAGTCTAATCCCATGCCCCAATCCTTCACGGCAGACACCACCTATAGGATCATGGGTTTAGTGGGTTGTAACTTTTGTGTATATAAACCATCTCTATTAATGAATAAGAAAAAAGAAGAATATTATCAATCTTCATCTGTGAAGAAAAAGAGATCTCTCCTCAATGTGAGCCAGGTCTTCCCCCTCGAAGTGGATATTTCTCTCATATTTCTTTTGTTTTTTAATTTTATTAACAAGAAAGTATGCAGCAAGTTCCATGGTTCCAAAATTCATATGACAATTCCTTTGGGATTTTACCTCCATACTACTTTTTGTAACACTCAAATTGTTTTCTATTTTTCAACTCCAGAATCAATGTCCATAATCAAGATTAGGATTCCAACAACCAAACCAAGGGGAAAAAAAATCTACTTTGTGCAACACTTCAACCAAAATAGTAAATTTAACAATTATGATGTCCAATTGTTCGAAATACATAATCTCATACTAATTTTTCCCACTTAAAAGAAACCTAAAAGCCCTTTGAGGAAAGAGGTTAAGCAGCAAATTGGGAATGGTGCCACAGTTAATACTTGGAAGGACTGGTGGTGTGGTGACAAGCCCTTTGAGGAGCTAACCCTTAGTAGCTCACAGTCTGCTCACCTTAGGGAGAGTGATGTTAATGTGAAGCAAGGAACTTGGAATGAAGTTGTCATTTGTGATATGTTGCCCCTGAAATATCTGCAATTATTATGGACAGCACTTCTCCAAACTCTCTTCAGCTTGATGTGCCTAACTGGAGAGGCTCAACAGATGGGATTTTCTCAACTGCTAGTGCCTATAATCTGGTGAGTGGTAACTGGCCCCAAGCAAAGGATTGGCAATGGATCTAGAAGTTAAGGATTCCTCAGAAATTGAAAGGGTTCTTGTGGTGTTGTCTCCATAGGGAACTCCTCACCAATAAGCTTCATATGAAAAGGGGTTTGGCTGTGGAGCCTACTTGCCCCAATTGCTGTAAAGAGGAGGATATGAATCACTTCTTGAGAGACTGGTTTAAAGCAAAAGAAGTGTGGTTTGCTATTTTTGGAAAGCAATGGTGCTTGAAAATGAGTAGCAAGCCTTGGAGGGACTGGATTTTATGCAATTCTAAAAACAAAGATCATTTTAATGCAAATCTGACAGTCTATACTGTGTTTATTGTTGCTCTCTGGACAATTTGAAAGAATAGGAACAACAAAGTATTTAATAATATTGTGACTAATACTCTTGATAATGGCAGGTTCATTATTGGAATAAGCCAATGATATTCACCAAGCTTTTGTTATGTTCATTGTTAACCCCAAACCTGCTTTTAGACTCATACATTGGTCTTTCCTAATTGCAAGTAGGCTCAAGCTAAACACATATGTCTATAGAAGATTGGGAGGTGAAGGAGGATTTGGTGGTCTGATTCACGATGAACGGGGAGCATGGGTGTGTGGTTGTTATGGGAAGCTTCACATTGGTACAAGCTTGGAAGCTGAACTATGGGCTACCTACAAAGGGCTAACAGTGATTCTTCAAAAAAGGATGAACAAAGTGACCATTGAGACAGACTGTGAACAAGCAATGAAGCTGTTGGGGGAGGAACCAGATGCTAGATGCCCATTCAAAGGGCTGGTGGAGGATGCTCGAATCATCATGAGAGGTTGTGAATGCAATGTGCAGCACATGTACGAAGAAGGGAATCTATGTGCTGATGCCTGGCTAAATTTGGGGCTGACCAACCTGAAGAGATCTTGGTGGCCAATGAACCACCTACTGTCATTAGGGAATTTCTTATAGCTGACATGATCGGCATGTCTAGAGAAAGGGCCTAGGCCTATGTTTTTCTTTTATTTCTGTTGTACCTAAAAAAAATTATATATATATAGCTAAAAGCCTGAAAAGGAAATAATTTGCTAATAGTAAATTCCTTAGTATGACTTTCTTTCAACAGCAAGTAGGCATGCTTATGTGTTAAAGGTGAAGCTCCACTATAACAACTTGCCTTCGTTAATCGAGAAAGCGATGAGTAGACGGTTATATTTGTTCAATAGAAAATAGAAGATTAAATGAATACTCATTACATTTATAATGGGCATTAAGGATAAAAAATATCATTTTTCAGACAATTTAGAGCTCCATCTTAATGAAATCTTAAATAATTGAAAATTAATCCAAATTGAAGTAGTTGGAATTCAAATATGTGACAGATCTATTTAGAGACATCATAAAAGGAAAAAAAAAAAAAAAAACACAATCCAGTTCTTAGGCATGTTTCACCTCAGGCTACAAATGAATTAGATATACATACACTGGTTTCAAACATACATGGTGACGGTTCAAGGTTAAATCAAATCTAATCCCATGATCCAACCCGCTTCCTTTGCAGCACTGCATTGTTGAAAAAGTTCAAATTTCAAATTTCAATTGCACAGTGTTGCAAAAATCTGTAGGTTAAGGATTCTAATACACAAGCACATAAAATAAAAATATTTGACAAACACTTGATTGATGAAGAATTGAGACATTTCTACCTTATTTATATTATTTATATTAACCACAAACCATACCCCAAAAATAAAAAATAAAAAAGTTATAAAACTTTCAAAATATTGGATAACAAGTTATAACTATATTACAAAAACATATTTCTAATAAAATTTATGCATTGGACAAATTCTCTTTCAAGAAACAAGCTGGCAAATACTCTGACAAAAAACATACTACAGCCAATCACAAAAAGCTGGAAAAACCATCCTTGATATGCACCAACCAAAAAAAAAAAAAGCAAATTATAAACCATTAAGACTAGCTTTTGTGGCTCTTGTAGGAAGTTAAACTCTTGTGGCTCTTGTAGGAAGTCGAGCCAATTGCAACAATGATGCAAACACATAGAAACTTCAATCACGTGAGCACTCATGTTCAAGAACAACCGCTTTTCATATTTTGAGAATTGTGCATTTTTCACAATTAAGTTTATGCATATAATAGTGTAGATTGTGTTCATCTGGAGTATCAAAACCGGAATCAGATAATTGACTAATAGAAATAAGACTGAGTGAGAGGTGAGGCACATAAAATATAGGAGAAATAGACAAATGGGAAGAAGAAATAGAACCAATAGAGCGTACAGGCATAGAAGAACCATTAGCTGTAGCAATAGTGATAGAAGAAGAAAGGAAGACACAATTACTGAGGAAAGATGCCACAAGGGTCATATAATGTGAACAACCAGAATAAAAAAATCCACGAAGTGTGGATATTACCTGAAGAGGATGAACCAGACAAACCTAACTGAGTTGTAGTCATAGCAAAGGCCTGGGATGAAAGATTTGGATTGGCCACCATGAAAGACTTGAACTGCTCAAACATAGACTACATATTGGAAGACGGACCATTCTCAGAAACTGGTGTAGAAAAGGCGACAGATGAGCGAGATCCCAGAGATGTAGGCTTAGAGGATGGTGGACCAAATGAACGACCCTTAGGCTGCAAAAGTTTAGGACAAGCATGTTTCCAATGGCCTTCTAATGACAGAAGCTGCACTCATCCATGGAAACTCGAGGCTTGGGCTTACCAGTAACCTGAAATAAAGGAGAAGGTGGGGTGGGCAAGAGCGGAGGAGTGGCAAAAACTGACTGGGAAGCAGGAGCACCATGAGCCACCTTAAACCGAGTTTCTTCCGCAATAAGCTCACGAACAGTACCATCCAAAGAAGGTAAGGGAGACCGATGAAGAATAGCTCCCCGAAGTGACTCAAATTGATCTCGAAGGGCCATAAGAAATTGAACAAGATGTTGCTTCTCCCGATACTTGGTATAACTATCAAGTAACTGTAAATCTGAAGATTCCATCAAAGCAAGCTGATCCCAATAAGTAGTCATCTCATTGTAGAACTCCTGAATGGACTTATCTGTCTGACTAGCACAGCGAATAAACATCTCAAGTTCATACTGCTTTGCAAAGTTAGACTCAAGGTACATAATTTTCAAATAGTCTCAAACTTGTTTAGAAGTAGAATACTTGGAAAAATTCATACCAATGGTAGTTTGAACTGAATTATGAAACCAAGTAAGAATTTATGCATTTTCCTTATCCCATTTAGCAACATCAGTCTCAGTTTCTTGAGATTCCGTAGGTCTAATAGTCACACCAATCACGTAGTTCCACATGCCTTTACCCATTATAAAATTCTTCATTACATGAGACCAATAAAAGTAATTGGTACCAGCTTACTTAGTGGTGATAGCTTGCAATTTATCATCAGCCATAATACTCTAATTAAGCAACACAGTAAAACCAAAGCACAGTAACTAATCAAAGTTTCTACTGCTATAATTACCCAACCAATTAGGTCAAACTTATAATAACCTTATCACCACAAATATCAATCAAGAGAACCAAGGCAGAGCGCAGAGAGAGATTGATCCTAAAATCAGAAGTCAATTTCAGAGACACAAACAGAGAGGCTAATTTCAGACCTTACCTTGATCGTGTGAACTAGAGGAAGAGAGAGAGAGGTCACCAATCCGAGCTACGTAGAGGAATTACAGAGGGCTGTGATGAGGGGCTGCAATGAGGGGCTTCGATCGAACCGGATGAGGGGCTGCGATGGTCGATGATGACCTAGGGCTCCGACGCAATCGAATGAACACATAACCTAGGGCTCAAAAACAGCAACCAGCAAGAGCGAAGTACAACGAAGAGAACAGAGACCATAAAGAACTTTAGCGAAGGCCTTGCAAAGAGAGAGAAAGGGGCTGCGATGGTCGATGATGACCTGCGAAGGTATGCTAACATCTGAGTCGTGGCTCTGATACCATGATAACAAACTTGTTTATATTATTATTGAATGATCAATCAAAACAAGTACAAATATATAATCTAATAGAGTTAAACCCTAATCAAACCCTAACAACCTAAAGGACATTATCCTTAATGAAGAATATAAACTATATAATTCACAGTAATGACATAGAATACATTTAGTTTATGCATGTAGTGGTATAGAGTGTGTTCATATGCAGGTAGTGACGTAAAATACATATAAGTTTATGCTTGTAGTGGTATAGAGGGCGTGGGAGGTGATTGAGGTAGTAAGGCTCAACACTTTGCTAAATGCAGCTTTGCCATTGGTGTCGGGTAATGAAGATTGCCGAAGATGGTTAGCATCCCCCCTTCAAGTGAGTTTAGTGTTTCATCCATCTACAACAGAAATGAGGTTGGGGCCATCTCTGTTGTTCCCTTTATTTTATGGTCTAACCTATCTCCCCCTAAAACTCAATTTTTTGGGTGGTTGGCTTGGAAGGGGAGGATCAAAACCGTTGACTACTTACAAAGAATTGGTGTGCTTAGTGGGAATGTTAGCAACACTTGCATTTTTTGCAAATCTAAAATTGAATCAAATAAATCATGTGCTATTGCTTTGTTCATCAGTTCGGAAGGTCTGCTCTCATTTGTTGGATTGGTGGGGTGTCTAGTAGGTTGTGTCTGGGTCAATTGAGGGGCTGCTCAACTGGTAGGTATAAGTTCAAGTAGTTTGATTGGTCAATATGGAGAACTATACCACTGGTTCTAATGTGGTCCATCTGGAAGTGTAGGAATGAGCGTGAGTTAAATGGAATTCAGCCTCAGCTGGATGAGCTTTGTGAGTTGGTAAAAGTTAGGATTATATTGTCAGTTCATGATTTGGTCTTCAACTTGCACCAGATTAGATCCCCTGCAATGTAATTCTTGTTGTGCTCCTCTGTTTTGTAAGCATTTGAACTGATAGATATGGAGCGAGTTGGTGTGCATATATGAGTGAGGTCGGCCTTGTGATACTAGGTGGACTGTAGCTTATGGAGGTTCTGTACGTCTTAGCCCATTGTGTTGCTAAGTGTACACTAGTAAGGTTGCTTAGATTAAACAAGTGAGAGGCTGCATCATCTTCTTCTACTTTGTTGGGTTTTCACCAACTTTTGAGGCTTGTGCTTGCATATGATTTTGTATGCTTCTTTGTCCCAACCTAATTGGGATAGCACAATTATATTTTGATACTTTTTGCACTATTCTCTTCTTTATTTAAGTAATTGCATATATAGTACTAGAAAAAAAAAATCATTATAATTATCTTGAAGTAATTTAATATTTTATCTTGTGGTATACATGAAATTTATAAGTTAATTTTTATGTTTATAACTTTTTAAATTATTAATTTTAAAAAAATTAATATATATATATTTAGTGCAATTTTGATAATTTGTATTTTAAAAAAGTTAACCCTGATTAAATGAGATCAGGGACGGAATCACATGGAGACCTACAGGGGCCCTGGCCCCCCTGCTTTGCCAAGATGCTTTGCTATATATAGGTTCAACACACCAACTTTTTCTATTGGTCTCCTTTTATCTTATAATTTTAACTATTTTTTTAATAATTTTTTATAATACAATGATAGTATAATATATAAAAAAATGTTATTATAAGAAATATATGATTTTTTTTTTTCATGAAAGTTTAGAATATTTGTAGTGTTATGTGTGGTAAATGTTATAAATAGTTAATTTATGGTGTGCATCTCTAAAGTGAAAGTAAAAGTTATGAATTATTGTAATTACGTTATGAACGGTGTAGTGTAAATCTTACAAATTATTTGTGATACAAAATGTTACAAACTATTTTGGCGAAAGAAGTTACAATTTATTATGGTTATAATGCACCTTTTAAAGAGTGCACACCATGATAACTTCCTAACATATTATGTTCTAAAATATATTTTTAATTATATTATTCACTTTATAACCGAAATTAAGTTCACCATTTTTGTATCTCATTAGCCCCATCATTATTTATCACTACTACAATATAAAAACTCTTATTGATTAGTGATACTATAACATAATATTAATGTGACATCAAATATTTAATAAAAATAAGAATTTATCCATTTTCAATTAATAGCATGAAAAATCACAGTTGTTTATTGCATGAAAATCCATTACTTTAAATCTAACCTCACTTATCTTTCTATATTTATTTTTGGCCCCCCCAATAATCGAATTCTGGGTCCGTCCCTGAATGAGATTAACTGAGTTATAACATACCTCTTCTTGTTATGAAAATAAACAAATTTAAAAGTTATAATTAAAACAAATATATAATTTTATTATTAAATATAAAGTGAAGTGATATCTAACAATAATTAATATGATGTTTCTATTATTAATCCAATAATTTAAATTACATTTCTTTTTATTTCAATTTCATAACTAAAAATACAATACTAATATAATACACACACGGATTTCTAGTCTTTATGAATAAAAAGGTTTCAAAATATTTTCAAAGTTTCATCATTTTCTTTTAAATTTTTTTTATCTAATTCGTTTTTAAATTTGAATAAAAATTTTGATTTGATATGAATTATTTTAACTTTTTCATTAAATTTTTATCAAATTTTAAAAGAACTTTCATTCTTATCCCAATTTTTTTTTTCTTTTCACCAATTTTGATGGAAAAAACAATAATTTTCAAAGTTTCATTTTTTTTAATTTTTTATCAAATTATAATTTGATAAAAAAATATATTAAAGGTTGAAAATTCTCTTAATTGGAATTATAGTGAAATAACATATTGAAATAATCAAAATTTGAGTATGTTATTGGTTGAAATGTATAATTTAATAATTTTTTTTTCTCATATTTGTATAAAAATTGACACTTATGACTACATCATTATAAATTGGATTATGGAAAAAAATTTGAGGTGTCAAACATTTTTCATTTATAAATATCTTACATATTAAAAAATCAAAAAATAAAAAGAAAAAAAATTGTGTAGCTTTTTGATATGTGTTCATCAGTTTTGTTTTATGAATATAAACAATTGATATTTCAATTTGAAAAATTAAAAAGTAAAAAAAAAATAGATTGGGTTTTTTAGAGATAAAAGAAACCGTCTAACTCTTCTATATATTATTAAGATGGACTATTTTAATCACATAAAAAAATAGAAATTATATTTAGAGATTATCCCTATATATGATGTTATTATATACAACTATAGTAGTAACAAACTAACAAATATCAGTAATGGTCTAATGGAATAGAAAGAGAATAAAAATAAAGAGTACAATGATATTTTAAAGTTTTAAATTTACCTAGTTATACAAAAATCTAATATTATAGTAAAATCTTGAATTCTCAATAAATTTTCACATTTTTTTATAAAATAAAATGATAAAAAAACATTAAAAAATTTGATACCCTTCAATTTTATGGTCTTTACTGAAGAAAACAAAATTCGATCAAATCCTTGGCATGGCGCAGATATAGATACTTCGATTGTAAACATAATCATTAATAATTTTTCTCCATCATGCAAACCTATAAAGAAATACATAAATCTTACTAAAATCTAAATCAAACGCAAATCAACAGTAGAGAAAGAGAATCACATACGAAAAAATAAAATTAAAAAATATATAAATTTATAGAGTTAGAGAGTGTTACTTCCGACAACTTAAACCTCACCTAACTCAATCTGTTAGCTCTTCTGCCAGTGCCCGCGGAGTTTAGGAAGACTAATCAGATTATATATTCTTTAAATAAGATTTGACAATTGATTAATTTGTCTCATTAAGTGATTTAAAATTTTGATATATATATCATAAAAATAGATAATTATATTACTAAATCATAATTCAATTTAGATATTGTCATATTTTTTTTAGATCCACATCTAAATTTTTATATTTTTTATTTTTGTGTGGTTTCTATTTGGAATTTTTTTTTTCAATTTATTTAAGATGGAGTTGTGGATATCTATTTTTTTTTTTAAATTTAATTTATCTATGGTTTTCATTTGTTTTTAATTATTATTATTTAAGTAAGTTATAATGTGAGTTAGATTTATGATAGACATGTGGGTTTTATTGATTTAAAGTATAATAGTGAAAGATATTTTCAAATTAGATTTGTTTAGATAAATTTTAAAGATTTTTAAAATTTAAAATTGGATATTGAGATGCAAAATAAAGATTTTAACTGAATAAATAAAAATCAAATTTATTAATTTGATCTGTTTGTATATCTGATTTTTATTTATTTATTTATTTATTTATTTATTTGTTATGTTATAATATAATATATAAGTTATAGATAAATATTTATAACTTTCATGAAAAATATTATCTAATTTTTTGGGAAAGAAAGAAGGAAGACAAGTTTTAATATTTTTTTTTGGAAATTGGTAAGAGAGATTAGGATGGAGAGATTATGCAATATTTTTGTTATTAAATAAATAGATCAGTCTGTAGTTTTTTTTAATCTATTTTATAAATTAAAAAATCAATAATTTTAGAAAATTGATTAATTTGTCCCATTAAGTGATTTAAAATTTTGATAGATATACATCAAAAAATAGATAATCATATTAATAAATCATAATTTAAATTTAGATGTTGTATCTTTTTGAGATCCATAACTAAATTTTTATCTTCTTTATTTTTGTATGTAACAATAGTGTATGGGAGAAATTGAAAAGGATGCTGCAGTAATTATTAGAGAAGTCAAAAGGGTTTGTGGGTTGGGAGAAGTCAATAAATGCTGATTTTTTTTGTTTAATCAAAAAATTAGAAAATTCTGATTAGGATATTAGAGCTCTCAAAAGGCATGTAGATTAGAAACTTCTTTTGTAACAACCCTCACTTTACTCTAGTCATGCTTGCATACATTACATGATCTTGTCCTGATATGTTGCATTTGCAAACCTTGATTTTGTCTTGCATAAGTGTTACTTGCCTGCTATGTTCCTTGCTTGGTGTAAGTTTTAGCCGAAGTCATCTTGAACCTAGGTCGCTTCTTTGATACTCTTACACCTAGAACCATCTTGGGATCTCTTTGGTTGACCTCCACTCACACCCTAACGTATTGGCCTAGATGTCATTATCTAGGCCGAGGTGTTCATCACCAAGGCCGAGATGTGTATTATCTAGGCCGAGATGTTATCCTTGAACCCAAGTGATCTTGTTCCTGGACTAGTATGACCTAGACCGAGGTGTGGCACATCTAGGCCGAGGTGTGGCACAGCTAGGCCAAGTGTTGTCCTTCCTAGCCGAGATCATTGAGACCTTGCTTGCCGAAGCTCCGTCCTTAGCCGAGATTGTTACTTGCCGGAGTACCCTTGCCACCTAGCTT
This sequence comes from Camellia granthamiana, assembly GCA_036172215.1. Taxonomy (NCBI): domain Eukaryota; kingdom Viridiplantae; phylum Streptophyta; class Magnoliopsida; order Ericales; family Theaceae; genus Camellia; species Camellia granthamiana. Next base: position 77,147,475 of record CM069908.1, on the reverse strand, counting down.
GTTGAACACACTTTGTCATAGTCTTGTCTTTTCAATCAGTCACCTTTTGGAGTAGAGCCAACCAACCGTTGCCACGTGTCCGAGCTGAGTGTTAAGTCAGCCGGCAAACCTAGAAATGTATCATTTTGTATCATATCTTTGTTCTTGAGGAGAGAGAAGCACTAGGAGAGGAAGGAGAAGTTTTGAGTGAGAAAGTAGACTCCCAAGCTTGATCGTTGGAGTTCAAACCGTTAGATTCGTGTTTTGAGGTTAGAATCTTGATCTACTCTTGTTGTTCTTATTGTTCATCTAGCTGCATTGCATGATCAAGCACGATTTGTAAGCCATGCATCTATTTTAAGTTGGGTTTAGAAAGAGAAAGTGGCATTCATGTGTTCTTGAATAAAAGTCTTGTTTTGATCCGAAAGGTTGTATCGAGAACCATGTTTTTGTGTTTGTTTTCATAAGATCTTCGAGTATGGGTACCCAGGTCCATGTTTTCGAACTCATAGCATGAAATCCTAGATTTTGTATAAACAAGTTATGATCTTTGCATTCATCTTCTTCATGTTCTTCATGTTCGTTATGTTCTTCAAGAAAAGGGAAAACCCAGATTTTCCCGACTTCTTTCCCTTGAATGCGGCCCTCGGGACCACACCTCGGCAAGGAGGTATGGGACGTCGGCCAAGACCTGGTGGGTGCCCAGTATGTTTTCCGAGATGAGAAACAGTGTTTGTTTCGATTTGACTTAGTTTTAAAGAATGCCGAGATCATTTGTATGCATGTGAAGCTTGTTTGAAAGTGCATTCAATAAATTTGCCATGTGTTTGTAGGACTTGGACTTGCCTTGACCCCGACGTTTGAAGAACTATGTGAGTGGTATTTTTAATAAAGTTATGTTATAAAGCTTTGATAAAACCTTGTTTTGCCTCGTTCGGAAAGTATTTGTAAGCATGAATGATTATTCCCACTTGCAATAAGTATTGCCTTGTTTTGATGACATTTTTGGAAGTCCGTATGTGCTAGGGGACTCTAAGCATTTGTAGCACAAGTCCCTAGTGTCAAAGGACTATAATGCAACTGCACTCTTGTTTTGGAAGTCCGTGTGTGCTAGGGGACTCTAAGCATTTGTAGCACAAGTCCTTAGTGTCAGGGGACTATAATGCAACGACACCATTGTTTTGAGATATCTCCCTTGTTTTGCCTTGTCTTGCCTTGCCACCGACGGTTTACCGCATGGGTTTGTTTGTCCGGAATGTCATCCCTTGTACTATATTGATGCTAGTAAGCACCCCTTGAAGCTTGAAAGATTTGATAGATGGACTTGGTTCATCCCTTGATTTTATACTGGATATGTTATGTATTGTTTGTTAAAGATCTTGAATATCAGTCATGCAAACCCCTTTATTACATATACCATTCACTGAGTATCGAAGCTCACCCTCTCTATATATATGTAGGTGATGAGCAGGACGGCGGCGACGCCTAGATGTGCTTTGCAACTTGTTTTGGATTCGCATTTTGTAGCATCTTGAAGATCATGCTTCTTAGCTTGCATTTCATTGTGTTTTGTATATGATGGCTTGAGAAGCCTTTTGGTCAAGATGTATTTTTGTACTTCATTTTGTTTGTATACAAGTTGTAAAACTATGTAAGGGTATATGTCACTTCATTTAATCTATGCACAACTCTCATGGACTAATTGGATTTAAAATTTATTGCTTCTGCACATGTAAGCCCCATATGTATACTCTGATTGTGTGTGAATCCTTGTAAGTTGGCCTTCGGTAATCTCGGATTACTGGCCATCATGGTACCATTCTACTAGGGGCGGAATGGGGTCGTGACAGATTGGTATCAGAGCATGAGTTCCCTATAGTACGTTATTCACACACTTTAAGTCCTAAAGAGCATAGGATATCCCTTAGAATGATGTTAGGATTGCATCATGTTACTTGCTATTTGACAAAGTGTGCATCATCTTAGCATAACTGTTTGTTACTTGCACGCATGTTTATTTGCGCATTTTGTTTTAAAGCCACATTTCGCATACTCATAGCATCATGAGGAGAGGAAGACCACCAATTGGCTGAGATCAATCAGAAGATAGATTGGACAGACTAGAAAGACTAGTTGAAGGTTTAGCCCGTGAGATGAGGCAAATGAGGCAACAGAATGCTAGTGCTACATCCACCCAGGCCAAACAAACAAATGGACGACAGGCAATCCCGCCTCCACCTCCTCCGGTACCACAGGTGCCTCCACAGCCAGCCTTGTATGGAGATGGAACGATGACTTTGACTAAGGAGTTCAAGAAGATGAACCCGCCAAGATTCCAAGGAGGTATAGAGCTGATGAAAGCCGAGGCGTGGGTTTTAGGAATGGAGAAGCTGTTCGAGATCTTTCCCAGCACCGATGCTCAGAAGGTGGCATTGGTAGCATTTACATTGGACGACGACGCTCAAAGATGGTGGATGATGACCCGAGAAGGTAATCTTGACTTAACTTGGGCCAAATTTTTGGAGCTGTTTTACAACAAGCATTTTCCCCTTAGTGTCCGAGATCGCAAGACCACGGAGTTTCAAACTCTGACACAAGGAAACAAGACAGTGGCAGAATATGACCGTACTTTTACCGAATTGGCAAGATATGCACTTCACATGGTCGATGAAGAATATAGAAAAGCTAGGAAGTTCGAAAATGGACTGCGTGGACTAATTCAGGATCGAGTCAACATGTTCAACATACCGACTTACGCCGGAGTATTGGACAAGGCCATCCTTGCAGAAGCTAACTTGAACCGATATCAGAATTCGGGAGAGAGTCAGAGGAAGAGACAGAACTATGATAATCGCTGAGTTCCGTTTAACGCCAATAAGAAGGCAAATGTGGGCAGCTCCAGCAACTCGAACCAAGAAGGTAATACTAAGCCGATGTGTGCAAGTTGTGGGAAGCCGCATTCCGGAGTTTGCTTTTGGGCGTCAGGAGCCTGTTTTGAATGTGGAGAGATGGGTCATCGTGTGAAGGACTGTCCGAAGGCAAGGACCGATAATGGTAAGAGGAATGGGAGTAACTTGGGCTCTGCACCCGGAAGCAACATCGGAAGGACACAGATGAGACAGGGCAGAGTTTTCGCTCTAGTGCCAGGAGACACCCAGAATGCTGAGACAGTAGTGTCAGGTATACTCCCGATCTGCTCTCAAGATGCATACATATTGATTGATTCGGGTTCTACGCATTCATTTGTATCTGCTAAGTTTGCCGAGAAGTTGAATAGAGAACAGGAACCCCTTGATCATGTGTTATATGTATCTACTCCATCTGGGAGAACTATGATTGTTGCATCCATCTATAGGGCGTGTGTTGTTGTGATTGAGGGTGTAGAATTATTAGTTGATTTAATGCCGTTAAGCATGACCCACTTTGATGTCATATTAGGAATGGACTGGTTAGTAATGAATCACGCATCTATTAATTGTGTTTCGAAGAATGTCACACTGAAACCCCCAAACCAAGCCGAAGTTATTTTCCAGGGTAAAGGAGTAGTACCCCCACCTTACTTGATCTTGTCCATGAAAGCCTATAAGCTAATTCAGAAAGGGTGTCAAGGCTACCTGTGTAGTATACTAAGTGATCAGAATGGAAATGTTAATTTAGCCGACATCCCAGTCGTTAATGAATTCCCCAACATCTTCCCAAATGACTTGCCTGGCCACTTAGTCGATAAAGAAATAGAATTTACTGTTGACGTCATGTCGGGAACGCAGCCCATCTCCAAAACACCCTATAGAATGGCCCCAACTGAACTCAAGGAACTGAAACTACAATTACAAGAATTGTTGGATAAGGGGTTCGTTAGGCCAAGTACTTCACCATGGGGGGCACCCATCCTATTTGTTAAGAAAAAGGATGGCACACTTCGTCTTTGCATTGATTACAGAGAACTTAACAAGGTAACCATTAAGAATAAGTACCCATTGCCTAGGATTGATGATTTGCTTGATCAACTACAAGGAGCACGAGTCTTTTCAAAAATTGATCTTAGGTCGGGCTACCATCAGCTCAAGGTTAAAGCCGAGGATGTTGAGAAGACTGCTTTTCGGACAAGATATGGCCACTACGAATTTCTAGTAATGCCTTTTGGGGTGACCAATGCGCCTGCAGCATTCATGGATTTGATGAACAGAGTCTTCAAGCCATATCTAGATGAGTTCGTGGTTGTTTTTATTGACGACATATTGATCTACTCCAAGAGTACAATTGAGCATGAGAATCATCTGAGACTTGCCCTGCAAACCTTGAGAGACAGGAAGTTATATGCTAAGTTGAGTAAGTGTGAGTTTTGGCTTTCCAACATTTCATTTTTGGGACATGTGATTAATGAAGAGCGTATCTCAGTTGATCCCAGTAAGATTGAAGCCGTCGTAAATTGGCCGACACCGGCCAACGTGTCCGAGGTTCGTAGTTTTCTGGGTTTGGCAGGTTATTACAGAAAGTTTGTAAAGGACTTCTCAAGGATTGCAGTGCCATTGACACAACTAACTCAGAAGGGAGTGACGTACGAATGGACCGAGGATAGAGAATCAGCCTTCCAGGAGTTGAAGACGAGGTTAGTTACAACACCAGTTCTTGTACTTCCATCAGGTAATGAGAAATTTCTGATTTTCAGTGATGCTTCACATAAGGGCTTGGGTTGTGTGTTAATGCAAGGGGGTAAGGTTATAGCTTATGCATCTCGTCAGTTGAAACCCCATGAAAAGAACTATCCTACTCATGATCTAGAGCTAGCAGCCGTGGTGTTTGCTTTAAAGATTTGGCGTCATTACTTGTATGGAGCTTCTTGCCAAGTTTTCACAGATCACAAGAGTTTGAAGTACTTATTCACTCAGAGGGAATTAAATTTGAGGCAGAGAAGATGGCTTGAATTATTGAAAGACTACGACATGCAGATTCAGTACCACCCAGGTAAAGCAAACTCGGTGGCCGACGCATTGAGCAGGAGGTCAATGGGAAGTTTGGCGTGTTTAGCCATGATCTCAGCGGAGCCGACTATCATTGAAGAAGTAAAAGCAAGGCAAATGGAGGACGAATTCCTGAAGAAGGTAGCTAATGAGATTATCACCAGGCCAAGGTCAGGATACACCTTTGAGAATGAAGTGCTTAAGTTTGAAGGAAGATTGTGCGTGGCTGACGTACCAAAGTTGAGAGGGAAGATTCTGCAAGAATCTCATAGTTCCAGAATTGCTGTTCATCCAGGGAACACTAAGATGTATCAAGATGTGAAGCAGACCTTTTGGTGGCCGGACATGAAGAGAGAAATAGCCAAGTTCGTATCCCAGTGCTTGTATTGTCAACAAGTGAAAGCAGAACATCAGAAACCAGTAGGACTTCTTCAACCTTTGCCAATTCCCGAATGGAAATGGGAACACGTCTCCATGGATTTTGTGGTTGGTTTGCCGAAGACACAGAAAGGTATGGATTCGATTTGGGTTATAATTGACAGATTTACTAAGTCAGCACACTTCTTACCTGTTCAGACTACATTCAATGCTGACCGACTAGCTGTACTGTATATGAATGAGATTGTGAGACTTCATGGAGTGCCGATGTCCATTGTGTCAGACCGAGATCCGAAGTTCGTCTCTAGATTTTGGCAGAGCTTACAGAGGGCTTTGGGAACCGAGTTGAGGTTCAGCACAGCTTTTCACCCCCAGACCGATGGGCAAACAGAGAGAACAATTCAGACACTTGAAGACATGCTTAGGCTCTGTGTATAGGACTTCAAGGGGAGTTGGGAGGTGCATTTGCTATTAGTAGAATTTGCTTACAACAACAGTTATCAAGCTTTCATTGGCATGGCGCCGTACGAAGCTTTGTATGGGAGAAAGTGTCGATCGCCGATATGTTGGACCGAAGTGGGAGACAAAGCTTTGATCGGCCCTGAGCTAGTTCAAGTTACAACCAAGAAGATTAAGCTCATTCGACAAAGGATCAAAACTGCTCAAAGTCGACAGAAGAGTTATGCCGACCAGAGAAGAAGAGAGTTGGAATTTGAAGTTGGGGATCATGTATTCCTGAAGGTTTTGCCAATGAAAGGAGTTTCCAGATTTGGGAAGAAAGGTAAGTTAGCACCTCGTTACATCGGGCCATTTGAAATACTTGAGAAAGTTAACCCAGCTGCCTATAGACTTGCTTTACCACCAGAACTAAGTCAAGTTCACAATGTGTTCCATATTTCAATGTTGAGGAAGTATATTCAGGACCCACTGCACGTGATTGACTATTCCGGGATTGTGGTTAATGAAGATTTAGGCTACGAGGAGAAGCCGATGAAAATTATTGACAGACAAGTGAAACAGTTGAGGAACAAATCTATACCAATGGTAAAAGTTGAATGGAAAGAGCAGTACGGCAAGGATGCCACATGGGAAATGGAAGAAGAAATAAAAATCCGTTATCCGGGGTTATTTGTAGAAGCAAGGTAATTTAAGTTTGGGGACCAAACTTCCTTAAGGAGGGTAGGATGTAACAACTCTCACTTTACTCTAGTCATGCTTGCATACATTACATGATCTTGTCTTGATATGTTGCATTTGCAAACCTTGATTTTGTCTTGCATAAGTGTTACTTGCCTGCTATGTTCCTTGCTTGGTGTAAGTTTTAGCCGAAGTCATCTTGAACCTAGGTCGCTCCTTTGATACTCTTACACCTAGAAACATCTTGGGATCTCTTTGGTTGACCTCCACTCGCACCCTAACGTATTGGCCTAGATGTCATTATCTAGGCCGAGGTGTTCATCACCAAGGCCGAGATGTGTATTATCTAGGCCGAGATGTTATCCTTGAACCCAAGTGATCTTGTTCCTGGACTGGTATGACCTAGACCGAGGTGTGGCACATCTAGGCCGAGGTGTGGCACAGCTAGGCCAAGTGTTGTCCTTCCTAGCCGAGATCATTGAGACCTTGCTTGCCGAAGCTCCGTCCTTAGCCGAGATTGTTACTTGCCGGAGTACCCTTGCCACCTAGCTTGTTGAACACACTTTGTCATAGTCTTGTCTTTTCAATCAGTCACCTTTTGGAGTAGAGCCAACCAACCGTTGCCACGTGTCCGAGCTGAGTGTTAAGTCAGCCGGCAAACCTAAAAATGTATCATTTTGTATCATATCTTTGTTCTTGAGGAGAGAGAAGCTCTAGGAGAGGAAGGAGAAGTTTTGAGTGAGAAAGTAGACTCCCAAGCTTGATCGTTGGAGTTCAAACCGTTAGATTCGTGTTTTGAGGTTAGAATCTTGATCTACTCTTGTTGTTCTTATTGTTCATCTAGCTGCATTGCATGATCAAGCACGATTTGTAAGCCATGCATCTATTTTAAGTTGGGTTTAGAAAGAGAAAGTGGCATTCATGTGTTCTTGAATAAAAGTCTTGTTTTGGTCCGAAAGGTTGTATTGAGAACCATGTTTTGTATTTGTTTTCATAAGACCTTCGAGTATGGGTACCCAGGTCCATGTTTTCAAACTCATAGCATGAAATCCTAGATTTTGTATAAACAAGTTATGATCTTTGCATTCATCTTTTTCATGTTCTTCATGTTCGTTATGTTCTTCAAGAAAAGGGAAAACCCAGATTTTCCCGACTTCTTTCCCTTGAATGCGGCCCTCGGGACCACACCTCGGCAAGGAGGTGTGGGACGTCGGCCAAGACTTGGTGGGTGCCCAGCATGTTTTCCGAGATGAGAAACAGTGTTTGTTTCGATTTGACTTAGTTTTAAAGAATGCCGAGATCATTTGTATGCATGTGAAGCTTGTTTGAAAGTGCATTTAATAAATTTGCCATGTGTTTGTAGGACTTGGACTTGTCTTGACCCCGACGTTTGAAGAACTATGTGAGTGGTATTTTTAATAACGTTATGTTATAAAGCTTTGATAAAACCTTGTTTTGCCTCGTTCGGAAAGTATTTGTAAGTATGAATGATTATTCCTACTTGCAATAGGTATTGCCTTGTTTTGATGACATTTTTGGAAGTCCGTATGTGCTAGGGGACTCTAAGCATTTGTAGCACAAGTCCCTAGTGTTAGGGGACTATAATGCAACTGCACTCTTGTTTTGGAAGTCCGTGTGTGCTAGGGGACTCTAAGCATTTGTAGCACAAGTCCTTAGTGTCAAGGGACTATAATGCAACGACACCATTGTTTTGAGATATCTCCCTTGTTTTGCCTTGTCTTGCCTTGCCACCGACGGTTTACCGCGTGGGTTTGTTTGTCCGGAATGTCATCCCTTATGCATCCCTTGAAGCTTGAAAGATTTGATAGATGGACTTGGTTCATCCTTTGATTTTATACTGGATATGTTATGTATTGTTTGTTAAAGATCTGGAATATCAGTCATGCAAACCCCTTTATTACATATACCATTCACTGAGTATCCAAGCTCACCCTCTCTATATATATGTAGGTAATGAGCAGGACGGCGGCGACGCCTAGATGTGCTTTGCAACTTGTTTTGGATTCGCATTTTGTAGCATCTTGAAGATCATGCTTCTTAGCTTGCATTTTATTGTGTTTTGTATATGATGGCTTGAGAAGCCTTTTGGTCAAGATGTATTTTTGTACTTCATTTTGTTTGTATCCAAGTTGTAAAACTATGTAAGGGTATATGTCACTTCATTTAATCTATGCACAGCTCTCATAGACTAATTGGATTTAAAATTTATTGCTTCCGCACATGTAAGCCCCATATGTATACTCTGATTGTGTGTGAATTCTTGTAAGTTGGCCTTTGGTAATCTCGGATTACTCGCCATCATGGCACCATTCTACTAGGGGCGGAATGGGGTCGTGACACCTTTTTTCCTTATATGATATATAGATGGTAGTTATATCAATAAAATTTTCTTTTCTTTTGCTGATAAAAAATAAAATAAAACTAACTATAATGAGTAGGGGAGAAAGTGGGTAATAATATGGAAGTATGAGTTACATATTTAAATCTTATATGGCCACATAATCTACATATTAAAAAAATAGAATAAGAGTAACAAATGAGTTGATTGAGTTGTGAGTATGAATTAGTTATTTGATGTATGAGTTATAGTTTTCGCTTTTATTTTTGAATTATTTAAGTAATTGTTATATAATCCTTTTATTTCGAACATTGAGAAGGGAATTTGTATCGAACAAATGGGCAAGCTAAATCTACCATGAGCCTTTGCTTTAGACCGCTCAATTGGACTAGCGCATCGTCTCAGATGTTAGACTAAGTTGGATGAACTTGGGTTGTGGTTCGAGCAAAGCCCGCACCAAGGTAATGGCTGGGCTGAGCCAAGAATGAGACTGCCGTCCAGGACCGAGCTAAAGATCTCTAGCCAAGCTAGCATGTAGAAGCTGTGCGGGTAACAAGCAAATAAGGACTTCGACCGTGATGAATGCAAGGAGTCCTGAAAAGGCTTAGCAGAGCTGTGAGACAGCTTGATAGGTCGAACAAAGTTAGCTCAGCATAACATGTGCAGAGTTAGCGCAGTTGAAGGTAACTGAAGTGAAATTGAGCTAAAGGTGATGGCTCGGTCAAGGCGTTCCATGTGGCCCAATGGAGTAAGGAGAGGAATTCGCTCAAAGTACGCATCAATACTGTTTGGTGGGTTTGGCCAATATTTTTTAGCAGTATTGATGCGCACACGTGTAAAGAAAAGAGAGGGCAGTACCGCCATACGTCCTGCAAATGACAAAAGAAGTAGTGTACGCACAGCCTTGGAAAGTAAGACAGCAACCTAGATAACGCACACGCCTTCATTCTGAGAAGGGTAAGAAAATTCTAACGACTCTCTCTCTCTCTACATTCTCTTTTTTTCCTTAAGGGTGCTAATTTGACTTTCGGATGGGGTTTTCGACAACACACCCACCAGGTAGTTCACCACTCCTGTGTTTTTAGGCTGTACGACACCATTCGGATTAACATAGAACTTGGTTGCAAGAAGTACGGAAGTAAGGAATATTTACTTCCTACACAATTGGTGCCGTTTGTGGGAATCTTGGCATTCAAAACTTTGAAGCCCAAGCTTTTTTTATCAACTTCAATGGCGAATAACGACGACTTTCTGATGTTTGCTGCTGACGACATCATGCTAGAATCTGTCCGGAGGCGTGACGACTTGCCCTCCTTTCCACTGTTGGCAGGCCTAAAGACCTCCACACGAGGGCTCCCCAAAGATGTGCAAGACTAGCACGCAAGGAGCTCAGAGCGCTCATAGAGCCCGGAAAGGCATCGGCGACGTTGAAGGTCCCACACTCAACACTTGGAGAGCAAACTAAGAGACCAGGACGCCATCATCCCAAGGATGGCAACAGAGATGGAAGCCATGAAGCAGCAGTTGAAGAGAAAGAGCGTTGCTGGAGTGGGAAACCACAGTGAGCGGGCCTAATCTCATCGCTCAGGCAGTCTAAGTAGGTGAGAGACATCCTCACTCTCCATAACCAAGAGCTACAGAGTCAGCGACTCCATATCGCCAACGAGGAGGTTCTATACTCAGGACAATAATTACTGCCCCTCACGTCCGTTGTCAACGTTCGGATACTCATACTTCGCTCGGTCAAAGGATCTGAGGGTGATCTTGGAGGAGCAAGCAAGCCGAAGGGAGGCCTTGAGGGTGCCGACACTACAAAGGTTGGCTCCTAGAGTACATACAAACGAAGAGCTCGTAATGCCACTTCCATGCTTGGTGGTGCATGTACTAGCAGATAGTGTAACGACCCAATCTTGGCAAGGCAAAACCCCGCCAAGAGGGTGCACCTCAAACGCTATAGCACCTTTACACCACAATTCCTATATAATTCTTACATCACATCACCACATCACCAAAAGTGCATAAGACCTTTCAATTGCCCAACATATATGAGATGATCTATTCAAAGACAAAAAGTATTATCATTCTACAAGATAGTTCCCAAGCATTTCCTCCCCAAAAATAATACATACTATTCACGAATCCATCAATACATCCAACTTCATAAGCAATTATTTACAATAAACCTCCTTCATAAAAAAATAAAATAAAAGGTAAACTAACATCCTAGAATGACCCTAAGCAAAACCTCAACTACAAGATGCCCACCTTTGATCCTTCAAAAAAATTCTAGTCTTCCAAGTTGAGGCGAGCCACACAAAAGTCTATGAATCTGAAAAAAAAAATTATTTAAAAGAATGAGCTAAAGCCCAATGAGTATACCAATACCATGGAGTTATAAAACTTGCTCCTTCCAATTGGGTTCAAAATAAAGATAATAAACATAAGAGCTTAATTGGACTGAAATTTATACAAAATAAAAATAAAAATAATGAAAGTAAACAAAAATACAACTTTTCAATACGTTAAGATTTCATGTCAATGAAAGTAAACAAAAATACAACTTTTCAATACGTTAAGATTTCATGTCCATCATATGAACCACTACATAGCCTTAGGGTCGCGTTACCTCGCGACTTAGGTGGTGACGGTACCGTTACCCAAAACATAACCATAGGAACATAACTCATGTCAACGTAGCACTTCAATTCTCATTTCAATGTTTCGGTCCCCGGGACCCCTTATATATACAACGACCCTTATGGTCCTTAAAACATTTCGGTCCCCAGGACCCCAAAGCATTTTGGCCCTTGTGGCTGCAAAGGCTATATTTGGTTATATGATCAAAACAAAAAAATACCCTTGTACAACGTTTCATTGTCATTCAATCATCATCATCATAAAATTTGAAGGACTCAACTTAAATAAATTCTCATAAAAAATTAGTGCTTCACTATACAAATGAAATCATATATTTATTTAAACTCAACCATTGGCCTCAATAGATTTATAGATTTATAGATTTTTCTTTTTATACATATATCATGATGAAATGTATCATTCACCTCCTTTAATTCAAAATTATCTTCAAACTTTGTAATAAAGATAGAGGTAAGGTCATTTCCATGGTAAGTATACTCACCTCCAAAAATAGCAAAAGCGTAGATTGAGACTCTACAAATTAATTCCCAAGAGGTGTAGAGACGCCTTCCTCCAATCCTAACAATTAATAAATAGGACCTAAAATTAGGAAAAAAGCTTTCAATGAAAATTACAACATCTACAAAAATGATCCTAAATAAATTATGCTAAGGAATGACAAGCTAAAGAACTCCTCCAACTTCAAGTCCCCCAAACAAATAACTTATCCAATCTCCACAACACCCATCCTTTGTACATCTTTGAGTTAGTAACTTTTTAAATATCCAATCAATTTATATGCACAATACCACCATCAATTAACTACAAAAGTCAAAAATCAACATTTTTTATAAACTCAACAACTTAAGTAAAATCTCTTCAATCATTTATAAAATTCCTCCATAGAACATAGAGATAGCCAATCCACCATTTATCAAATCAATTTCAACATATAAATTTCCTAACACCAAAATCTCCAATTTTTACATCACATTCAAACCCTAGATTAACCCAAAATCTTAATCTCCAAAACAACCATCAAATTGATCATTTTTCAACATGTAAAACATTCATAAAAACTAATTAAGAGTATAAAATTCAACAATCAAACCCCAAATCATAATAGATCTAAAATACAAAAAAAAAATCATCATCTCTAACTCAAAATATGTAAAACCTTAAACTAAACATTTATAGAAAGATTTTTACCAATTACAAGCTTCTAATCCATCAAGAAAATAAACCCCATGCTTTGATTCTTCAAAAGATTAAGAAAATTCTAGAGTTGGTACTTCTATTGTGCTATTTTCGGATGGATTTAAGGAGTGGCCGACCGGACCCTTTTTCCGGCGAGATAAGGTGGCCGGCGGTGGTGGAGATGGTGGGTTAAGGTGGTGGTGTAAGGATGGAGCAAGGGTGTGGTGTTTGGCCACCAAGAAAGTAAAGGAAAATGAGAGAGAAGTTAGAGAGGAAAGCATGAAGACAACGATGTGAACAAAAACAAAAAAATCTACACTTTTTTTTTTTGTTTTGTTGAAATGGGGTGTTTGGTCACACCTACTATCAAGTTTGGAGTTGGGTTTAGATATCCTAAATGGAGTTTGACATAGGAGTGTGTTTGGCTCTAGATGATTGTTGGGAATATTATAGATAGGGACTTGGTGAGGTTGAGAATCACCCTTCTTTTCCCTTGAGATTGAGAACACGCCGCTTCTAACTGGCTTCCACCAGCCCAAATTCACGCTCTATGACGGAAAGACGGATTCCTATATGCACGTCAGCCATTATCAGCAAATTATGGCTAGGCACCGACGAAACGACGCCTTGATGTGTCTTATTTTCCCATCGAGTTTGAAAAATTGGGTCTGAAGTGGTTCGAGAGGCTGCAAAAGTAGAGTATCAAGAAGTGGCAGAAAAATGGTCAGGTCATTTGTCACCAGATTCAAAACCAACACAAAGACACCAAAGGAAATCGACCATCTTTTGGGAGTGAAGATGGAACCGAGTGACTCCTTGAAAGCATACAATACCAAGTATTGAGAAACATTCAACGAGATATATGAATGCCCTACAAACTTGGTGATCACCGAATACAAGCACAATCTTCTAGTCAAACATAGGCTAAGAGACTCGCTTATAATGAATCAGCCCACGACCATGGAGTTTCTCATTCAAAGAATCAATGAGCATATAAAGTTAAAGATAACGCAGTCACTGGTACCGTGAAAATAAATCTGGTAGTAACAGACAAAAGAGTTGTAGGAAAGGTTCATGTGGTCGAACAAGAAGATAACCGTCCAAATAACAACGAAAAAGATCGAAACCGTGGTACTAACCGCAAAAACCTCAATAAGAACTGCAACTCTGACCGAGCTAACAATCCATGTGACAAGGATGAAGATGCCAGAATAAAGTTGAAAACTCGGACTGGCATCACTACAACCTTTAAGATATTGATCTATCGCAACCTAAGTGAAATCCGTGACGAGGAATATGTCCAGTGGCTAGCCAAGTTGGGAGATGCTCAAAGGGGGTTCAATCTGAGATACCGTTGCACCTTTCATGATGAGAGAGGGCACCAAACAGAAGATTGCGTGTCACTTAAACAACACTTAGAAGAGTCGATGGCTGCAGAGCATTTAGATCCCTGCATTAATGAAAAGGTCAAGGTGGCTCCTCAAAAGCAAGCCTTACCAAATGCCCTAGGAATCGAAGACATCCCTCCTCAAGTAGCGATCAATTGAAGAGATCTAGGGAAATCAGTTTCGGAAGACGTCGGTAAGAAACCCAAGGAAAAGAGGCATACAACTTGCAGAATATAAATGGTTGATCTATTCCCAGAACGTGAAACACTACCAATCTGAAGTTTTATTTTTAGTTTTACTTTTGTAACCCTTCGCACTATTGATGTAATGAAACAAGTAGACCATTTTCTTAGAAATTGTTGTATTTTCGTGTACTTTCTTTTTGGTTTACTGCACTAAGCCCCGCCAAGCAGATTTAGTGCAGTCTAAGGGGCAATTGATGATCACTCCGAAGCAAAATTGGAATTTCTTAGCGAGCTAATTTTGCTTAGCAAGATGAAAGTTGGTGTTTTGTTCAATTATGGAATTCCTTATCGGGTTGATTTTGTTCATCAAGATGAAAATTGGAATTCCTTGCTGAGCGGAATTCGCTCAATAAGAGGTTTTCAACTTTGAAATTCCTTACCGAGCGAATTTTCTCGGCGAGAGGTTTCTTGAAGGTTTTGTTCAACTTTGGAATTCCTTACAGACCGAATTTTTCTCGGCAAGGGGTTTGTTGGTTTTGGTCTTTGGAATCGCATGATGAAAGTTAGTGTTCTGTTCAACTTTGGAATTCCTTGCCGAGCGAAATTTGCTTGGCAAGAGGTTTTTAACTTCGGAATTCCTTACTGAGCAAATTTTGCTCAACGAGAGGTTTATTGAAAGTTTTGTTCAATTTTGGAATTCCTTGTCAAGCGGATTTTGCTCAATGAGAGGTTTGTTAAAGATTTTTGTTCAACTTTAGAATTCCTAGCCGAGTGAATTTTACTCACCAAGAAGGAAATTTTTTGCCAAGCTAATTTTGCTCGATAAGAAGTAATTCGAGATTCCTTACCAAGCTGATTTTGTTCACCAAAAAGAAAATTCCTTGCCAAGCTAATTTTGGTCGCTAAGAATGAAGTTCTTTGCCGAGCTGATTTTGCTCGCCAAGAAGGAGATTTCACACCAAGTTGATTTTGCTTCACAAAAAGTAAGTTATTGTTTTGTCCAAATTAAGAGATCCTAACCATACAGTTGGAGCACAATCTAAGGAGCAAGTGATGTTTCTAGCCCTTGGTTAAATATTGATTCTCTTTTCTGAATGGAATTTGTTTGAAGTAAATAGTTGATGACTTGTTCAACTTTGAGAAAACCCTAATCATGCAATGAAGCATAAACCACAGGCAGTCGATACAGTTTGGATCACTAATTTGCCTTGTAAGTTAAGGCAGGAGCCCAGATTGGGGGAGGGTCGATCTCAAGAGCTTGATATTTCCCATGTTTGCACGGCCATAGAGTGGATGTGCTTCTGCCTAGTGTATGGTGAATTTTAGAAGCCTTGCACAGTCTATGATCTGCTCATAGGCGAATTGTTAAAGGTGTGCCTAGTCAAACTTGGTTCAAATTCTACATGGTTGAAGATTGAGCTTAGTTACGTTTTGAAGCCCAAATTTTGAAAAAGATTGTCACTGAGTAGTCTGAAAGGCAATAGAATGTTGGCCACACAGATCAAGAGTCAGGCCTGGTCATATTGGACTCTAGAATTTTTGTTCAAAGTTTAAGAAGTGTAATCCCAGTCATACTTAGAGCAGCAGATGGGTTTCAGGAATAATTAAGAGGGACATCTCTACCGGACTAGTAGATCGGGCAGAGCCCATCAAGGCTTGACTCTAGTAACTTTGTAAGTGGACTTTGCTAGGCTTGACCCTGGCGACCTTGCAAAGAGACCTTGCAAGTAGACTTTGCTAGGCTTGACCCTAGCGACCTTGCAAATAGATCTTGCAAACAAACTTTGCTAGGCTTGACTCTGGCGACCTTGCAAACCGACCTTGCAAACAAACCATGCGAACGGACCTTGCAAACGAACTTCGCTAGGCTTAACTCTTGCGACCTTTCAAACAGACCATACAAACGAACCTTCCAAACGGACTTTGCTAGGCTTAACTTTGGCGACCTTACAAACGGACTTTGCTAAGCTTAACAAGTTAGACCAGGCAACTAGTGCTTGGAAGTCGACCTGGCAAATGAAACTTGGATGTTGACCTTGCAAACGGCATGCAAGTGTTAGCCGAACAAACGATATATGATTTTGATCATACAGAAAGACATGGTAAGTTCTTGACCGGGTTGAAAGGTCATGCTAAGTCTTTGACCGATGTGTTTAGTTTGACAAAGGTTCGCCGAGCAAGGTTAGCACGGTGTAATGTTTTGCTTGGCATTCTTACTTGGAGTTAGTAAGGTTCAACCTATACGGTTACGCGATTGACATGCAACTAGGCTAGTGGTTTGTTTAGCTCACTTGAGCTTAGGTGATGAAGGCCAAATTGGTTGATGAGCTTGGATCATGGGCCAAACTAAGCCCATGCGTCGGAGATAGACCGAGCAAAGAATCTTAGCCAAAATATACCCGCGCCTCAGAGATGGGCCGAACTAAGGTGGAATGAGGATGTGGCTCTTGATCGGGGTATGAATTTCAATTGAGCTAGACGTTCGTCCGGGCAACAAGCAAAGCCACGGCCGAGCAAAGGTTCAATCGAGCAAAGGTGTAAATGACTCACGAGTTAGGCCATCATTTCGCCATGTAAAACAAACGCAACCGTGACCTTTTAATCACTATAAAGCGAGCCGAACAAATAGACTCACTTGTCAAAACTGAGCAAGTCAGTCAAGGCCATGATCGAGCAGTGCGAACGTGCTATGTTTGGAGATCAACAAGAATGAACCGAGTAGCAATCAAAGACATGGCCAACCAAGCTCTGAAAACCACAAAGCTCCATGCTTAACAATGGTATTTAATTCGCAAGTATGAAATGGCCCACAGTGAGTTGAATAGATTTTGGAAACACATGGGGTCAGCCCAAGACAACTGAGCGAAGATGAGCCCACGATGGACCAATCGCACACCAACGAGCTGAGCGGATAAAATGAAGTGCAGCGAAACAAAGTGCTACATCACCGAGATATTTTGAAATAAGTCAAAGAGCTCCACTGGCCGAGCAATAGACAACCTTGAACTCTATCAAGACCGAGCAAAATAAGCAATAACAAACAAAAATGGGCCTAGCAGAGTGAATGAGCTGGGCCCACCAAAGTACTCCATGCATGCACCAAGAAATGACTCCATCAAAATGCCATGTGTCTACGAAGAGACGTGATGTCAGAGTGGTTAGTGAGTGCACCACTCTAAAGACGTAAAACCAAGCTAGGGATTTAGCTCGGTAGAATATGGTAATCCTAGTCATGCGGAGGCAGATAGAATTAAGAGGCAATTGAGAGGGAAATTTGTGTCGAACAAATGGGCTAAAATAAATTTATTGTAGGCCTTCGCTTTAGATTGCACAATCGAATTAGCATGTTGTCTCGAATGTTTGACCAAGTTGGATGAACTTGGATTGTGGGCCACCTTGGTAATGGCTGGGCTGAACCAAGGATGAGGCTGTCGTCTAGGACCGAACTAAAGATCTCCAACTAAGCTAGCATGTAGAAGTTATGCGAGTAACAAGCAAATGAGGACTTCGACTGGGATGAACACAAAGAATCCTGAAAAGGCTTGGCTGAGTTGTGAGACAACTTGATAAGCCGAACGGAGTTAGCTCGGCATAAGAACATGCAGAGTTAGTGCGGTTGAAGATAACTGAAGTGAAATTGAGCTAGAAGTGATGGCTCGGTCAGGGCGTTCCACATGGCCCAATGGAGTAAGAAGACGAATCCGCTCAAAGTATGCGTCAATATCGTTTGGCGGTTTGACCAATGTTGTTTGGCAAAATTGACGCGCACACGTACAAGGAAAAGAGAGGGGCAATATTGCCACTCGTCCAGCAAAGGATAATAGAAGTAGTGTGCACACAATCTTGGAAAATAAGGCAACAGCCTAGATAAGGCGGATGACTTCACTTTGAGAAGGGTAAATAAATTCTAACGACTCTCTCTCTCTCTCTACATTCTTTCTTTTTTTCTCGAGGTTGCTAACTTGACCATCGGAAAGGTTTTTGGCAACACACCTGTCAGGTAGATCACCATCGCTATATTTTCAAGTTGTATGACGTTGTTCGGAGTAACGTAAAACTTGGCTGCAAGGAGTACAGAAGTAAAGAATATTTACTCCCCGTACAAACACTTTGATCGTGAAGAAATTGTTGATTCTTTCTAAGAGGTTTGTTAATTATTTCATAGCATTTTCTTTGCAGTGTTTTGGGAATTTGGCTAAAAGTTAATTTTTGGCTTTTAATCTATTTTTAGTCATATTATCTCTCTATTTTTTTTATACTTTTTTCAAAAAAATTTAAAAAAAAATTAAAGAATTAATTTTTAACTAAGTTTTCAAAATAAGTCTTTGTAAGCATTTAGCCACACTGGACAAAAATAAAAAAATAAAAATTGTGTAATATTATATTAATTTGTAAACATAACTACCATTCTCAAACAAATTTGAATGAGTCTCGGTGATAATTTCAATACAGCCAACGTGGTGGCATCATAGATGCTCAAAGCTGCCAAGCACCAAACTGCAAGACACTGGCAAATTGTTGCTTGTCTGATGCCTAAAGTTGATCTTCATTAGTTCATAGGATCTAATATTTTTTTTGTTTGGAAAAATTATAGGCAAAAAAAATTAAAATTTGACTTTGGTAATAGAGTAAATTTTGAATTTTTTATTTTATCAGATTAAAATTTTAATTTATTTCAATCTAAATTATTTATTTATTTTTGTTAAATAAAATTGACGGAAAAAAAATTTAGTCATTAAACTCAACAAATAATGATATTTTAAATTTTTTATATACACTTATATTGAGTTTAATGATCAAAATATTTTTTTTATCGATTTTATTTAATGAAAATATATTGATGGTTTTAGTTTAAAAATAAATTAAAATATTAGATGTTAAATTGATAAAATTAAATAGTTTGAGTTTATTTTGTTATAATTTACTACATGATTTTTTATTTTATTTTATTTTATTTTTATAATTTTCCCTTTTTGTTTAGTTTTGGCCATGTTTGGTTTGATTTTGTTTCTCTTTTTTTTTTAAATTAAAAAGTAATTTGGTGAAACAAATAAAAAATAAAAAACACTTATTATTTTTATATTATTTTATCTTTTGAGAGGCCATAACTAACTAATTTTTAAAAAATTTAAAAATATCTTTTTGATAATTATTTTTATCAAATTAATTTCTAATTTTTTGAAGGGGCATGTACCAATAAATCCCAAATTTGTATCTTGTAACCCATTTGGTCCTATGAATTTTCTTATGAACCGTTAGGTCCTAATCCAATGTTAATGACCATTGAACATCATCATCGACATCAAACATTATCCATCAAACATCAAAACATCAAACATCGGATTTATGAGTAATATCATCGAAACAACATCAAACATCATCATCAAAATAACATCAAACATCAAACATCAAAACATCATTGTCAAAACAACATAAAAAATAACGATTAAATAATTTTTTAAATAATGATTAAACATCAAAATAACGATTAAACAATTTTTTAAATGACTATTAAACATCAAAATAACGATTAAAATAACATCAAACATCAAAAATAACGATTAAACAATTTTTTCTGATCAAACATCATCATCATAACAATTTTTTTTTATCAAACATCATCCTAACAATTTTTTAAAACAAACATCATCATAACATTAAAAAAATCTCAGATCGAAACCTAGATCTGATTCGGAACACATCACAGATCTGATTCGGAATGCATCTCAGATCGAAACCCAGATCTGATTCGGAACATCTCAAAAACCCACATCTCCTCAACCTCTTTCGCATCTTCATCTTCTTCCGATGACAACAACCAAATATCGGATTTGTGATATTGCAAATCAGCGATTGTAACCCTCTGACGAGTCTGCATTTGCAATGCTCGCACCGGAGATTCGGCGGTGATGGGTCGAACCCAGAAACCGATTCTCGGAGGGAAGGGAGGGGAGGGGGGTGGGGATCGTAGGAGGAGAGTCCGGCGTCGTTGCGGAGCGAGATCTGGACTTGACGGATCAAGTCTGTTGGGATTTCAAAACCCATCTTCGTTTTTTATTGTGTTGTGTACTGTAAATCGAACCAATGTTCGTGGTGATGGTAAGACTGTCTCTTTCTCTCTCTATATATATTGATCTATGGATTTCTCTCTATAAATGATAAGTTGTTCTCTGCGTTTGCATTTCTTGGAAATGTTGGGTGATTGAGAAGGAAGACTACTCTAGAGTTTCATCACCTCCGCCGTTGGTCGTTTTTTTAACAAATTACCGGTTCACAATATATTTTTGTAGATGTTTGATGTTGGTTGATGATGATGTTGTGAGGTTTGAATGTTTTGATGATGTTAATAATGTTGTTGATGTTGCTGATGTAGATAGTGGGACTAAATGGTGCATAAGAAAATTTGTAGGACTAAATGGTTTAACTTTCTACCATATGGGATTTACTGGTAATTTTTTCTTTTTTTTTAAAATTATTATTATTATTATTATTATTATTATTTTTTTCTGAAAATGAAACCAAACAAGGCTATCATTACAAGTACAATTTGTTAAATAGTGTGAAACGTTATTTGAAAATGGGGAATAACAGCAAAGTAGTAGCATTAAAAATAATAAAAAAAATTATAGATCAGTGTTAAAATTTAGAAAAAAGGTTGAGATCTCTTTTTTTTCTTGACCCCCACCACCCCCAATGTATTAGGATTGACAAATTTTTTGCTTTTTTGTTTTTTGTTTTGTTTTGTTTTTTTATTTTTTATTTTTTCTCCAATCACTCACTGACATGTGTCTGTGGGAGATTGTAGGGGTCAAGAAAAAAAGGATCTCTATCCTTTCTGTAAAATTTATGCATTTTAATATTTAAAATACTATATTTTTTCATGATTATATATATATTTTTTACTATATCACAGTCTGTACAGTTATTTCCCCTTTCTTTTCTATCCCTCCTTTTTTTTTTTTAATAATTTGGAAATGTTTTTTCTCCTATCAAAATTACCAAATAATCACTACACACAGGGAGCAGGCCGACTTGTACCCTTTTGTGCATCAATATGAGAACCACCAATCATATATATATAGCTGACAGTCGCTGTTCTATGGAGTAAAAATTGGATTCATGGCCCTCATTGACAGTGAAATGAGGGAGAGGAAAAAAATATTAAAAAATAAATAAAAGTTATTCAAAGAAAATTTGAAATGTGAGCCAAGTGGTTAAAGTAGCCGGCCTTGAAGTCATATCCATTCATAGAGAAAAGACACAGCTCGAGCATACCAACATTTCGAAAAATTATTATTAGATACTCTTGAATTACTATATAATACCGTATTAATAACAAGGTAAATTTGAAATAAATTAAAGTTGTATTTAGATTTTAAGTTTACATAAGGAAGGATTTTAAAGGAAAAATAAAAAAAAATAGGGTGAAATGTAGAAAAAAACTTAATTAACATATTTTTCTTTTCTAAATTATCTACCAAAATGCATGATTAATTCAAACACAACATAAATCAATTAATTATTTAACTCTCAATTACCTAATAAAAGTAAATGTTACTTGATTAGCTTGAAGCTACATATATATAATACTCCAAAACTGCTAAATAATTCCCGGCTAACACCAACCAATCAACCAAAGCAAAGAGCCTCATTCCTAAATAAGATTCTGAAAAATTCTTATAGCTACCCAACAAACCCCACAACCTTCGCAATTTCAAGTTCAAATACTATATTTAGAACACCACAGGAGCCAGAAATATATTTCGCTTAGACTTAAAAAAGAGTAGTTGATTCAATAGTCGAGAAAGATCACTTGGAATACCATATAATCAATGGAGCTTCCAAAAAATCTCCTCCCCGATGAGGCAAGTCCCGAGTGGCTAAACAAGGCCGACAATGCATGGCAGCTCACAGCTGCCACGCTTGTCGGCCTACAGAGCATCCCAGGACTAGTAATCCTCTACGGAGGCATGGTCAAGAAGAAATGGGCCGTGAACTCCGCATTCATGGCTCTCTACGCGTTCGCAGCAGTTATCGTGTGTTGGGTAGGGTGGGGTTTCCAGATGGCATTCGGAGATAAGCTGACCGACTTCTGGGGAAAACCAGGCGTGGCGTTGGACGACAAGTTTCTGCTAGGGCAGGCATTTCTAGGGTATTTTCCGAATGCAACGATGGTGTTTTTCCAATCGGTGTTTGCCGCGATAACGTTGATTTTGATCGCGGGAGCTGTTTTGGGTAGGATGAATATTAGGGCATGGATGATGTTTGTCCCGCTGTGGCTGACGTTTTCATATACAATCGGAGTGTATAGTATATGGTGTCCGGATGGGTGGTTGGCAAAGCTTGGAGTTATTGATTTCTCTGGTGGATATGTTATCCATCTCTCCTCTGGTGTTGCCGGATTCACTGCTGCTTATTGGGTATCTCTCTCTCCTTTTTTTCTTTTCTTTTTATTTTTAAAAAATTTCTCTTTTACTAATATTTATGTTTTACGGTACATAAGGTGCATCGATTCACATAATAGCTTTTGCCTATGTTTGGTATTATAAAGGTTGTTCTCCAAGAACTAAATCAAATGAAATGAAATGAGATAAAGACAATATGACATTTGATAAGAAAACTTTGATGACATGTAGGCTTGTAACCAGAAGAAACCTATGGACCATGGATCTTGCTGTGACTAGTGCAGCAAGGTGTTGTGGTGCCTCAGTGGAGATATTTTTTGAGTTTCTTAAATAATTTGAAGTATTTATGTTGTAGGGTTTGTTGAGTGAATTATATATGCAAAAAAATCAAATTTATTTTGCATCTATAGCTTAATAACAAGTGTACATTTATTTTTCAAAAAATAAACAGTTAACATGATCTTCATAATTTTTTAAAAAATATTTAGAATCTGATAATAGGATTGCGAATTTCTAATTAACTTGATTTTTTACATGAATGATATATTTGACAAATTCTACAATATAACGATTCAAATTATTAAAAAATACTCAAAAAAAAAACCCACAGGGGCACCACAGTAGCTTGATGGTCTACCGTAGGATCTCCTTATTATGGAAAAATTTTTTTGGTTAATCTTGGGATACTGTATGGTCATACCTCACACCAATCACAATTTAGCACGTCTCTTCATATTTTTCAATCACTCAACATAAATTTATGGCCTCTTGCCCCTCCATCAATCACAACACCATTAAAACACTACGTGACAATACTATAACACCAACCAATAACTTCTCCTATTATCGGTGGACACATTAATTAGTTTTTCTAGTACATATCATGACAACAGCTTGTGGCCCTGTTTAGTGTAGTTGTAGGAAAATGATTATAGATTATGGCTTAACAGATTATAAATTATAACTTTAAATATAAATTGCTAACGTGTTTGGTGCAGCTGTGAGATTATAGATTTAATCAGTAGAGTAATGTTTGGTTGAATAAGCTGTAAAATAACTTTTTGTTGTGTAATGTCATTTTTACCCTTATAAGATATAAAATTTGTGATTTCATTTATAATACATTTTTTAAAATTTTTTTCTTTTTATTTTATTTTCTTTTCTTTTCTTTTCTTTTCTTTTTCTCGTTATTTTCTTTTCTTTTCTTTTCTTTCCTTCTCTTCTTTCTTTGTTAGTTTTGTTTAATTTATTAATTCATTAAAATTAATAAATATTCATGTTCGAATTTATATTTATGTTGTGATTTCATTACATATTATTTTTTATATATTCATTTTAATTATTTATATATGTATTTCTGCTCTTTGTTATTGTTATTAATTGTGATTTTTGTTCATCAATTAGTATCAATTAATATAAAAATTGTTATTTTATATATATATTTTTTTTTAATATTAATGTTGGGTACAGGCCGGAGATGGAACACCGTTGCCGTCGATGACCTAACCACTGTCGAAACAACGTCGGAGATGCATGAGCTGTCGATGGTTGTGGTTCTCTGACCAGATTGTGAAGATATATATATATATAGAGAGAGAGAGAGAGAACTCTGGTTTGCTTCGCCAGAAATCGCTCTCGTCGAAAATCGCTGCTGGAAATCGCCTCTCTCTCTCTCTCAAGTGAGCAAATGAACAGTGTTTTTAAGAAATGAGATTTATATAATTGGGTTTTTGATAATAGTTGAAATTGATGAGGGCATTTAAGTAATTTTGCATGGCCTCCATTAATCTCAAACACGGAAGCTGCTCCTAGTCGCTTGTGATTCCAACCACTTTTCTTCAAGGAAAAAAAGCTACAAAATCAGAAGCTAATGAACAAAAGTTTAAACAAACAGTCTAAAATAGCTTTTTGGAAGCTAAAATCTATAATCTAGTGTTTAAAATTCACACCAAACACCCCTTATAGCAGCCTCCCTATGAAATTTCATGCATATCCTTCTGAATCTTTTATATCCGGGTAATTATTTAGTAATTCCAAGTATGAACACATGGTATTTTACAATATTATGATTGGTGAAGAATGTGAGTAGGTGAGGTATTATATTGGGTGATTGTGGAACATGATAAGGCATATTGAATGATGATTAGTTATGGAATACAAATACGTGGTACTCCAGGTGTGTGAGTGATTTTCTGATCACACTGCCCACTTAGTAATCAACTGGAGAGCACCGACAGAATAGATGGCTTTTAGCTAACCTGCAACAGAAAGAGAAGACTCCGGTGGTGGTTCGCCACCCGGGAGTACTCCGACGATCAAGTCAGTACTCAATATCTCTCAAAGATAATCAATAGTGCTAAACTCACTAGCTTGAGCATAAAAAGTATACCTTGGACCCATGGGGGTGCCCCTCTTTTATAGCCAACATAAACCTAGTCCCAATAGAAGCCTAACTTCTATGGACTTAGGATTACTGCTAATCTTGGACTCCCAGTAAGATTAGGATAAACTCTCTAAGAGTCTTATCTTAATACAAACTGAAGTCTTCTCTCATTCTAGGACTCTTGTCCCTCATCCAGGTTGAGTTCCCTTTTTATTCTAAGACTCTTGTCCCTTATCCACTTATCTCGGATTCCGATATCTTCAGAGATAACCTCGGCCTTGCCGAGATCACCTCGGCGTCACGACCAGGACACGTGGCACCTCGGCTGACACGTCGGCGTCACCTTGCCACGTGTTGGTACTCAGAAAATATATCCCCACAACTGCCCCTAGGTTCTATTACCTCGGCATTCTGAGATGATGGAACCTACACTGTTCGTTCATCTGTGCCCCTCTATCCGAGATTAAACTTGCCGACCTTAATGTTCCCTGGACTTTACTGTCCACTGGTGTCAAGAATCAAGTTTCATGCTTTCCAAGCTGCTTGAAATCGCACTTCCTAGCCGAGGTTCTGGTTCCATTAATTCGTAAATTCCAAGAGCTTTGCAACTGCTCCACTCACACTCTCTGGTGAGTTCCCAATTTCCAGTCATCTATTTGACTCCGGCGATTTTCATATCGGCGTTCATTTCACTTGGTAGGTTCATAAACTCTTTATTAAGCTCAATCTTTCATAACTCTTCTGAATCTGTTTACTTGCCATCTGTTGCCTTCTATTTTCGTCTGTCTTTAAGTTTTGAATTGTTTGAATGTCTGGTACTGTTCTTGTCATATCCCCTTTCGTTGCTAGCATCGTGTCTGGGTCATTACTTTTTTGTTCTTCACATACTTATTTAGTGCCTGTGCACTTGGCTTTATTCTTGAACTCTGTCGTCTTCTTGACTATTTTTCTCTTTTTTCATTCAATCCTCTGGCTTTTTCTCTTTCTAGCTCTTTTACTTAAATCTGTTATTGTTCCAAGCTTTCAAGCTTCTGCAACTATCTTCGTTCCTCTCCTCTGGTGAAGCTTACGTCATTCTGTCATTGTCGTCAGACTTCGGCAATTCTCATTCCGGCTTCCCTCTTTCTGGTAAGCCACTGTTCCTTCTGGTTTTATTTCTTGTTGCTTTCCAAGAAGCTCTGCTTCATTGTTAATCACCATTGCGGTTTTACCCATTGTTTCCAAATCATCTTCTTGAATACACACTGTTCACACATCTGTTGATTTCTGCCGCTGTTCTTAGCTTGACACACCTGTGCAATCTTTTTGTCTTGATTTCCTAATAGCTTCATCACCATTCTTGATTACGAATTACATTCTTGTTTCTGTTTTCTGTGTCTTTTTCCAGATTCTTGCTTTCCATCATTGCCTTCAAACTCCGAGGTGCCAATCGCCGAGAAGAGCCTTGATCAAACTCTTCGGGAGATCGATGCTGAGCTCGAGGCCGAGAAGGTTGCTGAGAAGTCTTCCCAACTGTCTTCTATATCCTGCCATTGATGCCGAGTAGTTTTGTTTCCTTCTTTTACTCCTTGTACCTTATACCTTGTACTTTGTCCGTTTTTGTACGCTTTTAATCCGGCTGACGTGCCATTTTTGTAGTCTGAATAATTTTATTTTTCAATATTCAGGCCGAAGTGCCTTCTTTCTTCTTTAAATGCATTTCTCTGATTTCTTCTTTAAATATATGTCTTCTTTTTTCTGCTCTTGTATGATTCTATACTTAGAATAATTTGCATGTCTTCAAAGTACACCTTGACTGTGCAATCTCTTCGGGTAAAATACCTCTGTCACAACTTCTAATCTTGCTCATCTCGGCCTTGTCCTAACACTTGAAAATATTGTAACAAATATTTTCACAAGTGTTGCTTAGGACTTGTCACTTTCTCAATGTCTTCTATCAAGACTTCAGTTTTCCATATTTCAAGTTTTGACAACCTGGTAGTCTTGGTAAGTACGCAGATATTGCTTGAGCTTGACTTTAACTTGTAAATTTTTCTTAAAATTTCAACAAGTGTTAAACCATCTTCCTTTATCATAACCTCAGCTTAACTTCAGCTTGTAAATTTTTCTCAAAATTTCAACAAGTGTTAAATCATCTTCCTTTATCATAACCTCGGTTTAACTTCAACTTGTAAATTCACACAAAATTTTAACAAGTGTTAAACATCATCTCGGTTTAACCAACTTGTAAATTGCTACAAATTTCAACAAGTGGTAAACATCATCTCGGTTTAACCAACGTGTAAATTCCTACAAATTTCAACAAGTGGTAAACATCATCTCAGTTTAACCAACTTGTAAATTACTACAAATTTCAACAAGTGTTAGATATCACATCGGTTTAACTTCAACTTGTAAATTCACACAAAATTTCAACAAGTGTTAAACATCATCTCAGTTTAACCAACTTGTAAATTGCTACAAATTTCAACAAGTGGTAAACATCATCTCGGTTTAACCAACTTGTAAACTTTTCTCAAGTTTCAACAAGTGTTAAACAATAATCTCAGTTTAACTTCAACTTGTAAATTGCTGCAAATTTCAACAAGTGTTAAACATCATCTCGGTTTAACTTCAACTTGTAAATTGCTACAAATTTCAACAAGTGTTAAACATAACATCGGTTTAATTTCAATTTGTAAATTGCTACAAATTTCAACAAGTGTCAAATATAACATTGGTTTAACTTCAACTTGTAAATTGCTACAAATTTCAATAAGTGTTAAACATCATTTATAACTCTCTGCCTCCTAATGTGGACTTATGTTCACATTAAGCTTGTGCATGTGATCTTGTTCGCCGAAGTTGGTTTCAAGCCGAGGTTGTTAGCCTTGATTTCTCTGTTGATCTTACTTGGCTTCAACTTGAGTTCGATTCTCGGCCTCGCATCGGCGAACCGTTTTTCTTCTCGGACTTAAGTGCCGAGATCTTGTCTTCTGGAATCTTGGATCTACTCACTCAGGTTGAGCTCTTCTCTTCTCGGACCTATTCATCCAGGCCGAGATCATGTCTTATGGAATCTTGGATCTGCTCACTCAGGTTGAGCTCTTCTCTTCTCGGACCTGCTTATTTAGGCCGAGATCTTATCTTTCGGGATCTGGGGTTCGGGGCTTGAAATCCAAGATCTGCTCACTTAGGCTGAGCTCTTCTATACTTGAATGTCATCTCCTTGGGAGTGCTCATGCCCCCTGTCTTCGTGTCCCTTCTGGAAGAGTCTTCATTCCGTTTATGTCGACAGACTCTCCATTTTCGCTAAACTCGTCGTTTTCAACACGTTGATGTTGTATGGTGATGGCCATCTATTCTCCTTTCTTTCCCACAGACGGCGCCAAATTGTGTGAGTGATTTTCTGATCACACTGCCCGCTTAGTAATCAACTAGAGAGCACCGACAGAATAAATGGCTTTTAGCTAACCTGCAACAGAAAGAGAAGACTCCGGTGGTGGTTCGCCACCCGGGGGTACTCCGACGATCAAGTCAGTACTCAATATCTCTTAAAGATAATCAATAGTGCTAAACTCACTAGCTTGAGCATAAAAAGCATACCTTAGACCTATGGGGGTGCCTCTCTTTTATAGCCAACATAAACCTAATCCCAATAGAAGCCTAACTTCTATGGACTCAGGATTACTGCTAATCTTGGACTCCCAGTAAGATTAGGATAAACTCTCTAAGAGTCTTATATTAATATAAACTGAAGTCTTCTCTCATTCTAGGACTCTTGTCCCTCATCCAGGTTGAGTTCCCTTTTTATTCTAGGACTCTTGTCTCTTATCCACTTATCTCGGATTCCGATATCTTCAGAGATAACCTCGGCCTTGCCGAGATCACCTCGGCGTCACGACCAGGACACGTGGCACCTCGGCTGACACGTTGGCGTCACCTTGTCACGTGTTGGTACTCAGAAAATATATCCCCACACCAAGAATATTGAATAATTTCCCTTTATATCCTTCATAATTTTTCTTTTTTAACATCTCTCTAATTTGCCTCCCTCTAAATGTTTATTATTAGGGCCAAGCTCCTCTCAAGTAGGAGAGAAGCACTGAACCATCCAATTTCTTAATGGAGTCTACAACAGACATCACTCGATGATCTAAATAGTTTATTTTGTAAAATTGTTTGAGTAAATCATTCATTTCAAAAATTAAATTAAGTCTTATTTGTTTGAAACAAAAATAGATAGACTACTTTTCTCAACTTCATTAATTATTTTTTACAAAAATGTAATCTGATCGAGTGACTCCTAATATCTGATCAATCTGATTTTTTATCTGATAATCTACTCAATAGGACTCTATAAAATAAATGTTTCGAATTGTCAAGATTGACCCAAAATAAATCTATAAAAAATAAATGATTATTCTTAAAATAATATTTTTCGTTCATTTTGTTTTAAACAAATATGATTAAAAATTATAATTATTGATATCTAATTATTTTAATTTTTTGCATGAATATTTTAGTAAACAAATCTTAAAAATTAAATGATTTTAATTACTAAAATTAATTTTAAACTAAATTTACTAAATTCAAACACTTTTTTAAATTAAAATGACAACTTAAGATAGCTAAACCCATATTATACTTATTAAACACTACGTCAAAATTGGGCTTTAGCGGCGGTTTTTTACCGCCGTTAAAGGCTGTAAAACCGTCGTTAAAGCCTTTAACGGCGGTTTTAACGGCGGTTTCGTTACTGCCGTTTATGCGCGTGTCGGAAAAAGTAAAACCGTCGTAAAAAGGCAAATTACCGTCGTTAAAAGTCGACCAAAAACGGCAGTTTTATAGGACCAAAAACGGCGGTTTTTTACCGCCGTAAATAGGTTCGAATTTTTCAAAAAATAATTCTTTCTTCTTGCACTCCCCAAGTTTTGAACCCAAGACCTCTTCCACCCACACTAACCACTTTGCCACAGCCACTCTTCATGAAATATATTACCTAAATAAATATTTAAACATTACTTTTACTTTATTGTAGATGATTTCGCCGGAGCTCGCCGGAGTGTCGCCGGAGCACGCCGAAGTTTCGCCGGAGCTCCGCCGGCAAAGACCGCCGGCATTAACGGCGGTAATGGTTGGGCATTAGCGGCGGTTTTTTACCGCCGTTAAAAGTGGGCATTAACGGCGGTTCGTTACCGCCGTTAAAAGTGGATTTCATTACTGTCGTTAAAGACACTTTTAGTAACGGTTTTTTTAACGGCGGTAACGAAACCGCCGTTAATGCTGATTTTTGACGTAGTGAAAGTAATGTTACATGAAGATGAGAATTCAAACGTTCACTTTACCAACTCACGAGTTCATATAAGTCAAACAAAATTAATGGCAGTTTCCACCAACTCACTGGTTCATATTAGTCAAATAACAGAAGTGGAAAATTAATCACCTGTACAAGCTTTGTCTATTTGTCTACTACTTAAGCAATGTTAGAGAGTTTAAAAGAAAAGTAAGGCCAGGTTTGCCAAGTCTTAAAAAATTTAAAAAATCAAAAAGTTATATAAAAAATAAAAAAATTATTATTATTTATAAATAAAAAATATTAAAAAAATATTTTATATATTTTAGTAATACAAAAATTTGAATTATATTGTCAGCTGTACTGCCCCAGTAGAAAGACAGGTCATACATTTTTTGGGCAAAAAAAAATTACATATGTAAAGCCACAAAGTTTGATGGTAATGTTAGGCCTTTGGGGGCCCACTAAGGGTTCCGTTTTGATAATCCAAACCGTCAATATATATAATTCGTCGAGTACTATATGCCTGTAAAAAATCACATTGATTAGATATCGTTAACTATATGGTCAAATCAATTTTGTATAAACAAAACGGATGGTGTGATAATTAACTATTGACAAAAAATTAATTCGATCATATAGCTATCGATATCCGAACAACGTGATTTTTTATAGGCATATAATACTCGACGAGTTGTACATATTGAACGGTTCAAATTATTAAAATGGGACCCGTGGTGGCCCCCACAGACCGACCATCACTGTCCAAATACTTTGTCCTGAAGGAGGCAATAATTTGACCGCTGCCCCAGCAGGGCAGTCGAACAATCTACTCAACTTTTTTTTCCCCTATACACTTTATTTATACAATTTTTTATTATATATTTTTTCATAAAAAGACAAAAAGTTAACTCAAATATCTATATTTTTTTCCTCAACTTTTTAGTTTAAAAAGACAAAAAATGCACTTATTTAAGACACCCCAAACAACCCCATTTCATATAATATTTAGGGTCACCCACTAATAAATCTCAAATAGTAATTTTATAAACCGTTAGGTTTTCTTTTTCTTTTTATTTATTTATTTATTTTTTTTATGAACCCAAAAAAAATTTCTTAGTGTATTTTTTTCAAATATAACACTCCAATGTAAAATATTAAAAAATTTCGTAGTGTACTTTTATCAAACGTAAAAACGCAACATTCTAAAAAAAATTCTTAGTTTACTTTTTACAAACGTAATACTCCAACTAATGTAACACACAAAAATTCCTTAGTATATATTTTCCAAATGTAATACTCTAAAAACATAACACTCCAATATAACACACTAAAAAAATTCTTAGTGTACTTTTCTCAAACGTAACATTAAAAAAAAAAAAAAAAACTCCTTAGTGTATTTTTCTCAAACGTAACACTCCAATCAATGTAATACATAAAAAACTCCTTAGTGTATTTTTTTTTTAATCATAGCACTCTAATATAACACTTCAATGTAATATCAAAAAATTACACTAATAGAAATGTAGATTTTCACATTCGATAACCAACACTTCAGCCATCAATTCTCCCAAAAAGAATCTTTTGTACCTCACATTTCCATTCTCATCCCAAAAATGAATCAGAAAATTGGAAAAATGAATTACAAAAAGACATTTACTTAAATTCAAATGGTACTAAATCAAATAAATACGACTTTCTAAAACAAAAATGACTAAGTAGTTCATAAGAAAACTCTTAGAACTAAATAAATTAACATTCCCCTATATGAAATTTATAGGTAAATTTTCTCAATATTTATATGGTGTGAGGCTAAAAATTTTACACAATACCTATGTGAGTACCATGGAAAAAAAAAATTAGTAATTTTTTTTTAAGAACTCTTGTATTTCTACATAAATATAAAGGAACCTTAAAAAATATCAAAAATTCTATACAATCATCACATAGAATTTTTAATAGTGATTATTGTATAAATTTTTTAATAAATTTGTTTTTAATTCTTTGCATTTCTTGATAAAATATATGATGATATATAGGTAGGACCGAGAGAGGAAAAGGACAGGGCGAGGTTTCCTCCAAACAACATTTTGATGACGCTAGCAGGGGCGGGACTGGTTTGGATGGGATGGACGGGGTTCAACGGTGGAGCACCTTACGCCGCCAGCACAGTCGCATCTCTAGCCGCACTGAACACGCACGTATGTGCTGCAACAAGCTTGCTCACTTGGATCACACTCGACACCTTCATCTTTGGCAAGCCTTCTGTCATTGGTGCTGTACAAGGCATCATCACTGGCCTTGTTTGCATCACTCCTGCTGCTGGTAAACATTTTTAACTGATGACTATTTTTGGCAACATACTAAAATAATTAAAAAATTAAGAAATTACTATAAAAAAGTAATATCTTCGCAAAAAGTTAAAAAATTAATTAAAATAGTCAATTTTTAAAACAATCTTAAAAATCATGGCAGGGATGGCAAGCCTTCCCCATTTTTGCTTCTAGAGCCTAGCCAAGTTATTGTATTTCCACTCCAAAATCAATGGCTTCAAAGCCAACTTTATTAACTAAAAAAACCTATTAAGATATACAAGTGCTAACTCATTTAATAAATTTAATTCCCACCCAAAAAAATAGTATTTTTGGTCGTAAAAAAGAATGAATAAATAATATATAGCGTTTAACATTAGACAATGATAAAGATAGTCTCATGGAGAAACTAAGTACTTTGTGCGACATGGAACAGAGTTCAATTCTTTTTACTACTAAACTTTTTAGGTCAAGTTTGGGAACTTGTAAAAAAGTCAAAAAGTTACTCAAAAAGTTAAAAAGTTAACACTATTCACCAAAAGTCAACAATTACGGCTGCACAACTCCCAATTCGAATTTTTCCCTATAAATCAATTTTTACAATTTTTTTATTACACATTTTTCCATAAAAAATCAAAAAGTTAACCCAAATATTCATATTTTCAACCTTAATTTTTTAGTCCAAAAAGACAAAAAGTACACTTATTTAGGACACCCCAAACAACCCCTTATTAAGGTGGTACACAAAAGAAATATACATATAGCTTGGTCTAATTTTCAAAATATAGTTTTGTTTTGTTTTTTAGGGTGATAAGAACATGCATGACCGTTAGTTAAATTGATCAATTTGAATCAATTTTCAAAATATTTGTTATTAATATAATGATAATACATGATAAATAAAATATAAAAAAATATGATTATTATAACATTATTATTACAAGTATACATTAATTTCAAAAGTTAAGCATTTTTTCAAGATATATATATAGAAAAAAAAAAAATTGGGAATTCTAAATTACGAGCTCTAATAATTCTAATTGGTATATGGATCTCATGTGATGTGATATTTTGGTCTTCATTTTTTATTTTTCACATTTTTCACATCATTAATACTTTTTTAAAACTCCCAAATTAGAGAGGTGTATCATTTCTGATATATATATATATATGTATATACTCATGTACATATTTATGGGAAATTATTCATTATTCTCGGAATATTACGTGTTTGTACTCTCTAACCAATCATTATTCAATATATCCCCTCATGTTTCCCAATCACTCAACACAATATCTCACTTATTCACCTTTTCCACCAATCATAATACTATAGAATAACATGTATCCAGAAATTACTGAATAATTATCCCATATTTAAAAAGGTTATATTGTTGAACAGGAGTGGTGCAATGCTGGGCAGCCATACTGATGGGCATAATCTCAGGAAGCGTTCCCTGGTACACAATGATGGTCCTCCACGACAAGATCAAGCTACTGAGACATGTAGACGACACAATGGGCATGTTTCATACTCACGCCATTGCTGGAAGCTTAGGTGGCATTCTCACAGGCTTTTTCGCAGTACCCAAATTGAGTCGCCTTTTTTACATGGTTCCCGACTGGGACAAATACATTGGCCTTGCTTATGGCCTCCAGAGTGGCCGAACTTCTGCTGGCTTTCGACAAATGGCGGTTCAACTTGCAGGAATTGCTTTCATTGTGTGTCTCAACATTGTTAGCACAAGTTTAATTTGTTTGTTCATCAAGTTGATCGTTCCGCTTAGAATGAGTGATGAGGAATTGAAAATTGGAGATGATGAGATACATGGAGAGCAAGCTTATGCATTGTGGGCGGATGGGTGGAGGTTTGAGAATTCCAAGCATAATTCTGTTTACGATGCTGAAGAGTTTCCATCATCAGTTATGGAAAAGACTCCCAGACATGATCTGCAAATGGTTTGATACTTCCTTCAGTAAAATGTTGCCATCATCACTGACTAAAAAAATTTAAAAAAGGAAAGAAAAAAAGAAACCTTAGTTCCTTAATCTCAAAATACTATGTACTACTCGAAAACTAGTCTATTTTCCTTTGACGATGATCTCATTTATAAATACATGTACAAGCAAGTTTAGTGTGTTTTGCTGGTGCAGCTGATCTCTTGGGCTGCTGCAGCTGCTGGTTCTGGTATGTTTACTGTGTCCTCCTTATACTCCTTTAGTACATCTCTTCTTGGGCCTCCACTAGTTCTAAGCAAGTTTATTTGGAACCACATCTTACCCCCCAAAGTCCTATTGTTTGGTTGGTTGGCATGGAAAAACAAAATTAAAACTTCTGAATTCTTGCACAACCTTGGCATCCTAGACAACAACATTTCCTCCTCTTGCATCTTCTGCAATTCTGCTCCAGAATTTGCCCAGCATATCCTGCTACATTGCTCCTTCTCTTGGGCCATTTGGTCCTCTATGCTTCAGGATTGGGGTCTCCAATGGTGCATTCCTCTATCTGTTTCAGATCTGTTCTCCTGGTGGATGGGGGTGAATTTTAAGTCTTTTCTCAGGCAATTTTGGAGAGCCACTCCCTTAGTTGTCCTCTGGTCTCTTTGGAAACATAGAAACGAGTGTATTTTCTTTGATGTCCCTCCTAACTCAGCCGACCTATGGGACCTCATCAAGGTTAGATTAGCTTTATGGCTTAAAGCCTCCCTTAAGGACTTCCCCTACTCTGTTAATGATATTGTTCTGAATTTGAGGCAAATTAGGGGCTGTTATTGATTATCTACTACCTACCAGATATGATCGGCTACTCTGTTAATGATCTGCTCTGCTGGTTTGTTATATGGGAAGGCTGGTTTGTTGTTTTGATTAAAAATGGAAAGGCTGTTTGGTTGTTCTGCTTCCGTGACCATCTGGAATGCAAATGGATTAAGGGCTGAATTATTTGGGAAAGTTGTCTCTGTCTTGGTGGTCGTTTTTTCTGTATGGATTAAGGGCTGTATTGATTTCAGTCAGCTGCTTAATGAAAACACAGATTGTCAAAAGCTTTCTGCATCTATTTGGCTATATTGATTTCATCTAGTGGCTGTTATTAAGATTGGTGGTATGCCATGCTCTGGTTGCTGGGTGCTTTTTGGTGGATTGCATCTGTTATGGTGAGGTCTGCAACTGGTTTTTTGGTGGTCTGCAAATAGCTATTTCCTGGTATGGCTGGTATGTTGCTGATCTGCAAATAGCATGGCTGGTATGGCTGGTTTGTTACTGGTATGTTGCTGGTTTGTTGTATCTGTTATGGTGAGGTCTGCAAATAGCTATTTCTGGTTACTGCTCTGTGTTATTTGCTGGTTTGCTCTGTATGCTGCTCTGTTTTGTTCTTGCTGGTTGTATGGAGTTGCCTCTGCCTATTGTTGTGGCTGTTTTTTTGAGTTTTTTGTTCTCTTTCCTGTTAGTTCCTCACCAACTGGCGCTTGGAGCTTTCTGTTAGCTCCAATCTCCTCTTTATTGATGTATTTTATCATACCGTGTATGTTTATTCATCAATAAAGATTTATTTTGGCCGATCAAAAAAAAGTTTAGTGTGTTTTGCATGAAGGTGCCTGACTTCATAGATAACATAATATGAACTGAAAAAGAGTTTGGCATATCGGATTGTGGCTTGACCCACATGATTATTTGTGTTATTTCATTTGCTAAGCATGTCATAAAAAGTTTAAATGTGAAACCTCTGACATTCATAAATTCTATTAAGGTTCTTATCTTTTGAATTATTATAGTGAAAGTCTTTGGTAGTATTTGGTAGAGCTTTAGAATTATGATTTGAGAATAGAGTTATATTTTGAGTTTGTGAGTTTTAGAATTATGATTTGAGTGTGAAAAATTTGTTTAGTTATTTGTTTTGAAAAGAGTTTTAAATTGAGTTTGAATTGAGTGATGTAACACATGATATTTGATAAAAAAAACTTACAATTCATAACCAAACACAGAACCAAAAATTCTATTCAAAGCTCATAAAAAAATTTAAAAAAATTGGCTGGACGACCGGTTAGCTCAAATTTTCTCGCTTTGGAAAGAGTTTTCAAAAGTGAGTGTGAAATTAATTTTTGAAAACGCTAAACAAACACCACACTCAAAAGTAAGTGCAAACTATATTTTGAGAGCTCTATCAAACGGAGTCTTTAATTCTTCGTTTATTCGCAATTTTAACTCTAAAATCGAAAATGCATCCCGAACGAAACCGTGCAAACCCTAATTGACCCCAGTAACTTAGCAATCACTTCTAACACCCAAATACTAATTAATTAACTCCTTAATTACTAATTGATCACTCAAAATCCTAAATTTTGATTCTCATTGTTTTCATTCAATTATTCATCTTTTAATTCAAAGCAAAGTGGCTCACACCAAAATTGTTTTCCCAAAACCCTAATTTAATTCAATTCTACCCTTAAGATAGGTATTCTAATTCATAAATTAAGCCATAGTCCTCACATTTTATTAGAATTACACTTTAGCCCCAATCAAGTACTATGTAAAGTTATACCTTTTTCTCATCAAATCTTTTTATACACAAAATCTACCCTTATATATATGAATTTGTACAAATAATAAAGAAAAATCCCCTCAAAAATCACCCCACATGACCGGCCACCCTAGGGAGATGAACTTGGTGTACTTTTGAAACAATTTTTCGTGAAATTAGGGAAAAAAGTATTCTAGTGCTCCCAAAAATGGGAATTGTGTTTGTACCTCTAATTCCATCCTAGCTAAATTCATAATTAGATCATGTTTAACACTTAATTAGGTGTATTAATCACCCCTCATTCCATTAAACTTCGACTAAATCCAAAGTTTCCCCATTACATTGAAACCAAGGGTATTTAGGACAAATCACCACTTCCCCTCCCCCCCCCTCCCCCCCTCTATAAATACACCACCCTCTTGCATATTCTTCACAGTCAAACACATACACCACACACACACACACACACACTACCACACAGCTGAGGAGAAGGAGAAAGAAGAGAAAGAGAGAACTTCAAATAAGGAGGAAGAAAAGTGTGCAAATTTTGCACAACCAATTCCATAGACAATAAGTAAGCCACAACACAACCCTCTTTTTTATTTTCTTATTCAAATACATGGTATTAGATGCTTCAAGTGTTAATTTCAGAA
This sequence comes from Camellia granthamiana, assembly GCA_036172215.1. Classification (NCBI taxonomy): domain Eukaryota; kingdom Viridiplantae; phylum Streptophyta; class Magnoliopsida; order Ericales; family Theaceae; genus Camellia; species Camellia granthamiana. The sequence continues at coordinate 77,109,710 of CM069908.1, read as the reverse complement.
GTGTATATATGGTGTTTATGTGTTTAAATAGGAAGAGTTAAGCCTCGATTATGACCTTGCATGTATTTTCTCTTAAAATGAAACAAAACTATCATCTTCTATCCACTTCTTACATTATTTCCAAAAGCATATATTTAATCTAAAAATATGAATTATTTATATATTATTTAACGTGTTTTCATCATAAGAGAAGTGAAAAATTTCTCATGGCTGCCCTCTTTCTCTATTACTCTCCTTAATTCAAGTGGTGTGCATGAAAGATCAGTATTTTCAACCCACCTTCAAAAATTCTAGAAAAATGAAAAAAAAAAAATTGTCTTCACCTCATTTTTGTATCAAAACCTTCCTTAAAGTGTTATCTTTCAATAAAAAATGATTTTATCAAAAAAGAGTGAGTGGTTTAAGATAAAATCTAATTTTCGTAACAGCCGACGAACCTAGACAGCGTTCGAGAATTTCTTAAATAATTAAAAATCTAAGAAAGCTGTCCCACTTCGAAAAATGATCTGGAAACTAGATAAAATTTTCTACAAACCGTAGGAAGGCCGAGTTTGGAAAATAATCTGAAAATGCCATTCTGATAGTGATCTTTAAGGTAAACTGAATATGGAAATTTGTTTATTTAATAGTTTCATGTTCTTAGTTACTTGAATATGCTCCTTATCGTTTGTTTAAGTCTTAGCATGTCATCTGCATATGATTGTGGCTTTATTCTTTTAAATTTTTGCTATGGGATGTTCATGCTAGTGTAGAATTTATTATTTCAATTGCTTGTGCTAACGTTGATTAATGCACCTAAATTAATGGGAAACTTAATAAGGGTGGTAATAGGTTTTCGATCACTTAAATAATTTTATGTTGGTTGATCGGACATGTTCCTTATTTGAAGATAAAGTCTTACTCAAGTAGTTGTTTCGGAACCCTTGAATGGATCAGTTATATTCAGACTCTAGGTGGTTATAAGGTTAGAGGAGGTTATAGGCTAGGCCCTTATTTTTACCGTCTCTTTTGAGATCCTCGGTTGATGCTATGCGGTACGTATCCATTGTAGGCATCCAGGGTAAGGTCTACAAAGCAGTAAAAGAAGGGGCATACTGAATAATCTGTGTCCAATTCTTGTGGTTGGGAGGATGAAATCTTTTTAGAGAATTTCTAGATTACAAACACTTAACCTTGTAACCCTCTACTTGTTTACTTGATTATCATGTTTAATTATGAATGTGTATTGGATTAGGAAAAAGGGACAAGGTGTGTATGCATTTACTGCATATTTCAATCTCATGGCGTTTCATACCAAGCACCGAAGAGACCTTTGTAAACGATGGAGAATCGAAGATGTTTGAACACTTTTGGTTATCTTAAGAAGAAGTAGAAGATATTTTGTTTAAAGTCCATCTGTAATACTTTGTCTTTTTGGAAGGTAATATTGATGGAACTTTTGTTTTGTAATTAAGTTATAACTTAATAATTATTCCTTTGCCTATATATATATGTATCTTTTGTGAACCTATCCTTATCCTTCCGTCAACTTATGTAGACCTTGTGTTAATACCTTATTAAGATCTATCAAAGAGGTAGTTTTGCTATCTAAGGAGATTGGACTTTGAAGAAAGGTTATATTGACTCCTCCAATCTTTCTTAAGATCTTACTTGGTTATTGATCAAATGACTTATTAGTGACGTTTCCTAGATCTAAACCCATAGTAAGACCCGATCCTTTTATACTCTTTGGTTCTGAGTTTTGTTTTTATATGTGTTGTTGTTATTTGGTCTAGTCTTATGTTGTTGTTGGGAATTTAGAATTGGATTGTTGGTTACGTTTGAAACAAGTTGGGACTTAGTATTTATGGGGAGATTTTGGTTGTCTGGGTTAGGTTCGCTCAAGCGGTATTTTGGTCGCTCAAGCGGTACTTTGGTCGCTCAAGCGGCCTTTCATTTCTCCCAGATTTTGAGTTTGCAGTCTGAATTTCTGGGAGCAGGGCTTTCTTCACTCAACTAGTATTTTGGTCGCTCGAACAGTCTGTTTATAGTCTAACTTATTGAGAGTTTGTATTCTATGCTCGAGCGATATTTTATTTGCTCGAGCAGTCGGTTCTGTCGAGATAATCTTCTAGGAGTTTGGTTTCTTCTGATTTACTTAAATCCATGGATTTCTTCACCATAGTACTTTGGGATAAAAGGTAGAGCTCGAAGAGGGGGTCATTTTGATTGGAGAAGTTTGAATTTTGTCGTGATCAAATTTTGGGATTTGTTCCCATTCTCTTATGCTTTTAAGGTAGGGATTTTTGTACTGGTTTACATGTTACTTACCCTCGTTATGTATCAGTTTATTGAACTAGATTTTGGAGAACTTCAGATATGATTTGGAGTTTGAATTAATTACAAAAGAGGGTTTTTTGGGATATTTTTATTTGAAATATTGTTGCAATGGTTTATGGTGTTGGGAATTGAGGAAATTTCTTTAAAATGGAGAATGTCATAAGAAATATCTTTTTTGGTTTTATGGAAACCATTGATGATGCTTGATTTTGAACAAAGGAAAAGGGAAAATTGGCGAGATTTTGGAATGATATTATGATTATAGCTATTTGAGTTGAAGGATGGAGTTGAACATGTGATTGTTGCTCATATATTGAATTCTGGAATTTATATCTGTCTCTTGGAATTTATCTTTTGAATACAGATATCTGTTTTGACTATCAGTAGAGGATAGCATTACTTGTCATAGAAATTGCATATGAACCAGGTTAACGAAAACCCATTCACTCATGCATTGCATTTGAACATTGGTTTCATATTTATACATTGAAATAGATTATTTTGAGAAAAAATGATGAATAATATGACCTAAAGCCTAGTAGAGATGAGTTTAATGATCTATATGATGCTTAACAAAGCCAAATGGTGAATACATATGAATGCCAATACCAAAACATGCGTTTTCTCTTTCAAACAATGCAATACCATGTTTATATCATAATTAATAAATTGTTGCTTCCAAAACAGAAAACAGGGCAGTAAATACACACACTGGGAATCTCTAAATACGTGTTTGCAAGTAAGCTATATAAGCGCTATCAAAAGTCATTTTACTGGTACTAACCGGAAGGATCAATACCTAACCGCATGAGTTTTTGGACTTTCACCAAGGACACAAAGGCCAACATAATAACCACAACCACATCCCCTAACTAGATTCACCACGGTCACTACTACAAAATCATAAATAGATCACGCTTTTTATGTGTGACGTATGTTATTTAATTACACATTTTAAGTTTTGTCAAAGTGTGATATTTTGGAGTGTGATTAAAAATGGTCATTTTTAATCACACATTTTGAGTGTTATTAAAAGATGATTCCATCACACATTTTGCTTATGATAATATATTTAGATTACATCTTTTAAGTGTGATTAATAACTAATCAAATCTGTGATAATAAATATTTAGATCACAGATTTTAAGTATGATTAATATTTAATAAAATATGTGATTAATAATGAGATAAGATCACACGTTATATGCATTTCTCATCACAGTTAATGCGTGTGATAACAAAAGGGTTTAACATATTTGAAGAGTAATCAATATTATTTTTATACGCACATTTGAAGAATATAATACACAATATATACTATCTTCTAAATCACAACCACATATTGAATGGAATAACGTCATATATTTTATAAATGAAAATTGAATGTTCAAAAGTCTATACAAAGGAATTAATAATAAGCTTTTAACTATAATTACATATATTAAAAAATGAAAAAACTTGAAGCACAAAGTTCTTGAATTCTTTAACCATATTTTACATCTCTCCAAGTAATTTCTGATCTGAAAAATGAAAACACAAATTAATTCAGAGACCGCTAGAAGCATATGAATAAATTTACCATTTGTAGAGACTATTTTAGTCTTAAAAAAGATAAAGTCGAACCTTTTCTCATCACACTGACTCTTCATCTCCTACATTAACAGAAAAGGAATAAACACTTTGACTGTTACTAGTACAAAATGTTTGGATTACCATATAGATATGACATACACATAGAATTAACAAATCTAAAATGAAAATCTTCAGTGCATGGCTGGATATTTTAAAATCATAAAACCAGTGGCTGTGATGTGATCAATCTGGAAACTGAAGAATGAAGTAGTGTTCAATGAAATCTTGAAGTGATTGTGTATTCCTCACCAACTAAAGAAATTGTTTATTAGCAATTTAAAGAACGAAAGTTATATCATACTTACATGTTGGATTTCAACTCATATTTTTTAGGACGAAATTAATCCATTCAACTCGCACTTCATCAAGTTTGGTTTATGTGTAAGTCTTTTTTCCATTGAACTACAAGAGGTTATTAAGAAACAATTAGATAATGAAAAAGATGTATCATGAATATAATATAGTAACAAAAGTTAAAATTTATCTCACACTTTATTTTCTTAGGATGCTTTGATCTCTAATGAGGTCTTTCATGTACCTTATTACATAAAACCTAAATTCCACATTTGTGGGTTGTTGCGGGAACTACATGAAAGCATTTTCATTATTATTAGAAACTACATATAAAGTATTATGATCAAGATGAATAACCATTAGTATAAATATAAGTATGATAAAATTAGAGAAAATGGTATTGATTACCTGAACGACTTTCCAAACTGGATCGGTCCACCTCAGCTGCTTTGTGCATTAGAGTTGATTGGAAAGTATGTGAAGGTTCCAATCTGATCTTTGGTTTGGTACTTGTGAGTAAAGTTCGAGTTCGGAGGGATAGGGCAATTAGTGTCCAACACTCCATCTTGCCAGGAATTCTTCCTCTGCTTAATTCCATTCCTGGAAGTGAAAAATTAGTGTTATTAGACCATGTTCTATTGTAAATGCCATGTAAATTAATAGAAATTGCACAAAAAGAACATTAAATTAGGTATGTATGCAATGTTAACAACACTCTTTTCTGAAAGTTTAATACTTCTTATGTTCAAAAATGAAAAACAACGTATATAACAACTTAATGGTATCCTCAAACCAAATCCATTTTGCCTCGAGGGAAAAATATTGACAAAGGTCACATTCATTTGAAAAAATTTTGGATCACGAACCACTATAATGAACCTATTCATATTCTTTTTTTATTTTATTGTGCATCAAATATTGTAGTTTGGGGGGAGGGGAGAAGAGGGAAGACGTGAACCCTTGACCTCCTAGTGAAGTGCAGAGAATAATGGGCTAACCTAATTGATTAGTAGGCTTTTTCTATGCTCTTACACACATTCTCAAATCATGCTAGTTTATTACCTCTTGTCAACCCTTCATTATCCACTGAACATGATCCACATTCGATGAAACATAACTTGTAAGCTTGCCAAATTAATAAGCATCGGGATAGAAATGTTCAGATAATTTATTCAATTAGACAAAATGTTTTCAAAAAAAAAAAAAAACAAATATTTAAGGTTAGGCAAGGTATCATGTTGACTTCCCCTGTAGTTTGAAGATCAAATATGTCCAAATCAAGGAATTTAAAATTTCAGTAATACATAAACTTATGCCAAAAACAAGTCTAAAACTAAAAGATGGCGAAGATAGTGGACGAGAGAGAGAGAGAGAGAGAGAGAGACTCACCATGTCAAGAGAAAAGGGGGGCGTCATGCTAAAAAATTGACCATTGATAAGGATGACCTTCAAAATCAAACATTAAAAAATTTAAGAAATCTGAAAACTAAACTACAATTCATCATTAGTTATTGAAAGAATCAAAATGCATACAGTATATTTAACCAAACCTATTGAGCGACACCGAGAGGAGAAGTTATTTCAAAAGTGATAGTCCATGTGAAGTATTTATAAGCATCCTCTGCTTTCACAATAGAAACACTCAACAGAGCCAAAAAAACAAAAGTTGAAAAGAGTAACACTGATCTCCCCATTGTAGCAGAAAAGAAAAGAAACCCACAAAGCTCTCTTGTCTACAAATCAAACGAGAGGCCACAACTCAAAACCACAACACAAACATATATGCAAACACAATGCATATATTATACAAAATCAAACAAAGAAATAGATTGATAGAACATACCAAGTGAAAAGTGAATATTCTACAAACCAAAACAGAAAAAAAAAAAGAAGAAGAAGAAGAAGAAGAAGAAGAAGAAAAGAAGAAGAAAAAAAAAAAGAAAAGAGAGAGAGAGAGAGAAGATGTGTCTATCTCTACATGGAGAGATCAAGCAGAGTCTGGAATGAAGTGGAAAAACAGGGTTGTATTATATATATATATAGTGGTTGGCACATGTAATGAGTGTGCAAGTCAAATAAATAAACAAAACATTTGACATGTGTTGTATGCAATTCAAATGGTAAGAGCCTTGTTTATCAAATTTGTGGTCTTAAGTTCAAGTCACACCCTCTTCTCTATTTTTTTTTCTCTTTTTCTTTTTCTTTTTGTGAATAGAAAATTTGACACTTGCTTGGCATAAAAAGAAAGAAAGTTTCAAGGCACCAAAGTAGGTGCTTAATAGATTAATGACTAACAATATCCAATGGTACCTAGAATTGAACAAGTCACACGTACAAGCTTAATAAAAATTCCATACAAACCAAGTATAATCCAACCTAAAAATGTAGTGTCTCATAATACTATCTTGATAGGTCATGATAAGTATAGACAATTGTTTATTTCCAATCTCAACAATTATACTCTTAGTGATAGTTGTGAAATCCTGCCAAATAAAAATGAATTAATAGGGAAGGTTTTCTAATTCAGAGTACATGAATTATTTTGCTTGAACAACCTTTTCTGAAGGATCTCAAATAAGCAACTCTCCTAAATAAAAATGACTAGCCAAAATCCTATTTCAATCACACCCAAAAAAATATTTCAGTTCCAATGTAATACATTATAATTCTATCAATTGAATTATACATTATAATTCTATCAGTTGAATCATTCATGGTTATGTTACCTTCTTTGGTGTTATAAGACCCCTCTGCTCAGCATTGGTTATCAAACACACCATTGGAGTTTTCCCAATAAGCTGTCACCAAGCAACCAATCAAAGAAAAATAAATCACCCTGACAATAATTATAAACATAACATCCATAAATCTCTTATTGAAAAAAAGAGGGAAAAACTACATGCATAATCCCAATGCAAGTTGACCTTAACCAACATTGAACTTATCAATGAAAATAGTTCCTATAATTATTTAAAAAGAACATTCGCATGCTTTATATCATAAAGCTTTAATATTAGCCCAATTACAATGGGATTTTGCACTATAAACCTATGACATGCTTTCCATGAGTCATTCTAAACAAAAGTTGATTTTATAAAATTCTTGTAAACATAAACTTAGTACAAAACAATCACAATTCCTTGAAGCACAATAATAGCCATGAGCATAAAAGATGACCTTATCTAGGAATGTACAAAATTCATCGAATTATTAAATTCCATTAATCTCTTCTTCCAAGAAAAAAAGATATATATTTTGCTCATCAATTTAGATTTGCAACCGATATCCTAATTCACATTTTCATTTATTAATGGAACCTCAAACATTGCCATGATAAATGAGATTATTGTTGACCTTATGAAGACAATAAAACAAAATACCCAAATTTCGTACATCAGAAGACAGTTCTTTGCTTTCTAGCAAACTATAGATTTCTAGACCATAGATTTTGTCATCATTACTGGCATAGTTCGCCTTATCTAAAATTAAGAAGTACCCACAACAGTTACAGAATCATAAAACATCCATCAAAATTTTTTATCTGAGCCGTACAGTTTTCCAAACCCACACTTTTGAATTAAAATTTCAAAAAAAAAAAAAAAAAAAATTAACCAAACTCCCAATTTCCATAATGTATTCTAAACAAAACAGTCTAAAATTTGATAAGATAGCCAATTCACAATCACAATCATTTTTCCAATTAAAAATAATAAAAAATAAATAAATGAAAGCAAACCCCTACTCTGATTTCCATTAATTTTTCAATAAAACACCAAAATCTAAAGTAAAACACTATTCTAACTTCTAAGCAACAACAAAACAATTTCAAAACTAGTCTTTTCATAATCAAAATTCCAAAACAGAAAATAAAAGCAACCCACTTCATAATTTCCATTAATTCTTCAATAGCTCTATTGAATTTAAATTAACACATCATCAATTTGAAAAACTTGCCAGTTCAAAGTCAAAACTCTAAGAAATAACAAGTACCCACTTCATAACTCTTGTGAATTTCAGCAAAAGGGAATTAACTGACTCACCTGAGAGACAATCATTGGCAATGTTGAGGCCTTTAATGTCAGTTTGGGGCTTCACAAACATAGCTTTGCAGACTATCAAAGAAGAGACCTTGGAATTGATGAGGCTCAGAGAAGTAAACCCAATGTGAAATGGAGTCGAAAATTCAGTTTTGATGCACATCGTTGATTTGGAGTTGCAGATAGAAGTCAAAGACCCGTTGATTAAAGAAGCCATTGTCGTTTCGCCGTCTACTCTTTGCCAACAACACACACACACACACACACTCTCTCTCTCTCTTTCTCTCCCCCCCTCTCTATTTCTTTCTCTCCATGTCTCTCCAAATAGCAACACTATCGAAAACCCTAGAGGTTGAAATTAAGGGAAGAGAGACAGAAAGAAGGCGAAATAGAGAGGACATATCTGGGGTATTCCTCCAATGGTGGATCAACGGTGGTGCTCATGTGCGACGTTGGTGCTTATGTGCGATGGCAACGATGCTCCTGTACTCGAAGGCGATGGAGACAAAATGAGAGAGATGTGGAAAACGAAGGGCAGAAATAAGAGAGAGAGACAGGGAAAGAGAGAGAGAGAGAGAGAGAGGCATGAGAGAGTTACATATAAAAATAAAATTTTAAAAATATATATAATCATACATTAATTAGAAGGTGTGATTACAAAAAAGAAGAAGAAGAGAGATATAATCACATTTAATTGAAAAGTGACATAAAAAATAAATACTATCACACTCAATTAAATTAGGTGTGATTATAATATTAATTTGATTTTTTTAATCACACTTTCATTAAAAGTTTCACGTTTTAATTTTCTTAAGTGTGATCTTTAAGCATTTTTGTTGTAGTGTCATCCTATATGGAAACCAACTTTTAAGTGCTGATGGTATGTCTTCGCCAAAGGGTTAGCTTAGAAGGACTGTGGAGCTAAAAACTTGTTTTGTTTTTATTTTCTAAAAGTATTTTGTACAAGCTTAGGATTTTTCCTGTATTGGGCTTCGACCTACTTTTGTTGTAACAATGCATCATCTTGGAAACATGTAGCCTTTAAGGCATGAACTCATATTTATTTACTATTGTTTTATATATTTGTGACATTGTAATGGCCTAGGGTTAGATAACCCGACTTGTTTTATTTTTGGTTTAGACATGAGGCTATTCCAGTTGACATTGGCCTTATCTAGGTGGTTTGGAAACTTGGTGCGTTTCGAGTTGGCTACAAAGCAGTAGCCAAGTCATTATGTCTTGGTTGGCCTTCAAGTTTGTTGGCTGGGGAATGAGGTGTGTGCCCCACGATGGTTGCATAGCCCGCGGTGGGGGCTCGCGACTCTCTTGGTTGGACCCACGAGTTTCTTGGTCACGTTCGCAACCTATATTGTTCTCTTCATCGTGGCCACAGTGTGGCATTTGCGCTTGCGGTCTGTCTATGTATAAAAGTCTCCAAAAGCCGAAAATATGTCATTTTTGAGTTAATCTTCTCTCTTCTCTCTACCTTTCCGCCATGTCCGACCCTTCCAAGCTTTAAAGCTTGGTTTTCATCTATTTCCACTCACTTTCTAGTGGATCGTCGTTGAGGGCTTCCATTTACCAAAACATAGAGCTCGGTGAGGGTTTCCATTTAATCTGAGTGGATCGTCGTTTTATCGTCGGCGATTTTTGAGTTGCCTCATTTTCACTTCATGAAGTAGGGATTTCTTTGCTCATTTTCAATACGTCGTTTCTAGATAGACATGTGGTAGATTTTATTGTATTAAAATCATGTATGTTATGGATTTTCAAAATCATGAGTAAAGAGGTTTAGGGTTTGTTTCTTGGGAGTTGAAACTGTGTGATTTGTAATTGTTTTGGTTAATTGAGCATGTTTGTGTTGAAAAGGGGAAAAACCCTAATTTAATATTTATGGCTTAATAAAATGAAAAGGGGTAAAGTTGAGTAATTGTTTTATTGTGTATTATGTGGATTGAATTACTGTGTAAATTGCTAAAAATGAGTTAACCGAGATGTTAGGATTGTTTTTTATTAACATTGGTTGAATTGGGTTGTGATTTGATATCTATGGATTGGGTTTTGTTAAATGAAGAAAATGGATTTTTGGTTTAGGGTTAGGAGTATTGTGAATTGGGAATAATGGATTTGATATTGAAAACAAAACAATGAATGTAATTCCTTTGTGAAATAGAATGGGGCAATGGTTATTGAAATGTTTTACGATGATGTTGATGTTGTAAAAATTTCGGATTTAGTCCATGAGAGTTATTTATTTAACTGTTAGAGATTCTGTCCTTGGTCATCGGTGGAGGATGACATTGTTGTTGTTGTTGAATAGATTATATATATGTATTACAATAGAGTTTTGTTTAAGTAATTTAGCATGTTGTGTTATTTCTTGAATATTATTTGGAGGTCCATTTCTCTCTAGTTAAGTTGGTAAAGCGTGATGCCTTCACAGACGATTTCTTCTCCCCTTCAGCTGGCGCCTAATAAAGTTGAAATTAAGGTCTGTTACTCTCCGGTTAGGACCAAAAAGTGCGACACCTTCACAAACGATTCCTCTTCCCTTCAGCTGGCGCCCGGTAAAGTGTGACTTGGGGTCATTCCCCTCTAGATGAGACTGGTAAAGTGTTAAATATTATGTGGGTTGTATCATTTGCCATCCATGCTGTAGGCCGGTGGAAATAGAAATATGTATTTCATTCAGTTATTTATATTTAGAAATATATGTTTTTCGGTATCCTGTTAGGGGTGTTTGTTACCCTCGGGCCTATGACCAGGGAAGATAGTAGTTGTGTTGTTGTTTAAGCTTGTATAGTGGGCGTATATGTTATGACTCGTATATGTGGACATGTTTTGAAAACAAATGTGGAGATGAATATTTTTTAAAATTTTTTTTTTTTTTTTTGTGTTAACGTGGAAAGTTAAAGAGAAATGGTTGTGCTGTAAAGAAAGGTTTTTAGAACTAATTTGGATAATTGAAAAGAAAAGAAATGATTTCACTTGGTGGTGTTCAAATGGATGTTTTTTTTTGAGAAAATGTACTTATATAAGTATATTTTGAATATTTAACTGTCACATTACTTATATTGTATGTCATAGTGCATTCATGATCATAACTATCTATATGTTTTTATTGTTTAGGATTATATTGGGATCTCTGGATTTTATGTTCATTCCACGTTGCTAATTATTTTTCAGGTGCAAGTTGAGAGATGATTCAAAATCAGTGATCTTCTTTAACTGTTGGCCATGGAGCCCATATTTGTTGGCAGAATGCCGTTGTTGTAAAAGGGTTAAACCCTTGTTTAATTTTTATTATGTAAAATGTAAGCCTACAAGCATAATAATGATTTCTATGTAAGTTAGCACCATTATTTATACGAGAGAGAATGTATGAATAGTTTAGTTCTTTAATTCTTTCTTTATGCTTCCATGTGTATACTTTATAAATGGATTTAACTAATGGATTTGGTAATGGATTTGGTTAATAAAAGTCGGGGCGTTACACACATGCTATAGATTCATAATCTAGGATTGTTGAATGTATTAATGCACGTGAGGCCTTTGTAATATTTAAAGGAAGATCAAGGAATGAAAGATAGTTCCAAAAATGTTTACGTTATTAGATGAGTGAGATTGGTAAGCTTCCGCATGTATGTTTGAGAGTTATGTTGCATATCGATTATCATTATTTTCGGGGGGTGACAACTTGGTAGCAGAGCTTACCTGGTTTAAATACTTTGCGCTTGTGGGACGTGGTTATTACTACAAGGGAAAGGTAACTCTTCCTAGAGGAGTTGAATTAAGGGGGCAAACACTTGGTGCTTTGCAAAGGGTGGGGAGGCTAACTCCCATAGATGCTAATTTAACAACTAACAACTGACTTTCTCCGATCAAAAAAAAAAAAAAAAAGTGAGATTATACAAAATGACCAAATAGTTTTTATTGTTCAAACATTTCCTATTAAGATTTTGAGCCTTTAAGCGTCTTTGTATTTATAGCGCCTAAATATAGTCACACAACTCCGTATAAACAAGAATGATTTGACTCATGTACCTTATATTTTTTTTAAAACAAAGATCCTTATTTACTATAAAAATAAAAAATAAAATAAGAGAGAGAGAGAGAGAGAGGCTTCCTAAATAATAATCTCTCTATCTAGAAAAATGAGAGCATCAAACGTTTATTAAATTTAAAGAATATTAATGACCCTAAGTATAAAATAGAGAGGAATTGATTTTGAAATTATTGCTCATTCAAAACTAGTACTAACTTTATTTTTTTCACCAATAAAGGCATTTTCAGACATGCTCTAAGAGAAACTCCAGCAACCACTATCAATTATGCTATTGTTAAAATTTGGCACGATGTGAGTAGATCACATAATGTACAAGTTGCTCGTACACTTCCACGATGGTATATTGTAGGGTATAACTATCACATATTGTGGTGGAGCCAAGAATTTAATATAGGGAGGGGCACTTGTTAATTACAATCTCAATTTTTTTTCCTTCTCTAATCAATAACAATAACATGATAATTATTTTTTGAGTTAATATTAAACACTAAAAAGCTTAAATATTCATTGTAAAAAAGTTTTAATTGTAAACTTTTACAATTGACCCCGACTAGTTTTCATCTTTTGAAAGCTTTCCATGATAGTATCGTTACCAAGTCATCGAAAATATATATATCTCTCTATATATATATTCAACCAAGCTAACATTCATCCATTTATCACCCATTTGATTCTGCAACCAAATCTTCACAATATCCATAGCTAAAAATACTTCTCAACGCTATCAATTACAACAGGTAAGATCAATGCTAAAGTCAAAAGCAAATAAACCAATGGATATACTTTGTCTCTTCCAGTCTCCACTCTTTTCTTAGCAAGATTGGCAATTTCATTCAACTTTGAAACCTTACTACTAGAGAGCATGTCAGCAATATATATATCAAGTTTATCATTAAGTATTATGAGCTCTATTAGAGAAATTTTTTTTGGATAAAATTCAGCTAGATGAATTAACTTTTGCTTGTCAAAACTAAAAAAGGAGTTAGATGGATTAAAACATGCCACACAAAGTAGCAACTCGTTGTTCGAGTTAGTGAAACGAACATCTAGTTCTTGAACTTGGATAATTGAAACAGTGTAGAATAACTCGGCGCAATAATGATGTAAATTTGTAATTTCTTGAGCATTACGACTTTTTCTCCTTAGAGCTTCAAACATATCATCCATTTGAGGAACATCAATTTCACGTTTTTCAAAAAAAGAAGAAACATCATCAAGTAAAGAGGTCCACTCACTCTCCTTTATCTTTTTGGAGCCATCTTTTAGAAATTTGAACTAAAGTCATGGCATTAACAATATTTTGATATTTCCTTTGTAGTGCTTGTGATAACTCACTTTTAATAGCCAATATCGTTTCATCAAATGAAGATTGAATACAAATTCAAATGATTGAATTGAGTCAACAATATATTTTCTTCTGCTCGTTGTTATGAATTTGAACATCCTTTGAAATCATTTCAAGCATATCAATCATTATTAAGAAAATACCAACCAAGTTGACTAAAGTACCATAGTGTGAACCTCAACGTTGGTTCTTGCATTTGTGCCATGTATTGCATGTCCCTTGTATAGTTCTCTTTGCTAGCTTTAATGCTTAAGGACCCTAGCATGCTATGCTTGTATTGTTTGAGTGATTTGGCATCATTTCATACCTAATTTGAGAGCATGTAGTGTTGTCACACTTCCATGTTTATCACTTCTTCACTGTGTTTGAGGGTTGTGCTCTTAGGCCTAGTTGATGAGCCAATGCATGTGCGTGCATGCATGTCTTGCCTTTAGGTGCCATCATTTCATAGCATTATGGCCACTGATTTGGGCATAATTGAGGTCTGTCCATTTTTAGTTTAAGTCCATGAGCATGTTGTTCAAATGTTGTTACATTGCATCATGTTTGCATGCTTGAGTTGCATTGTGTTTTGCATGCTTGTTGTTTGCATTGTTGATGCATACTTATGTTGCATTTCATTATGCTTGTATTGTTGTTTGCTTTGTGTTGAAATGCTTATGTTGCCTTGCATTGTGTATGCATGCCATTAGCATTGATAGGTTGCTCATGTTGCATTGCATTGTGTATGCATGCGTTACATTGTGTTTAGCATGCTTGAGTTGCATTGCATTTGTTTGGATTGGGTGTTAGTCCAAACATGAGAAACAAGGGACGTCTCATACTTGAAGTGATGAAACGTGCCTCATTTCTCGGTCGCCGACCCGCTTGATCGTGCATGATAGAGGTTGAGGCATTTATGTGTTATGTGTGCATTTATTTACATTGATTCGTGCAATCTTGGTTTCTCAGCCATCGTGCATTACGATGCTCAGTTGGTGGTTCGAGAGTCGAGAACCGCACTCCCTGAGATCATGAAATGATAGGGAGAGTGGTTGTGCACACATATCTTGCAAATACATTGACATGCCCCTTCTTGTTCTCTGTTGCAGCAAACTGGAGAAGTGTAGCAAAAAGTGGTTGGCAGACCAGTAAAAGTGGCTGGCCGACCACTTTTTCTGGTCTGCAGCAAACATAGGTGGTCGGCAAGTGGTTGGCAACACCAATAAGTGGTCGGCAGCCTTTCTACAGGTTCCCATGGTGGAGCAAAAGCTATCTGGAGCTTTGTACAGTGATATGAAATCAAATGCAAACAGAGGCAAGTTGGGGCATCGCGATGGATTTCTGAATGAGGTGACCGAGCATGCATGCACTTCTTGTCCTGAGAACCTCTTCTTTTACTGCTTTACTTAGCTTATTTACTTAGCTAGCTAATGCTTTGGTTTTGTACTTGAGTAGTTAATGCAATTAGCTATTTGTTTCAACTTGTTTTGTAATAATTAGTTAACTAGGATTAGTTAATTAGTTGTCTTGTAATAATTAGTTTAATTAGCTTAGATTAGCTAGTTAGCTCATTATTCGGACCCTTCATCGAGAGGGCACAACTGTTGTAATAAGTGTGCGTATGTGTGATACATGTCTTCCAACCCCAATTTCTTTCTCCCTTTTACTTATCAGCTTTCGATGGTTAGTTTTATGGCACGTTTCAATTAGCATCCTTATGCTATGCATGCGTGCACCCATTCATCCGTATTGCATGCACCAGGCTCGGCGCATCATACTAACTGCATTGTATTTCAATACATTTACTTGAATACGTGTTCAACAGCATGTTATCAAGTTGCATTCACATGACTTCTTAGAATAGCCGAGCCTATCTTAGTTGCATTTTTGCATGTGTTGCATTAGCCATCTTAACATGAACTAGGATCATGCATGATTTCTAACTAGTTATCTGTTTTAGCTCGGAGTCCACTGTGAGTGTTTACGCTTTAGCATACTACATGAGATGTGTATGTTGCCATGTTAGCATGCTTGCCATGAGGCTAACTGCTTAAGTGATTAACTGCTTGAATGCCTGTGGGTGAAGGTTGGATTGCTTGAATTGGAACAATTCATCAAAATCATGTTTTCTAAGCCCACTTGAGGGTGGCAAAATCCACGTTTTAGCCTACATGTGAGTAGCAACTTCAAACCATTTTCAAACAAACAAACATGAGATGTTTTGTTCCAACTTGAGTGATTGAGTCTATACCTGTATGCTGTGCGCATCACATAATAAGCTAGCCAATAAACCGGAATAAGAACGCATGTACTTTCAAAAACAACATATCATGTTAGTAGAGGCCGATCTTTGATCGAGCGAGCGAGGGTGCTCATTTCAGGACCTTCCCCTCTTGTACCCAAGTTCCCGAGCCGAGACAACTTTGGTGATGACGGACATGTGGCCTTAGGCACGAGTCAGGGTTTCCTAAATTTCCCAAAACAAAACATTTAGGTGGCGACTCTATATCTGGCAAAGCAGTCCATGTTTGGCACTTCTTTATTAAAATCGATTTTCCAAAACGATTTGCTGGATTTAGACTCTTTGGTGATTTATCGATCTCACATTGCACTTTGTGAGATTAGATTCAGAACCGTGACACGAGTCCGAACTGTAGTAGCTAAAGAACAAACAATTCGCACCCTTTGCGCGCGGAGCGGAGTTTCATGCGGCCTACAGTTTTTGGCGACTCTGTTGGGGACTTAGAGAACTTGACTCGAACTTATGATATCTTGTTTTGACTACACTTATGTGTTTCTTTGCATTGCATTGCATTGGTGCATCTATGACACCGTGTTTGCCGTCTGCTATTCCTGAACGGTTTGCCGAAGGCCACGTGCCATAAGGTTGACCGGTTACGGGCTCTGCCACGACGAGAACACAAACCTCAGTCGTTACCGAGGCACCCTTTTGACTATTCGACCTAGTGCATATTGGAATCCATAGTAACCATTCCAAACTAGAACAGGCTGCTTACCTGATTTTAGGTTGTTTGAAACCGCTGCGTGCGTAGTGAAACCCTAGCTCCTGACAAAATAGGACAGGGAAACCCTACCCCACCATAGGGTTGTTTTGGCTCTCACTTGCTTGATATCTACTGCTAGGGTGTGTCTCTACAGGTTGTATGTATCAGTTGCAAGTCTGAGTATCGGCCTGAGGGTATCAGTTTACAGGCAGAGTATTGGGCAAAGTTCAATAGAGAGTACAGTCATTCAGCTATGCTCGTATCAGTTCCAGTGAAATTGGGCTGAGATGCTGCCTGTTTTCTCTTTTGCAGGGGTAGTCTTGGAACTATAGCTTCAAAAGGCTCCAATATCCCCCGGGTGCGTTGGACTTGTGCTGATAGACTTTGTCAGGTCAGAGCTTCAGTTCAAGGGCAACCAGTGTTCCTCCGCTGAGGCAAGGTAAAGAAAGTCCAGTCAGGGCTCACTGGTTCATTTGATCCGTCAATCACCAGTCACATCACCTTTGCCTAAACTCCGCAGACCGTGATGGCACAGAGTTCGGAAAAGGTTGTGGCTGCGGTAGCAGCATTAACCTAAGGAATTGCTATGCAGGGTGAGACCAATGCTGAAATACAGCACCCATCTGGGGCACCTACCACACATCCAGTCACGGAACCCCAATCATCTCAAACCCATGAGCCTACTACTTTTGAGCTGATGAGAATGATTGAAGATCTTCAGAGAACTGTGGCAGATCTAGCCTTTGGAATATTGGCTCCGTCATCAACTGCATCACATGCCAGAAATTTCATGCCAAAAGACTCTCCGCTTTTGGGGCGAATTGTAATTGAAATTGGCCAACCTGAAGCCATCCCAAGTTTGGGCAATGACTTGTCGACAACAACAAGGCTCCACTCTGATATAGCAACCCAATCCTTTAACCAAGCTGAGGCGAGTGGAAAGAAAAAGGTAGGGGCAGACATTGATCCCTATGAACTCCTTCTGTGGGTTGTTGAGGCTTTGAAAGTCGAAGCACTGAACAAACAGCAAGTGCTCGCAGTTGTTGCAAAAACTGTGGATGACACTTTCGCCACTCAGAATGAGAGCAGTTTGAATCAAGGGAAAAATCGAGAGAAGGGCCGTCGTACCAGAAACGATCCTTTTAGCTCTAATCCTGCACTCGGAAGACATCAGCAAACCAAGCCAGCACCTGCCGACCCCTTTGCTAGTGCATCCAGCAAAAATCCACAAACCTCGAAGTATCAACCCCAAGGTCGCATGGTCTTCCATGCCCTCTATATGCCTTTGTCCAAGGCTCTTCAAATCCTTGTTGAAAAAGGCCATCTCAAACCCCTTGAGCCTCGGCCTCTCCCTGGTCATCTTCCAGCCAGTCATGATGCTGCCCAGTACTGTGCTTACCATTAACAAACCGGTCATGGCACTGATAATTGCTTTCGTCTTCGTCATGAAGTACAAGATTTGATTGACAACGAGGTCATCATTGCACCAAGCTCAACAAAGTCTATCGTCACTGGGTCAATGAACTTGGGGGATAGTATGAGTATGTGATTGGGGGATGAACCACCTGCGGGCGGCGCTCAGTTTACTCCAGATGTGGCGTATGGCACGCACTGTTTTGAGCATTTTGTGAATGCTAGTTTTTGTGCTTTCTGACTTGGGTATTTAGTCAATTCTGTTGTGTTGTATTGAGTCAGTATTTTCATACTGAGTCAATTGGGTCTGTCTTGTTGTATCGAGTCAGTCCTGTTTTGTTAGAGTCAGGTGATTTCGGGGGAGTTACCTCGGACACCACTTGTTTGTTTTGGGTGTTTGTCTTTTACACCCATTCTTTTGAGTCTATTTCTACCCTAGAGCCAGTTACACTACAAGATCTGAATGAAACAGCAGTGATTTTCATGCTTTTGCGTTCGTTTCTGCCTTAAGCCACTTGTGCCAGAAGATCTGAATAAACGGCAGTGGTTTTCACTTACTTTTCTGTGCCTTTTAAATCATTGCATTGACCTGAGTTTTTCAAAACTTTTTGAACACTGTGATGAAAATGAAGAGGAAGGAATTCCTCGGGATTTGCAAAATTTGATCAAACTGAGAGAAAGAGAGGCGTGCTAAGCCCTTAATGAATGAAATCATGTTTGTTAATATGAGTACTGAGAAGGATCCTGGCTTGATCCAGATTGGTTTTCCATTGTCTTCAGCGCGAGCAACTAGTCACTTTCTTAAAAGATTTCAAAAAAATGTTTTGCGCCATCCTGCGAAGACCTGTATGGAATCGCTCTTGAGATTGTGCAGCATAGGATCACTCTCAGCCTCAAGACTCGATCCCTTTTATTTTCAAACCTTGAACCTTAATTCAGAATGTTCAACGGTCAACATCAAAGGAGGCCCGTTAAGCCAAATTCAAAGCAACCCTTAAACTAGGGGCAAGAAGGTCAGACATGATCAAAAGAAAGCTTGCAAAGCTAGATCAGAAGTAGCCCTTGAACTAGGGATAAAAAATGTCAGATGTGCTCGAAGAGTAAAAAATTGGGATATTTCTCAAACTAGCGAAGATCGGCAAGAATGCCAAATCCCAGAAGGGAGGAAAGAAGAGAGTATTGCTGAAGGACAACCGAGTTCCTATCCACAACACTAGGGGCAAATTTAGCCCCCATTGGATGGACTTCTGCATCATCAGCGAACAGTAGCCATTCTCCTAGATTCAGATGGCTACGAGATCTCAAAACCATTCGACATGGACAAAGCTACACTTTTACCCTTGAGAGGCTCGCTGGGCCGAAAACCCGAAAGGGCGACCCAGGCAAAAGTTAGAGCAAGAAAAAGAAGAAAAAGAACAAAAGAGAAAAAATGCAAAGAAGAAGAGAAATGAAAAGAAGAAAAGAAAAGAAAAGATGAAAAGAAAAGAAAAACTGAGCTTGCAAGGTTGAAAACCCGGAAGGGCGGCCTTGGCAAAAGTTAGAGCGCAAAAGGAGAGGTTAATACACAAGTGTACCTAACCTGGAGCTACGTCAAGCTTGATTCCCACCTTTGGGATACGCAGGCAACTTCATTCTAAAGTCCAGCCATAAAACACTTCAAATTCAACTGTCCTGTCTATGAGATTGAACGGGTCATCTTTGTCTTCGCTGTATCTGAGTGTTCGATGATGATTGTCACTATGAGAACTGGTTACAGTGTGTTGCGGTGCTACTCAAACAAGAGGCAACTTTCCGTTGCCGTACGGTGTCATTTAGACAAGGGCAATTTTCTATTGTTTTGGATCTGAGGTTGTGCATCTCAAGGGTAAATTCCGTGTTGGTCAAGTAGTGGCCATTTGCAAAAATAGTTTTTGAGGATTTTTACTGAGGTTGACTAATTTTCTCGAAAATTATTCCATTTTTCCAAAGCTGGACCATTTATTGGACCCAAAAAAGGAAAGTTTTCAGTGCTCATAGCCTGACTTGCATGATTTCAAATCAGAAAATCGAACAAGTATGTTAATCTAACTCTTATGTTGGTCAAAATTGTTTTAGTAGAAAGCAAAAACAAAAAATGGTCAAAATGATGAACTAGGGGCACAGTTAAGTCAGGCTTCCTGTCTGTTCCCCCTGTTGTCAGCATACTTGCCAAAAAGAGCACTCTACCTGCCAGAAAAGGGCACAACTGAAGTTAATAACAAAGGGCAGAAAGCTCTCATATCCTCCGAGCAGTGAGGTATCAAGCCAAGTGCGAAGCACAAACAGGAAATGAAGCAGGTTATTCCACTCCCTTATCCGAACAGATCTGATCACATCCGAACTGGCCTGGGGCATCATCAATCGATGTCAACTGCAGATCTATTGCACATCCAACCGCATCACAACCCTCTCTGTGGGAAAGCTCACTGTGGTGAGCGGAAGAAAGAGAATCTAGTAGAATGCTAGGGGTAAGAGCCTAACTTTCTGTTTATCCATCAACCACCCAGGGGGAGGGATAAAAAATGAGAGATTGAAGAATAGAGAGATGTGTGCTGAGAGAAAAAGTGAGAAAATGGCTTTTTCAGAAAACTAGAGATTGAGTGCCAGAGTGATGTGAGAATCACAAATAAGAAAGGGTGGGAAACAATACCCGGAGAAACAGGCTCCCTGTACACATCTGAGTGCTGTGTGTGCGTTTTTGTTTGTCTCGATTCTTGTTTTGAGTCGTTTTGAGTGTCAACAGATGTGTTTAGGTTATTTTACCTTTTGTTTTTCCTTTGTTAAGTCGTTTTGGCTGTGGTCAGTCGTAGGCTCAATACCTGGTCGAGAACTCATTTCTCAATTTCAAAAATAAATCGTTTTGTGCTTAGAGTGCTGTGTCGTTCTCCACATTTGTGCTAAATAGGATTTGTTCTTTCATAAAACTGTAGGGCGTAACAACGCCCGCGGGGGACCTCGCTACAGCTCGGACTCGATTTTATGTGTGGTTCCAAATCTGGAACCAAAGAGTCCAAATCCGGCAAATCGTTTTGAGAAAACAGATTTTTTGAAAGAAGTGCCAAACATGGACTGCTTTGCCAGATAACAGAGTCGCCACCTAAATATTTTAAAATGGGAAATTTAGGAAACCCTGACTCGGTGCCAAAAGGCCACGTGTCCGTCATCACCAAAGTTGGCTCGGGAACTTGGGTACGATTAGGGAAGGTCACATCGTGAGCACCCCCTCTCGCCCGGTCAAAGACCGGCCTCTACTAACCATGATATCTGTTTTTGAAAACACTGTGAGTTCTTATTCCGATTATTAGCCTAGGTTACTATGTGATGCTCGCAGCAAACAAGTATAGACTAAGTCGTCTGAATTGGAACTAAACACTTCATGTTTGTTTGTTTGAAAATGGTGTGATGGTGCTACCCGCAGGTAGGCTAAAATGCGGATTTGCCACCCTCAGGTGGGCTTAGAAAATAGTGATTTTGCCACTATCTAGTGGGCTTAAAACAAACAATCAGTGATTTGTCCCAGTTCAAATAACTCAACCTCCACCCACAGGCATTCAAGGCAGTTATATCACATAAGCAAATAGCCTCATGGTAAGCATGCTATCATGGCAACACTCACACGCATGCAAGGATGCTAAAGCATAAAACTTACAGGGTACTCCAAGCCAAAACAGAAACTACGTTAGAAATCATGCATGATCCTAAAATATACAGAATGCCTAATGCAACACATGCAAAAATGCAAACTAATAGCAGGCTCGGCTATTCTAAAGATGGCATATGAAATGCTACAACTATCATGTATTCAACTTGGTATTGAAATACAAATGCAGTTTGTATGATGCGCCGAGCCCGGTGCGTGCAAAACAGATGAATGATGCAAACATGCTGTCATACTGTATGCTAATTTAAACATGCCCTATATCTAACCATCCAAAGCGGGTAAATAAAAGGGAGAAAGAAATGGGGGTTGGAAGACATACATCACACTCACACACCCTTATTACAATTTTGCCCTCGCGCAGAGGGTCCGAATAAAATAATAATACAGTCCCAAATGAAAGAATAGTACAGTCCGAGATATATACAGTCCGAATATTACAAAATTCTAATTAATTAACAAATTAATTACAAAAGAAGTAAAACTGGCATGCAAGCCAGGGACTGCCTTGCTTCTGACGGATGATACATGTTGGGCTGCTCGGCACAGAAATCCACTGGGATGCCCTGATTAGCCTCTGTTTGCAATTTTCTCGAAATGCGTGCCAGTCTCCGAAAAGTTGTTGATTGTTGATTTTGCTGCAACAGAGAGCAGGAAAAGGGCACAGCAGTGTATTTCACAAATATATGCATGCCTCGATCCTCGTGCCACCAATCACGCATCTCGATGCATGATGGCCGAGGAGCCGAATTGCACAACTCAATATGGGATGAATGCAGATGAATGCTACAACAAAAACCTAACTCCATCATGGGTAATCCGGAGTGTCGGTGACTTGGGAATTGAGATCCGTTCCGTCACTCGGAATACGAAACGTGCCCACTGGCATGATATGCATGATATGCATGAAATGCAACTAACATACAACCCTAGCATACGCAATGCTGTGAAAATGAAATGCCTCGAAATACGTGCCCACTGGCACGCAAACCGAGGCGATGACATAAAGGCACGAAATGCGATGATGAAATGCAAATACGATAAAACTGAAGTGCCTCGAAATGCGTGCCCACAGGCACGCAAACCGAGGCAGAGGCATACGCAATGCCCAGCGGATAAAACAGAGTGCCTCGAAATGCGTGCACACAGGCACGCAAACCGAGGCGATGATAAAATGAGAAAATCGGATAAAACCGAAGTGTCTCGAAATGCGCGCCCACATGCACGCAAACCGAGGCGATGATATGCGATGCAAAATCGGATAAAACCAAAGTGCCTCGAAATGCGTGCCCACAGGCACGCAAACCGAGGCGATGCAAATGAGAACATCGGATAAAACCGAAGTGCCTCGAAATGCGTGCCCGCGGACACGCAAACCGAGGCGATGGTATGAAATGCAAATCGGATAAAACAGAGGTGCCTCGAAATGCGCGCCCACAGGCACGCAAACCGAGGCGATGCAAATGAGAAAATCGGATAAAACCGAAGTGCCTCGAAATGCGTGCCCACAGGCACGCAAACCGAGGCAATGATAAAATGAGACGAAATGGCATACGGAATGCAACGATGGGCTTACACCGATATGGGAGAGCCTCAGCTCACTCACATAGGAGGCCGTCGGATAAAGACAAAGTGCCTCGAAATGCGTGCACACGGGCACGCAAACCGAGGCGATGGCATACAAGCATGAAAATGCGAATTGGGCTTACGCCAACATGAGAGGGCCTCAGCTCACTCACATAGGCTGCCGGAATGATAAAAATGAGGTGCCTCGAAGTGCGTGCCCATTGGCACGCAAACCGAGGCGATGCAAAAATGATACAAATGGCATGGGAAATGATATGCAAGCATGGCAATGGAATTTCAGCACTTAAATAAAGGGGAAAACAGCCCCGAAACAATTCAAAATGACACTCGAAGCATGCATTCATCCCGAAAATGCGAAATTAAGCCCCGAAATGGCCTATAGCCATGCTATACATGCAAAATATGATCATGGCAGCAAGAACAGTAGCAAGGCAGTCCCGAATATGGCATATTTTCAGTAATACACATGGCCTAAATGCAAGCATAGATAGATCAAACAAAGCATGCAAAGTTAGTGGCCAAAAGAGGGGTATTGAGACAAGTGATATATGCAAACCCCAAATGGACAAACTTTCTTCTACAACATTGAAGATGAGCTAAAAATAAGCACAATTGCAGAATATGACATCCTCAAAATCAGAACACAAACATGCTAAAAGATCCATGCAAAATAGGCTCCAAATATGCTATAACAAGAGACATGCCAAAATATACATCAAATGACCAAACTTCCTTCATGAAATATGTAAAGGGGGTCAAAAAAAGACTAAAATCAGTAGGGGTCGAAGTCCCAAAAACAAACACAAATAGGTCAAAAATTGCATGCAAAAATGGCACACTTGATGAAATTTGAAGGAGATGGTATATACAAGCACCAAATGGGGTTGAGCCTCTCTACAATGTTGTAGAGGGGCTCAAAAAAAGCAAAAAAGCAGTAGGGGTTGGACCCATAAAAACCAACACAAATAGACCAAAACTAGCATGCAAGAAAATGGCATAAAAGCTAGGTATTGAAACAAGTGTATCATAGAAGCATCAAATGAAGTTGAGCCCTTCTACAAAGTTGTAGAGGGGCTCAAAACAAGAACAAAAGCAGTAGGGGTCGGAGCCCCAATTCTCAACCAATTAGAGTATAGAAATGAATCAAGAAAAAGCCCTAAAAGTTGGTTTTGAAGACTTACCCTTGAAGACTTGTCTTTCTTTGATTCTTGGCTTTGATTTGTAGCTTCTCAACCTCTGAAATTCACTTCCTAGCTGCTGGAGTGGTGGTAGGGATGGTGAGGCTAGGTGTTGATGAAGAAAAGACCTAGGGACTTAGAAGCTTTTTGAGGTTTTAAGCCAAGGAAATGGAGGTTTTTGGAGAAGTCTTCTTGAAGACAAATTTTCCAACCTTGAAGAAGGAGAGGGAGGGCCCTTTAAATAAGCAAGAAATGGGGTGTAAAAGGGGAGGGAAAGCACCCAATCTTTCCCTCCCGAAATATCCCCCGGATGCCCCGGGATATGCTGAAAGATATCCGGACAGCTGGGACAGGCTGGAAAGCAGGAAGCTGGCCGGCCAGGTAAATTTGTGGGAGGTGGCCGGCCGGCCACCCCACCTGGTCGGCCAGCCACTCACCATGGCCGGCCGGCCACCCCCAAAAAATGGACAGAAGATTTTCTGGCCGACCAGTATAGAAAGGTGTCCTCCCAAGTGTGTAGAATAAGGCCCCATGGTTGAAATCTGGCAACTCTGAAGCAGGAGCCACAACATAGAGCTTGAAGGAGAGGCCCAAAAATGAAACCAACAATTGCTGGCCGACCACCATACCAAAGTGTCCTCCCAGATGTGTAGAACAAGGATCCAAGGTTTGAATTTGGCAACATTGAACCAAGAGTCACAACATAGAGCTTGAAGGAGAGGCCCAAAAATGAAATCAACCATTGCTGGCCGACCACCACACCAAAGTGTCCTCCAAGATGCCCTCATCACAGATATGTAGCTTCGGTTGGAAGAAAATACCCCTAGGGTGTTCAACATTGGCCCGGAAGTGAGCAAAACGGGCTCCGGAGGAGCGAAACTGGTTATCTGGGATAATTGCTGGTTTCTCACCCCCCAGTGATCTTCCTGATGTTGAAACAGAGGTACCTGCCAAGTTTGAACAAAAACTAATGAGAAATGAACACTCGGAGCCAAAACCGAGCAATTCGGAATCCCAAAAATGGGCTGCAGGTGCCGGAAGTGGTGTTCAGCAGCGAAGTGGGTATCTGCGACCCCAGTGTCCTCTGGAATGACGAAACAGAGGTACCTGCCAAAAACCGGAGAAAATGGATGCGAAATGAATGCTCGGGACCAAAACCGCGCAGTTTAGGGTCCCGAAAACCGGCTACAGGTACCGGAAGTGGCATACGGCCACGAAGTGGGCATCAGGGGCCCCAGGGTTCCTCGGAATATTAAAACAGAGGTCTCCGCCAAAAACCGGAGAAGGCTGATGCAAAATGAATGCTCGGGGCCCAAATCACGCAGTTCGGGGTCCTGAAAATGGGTCGCCGGGCACCGGGAGTGGTGTTCGGCTGCAAAGTGGGCATCAGGGGCCCCAGTGTTCCTCGGAACATTAAAACAGAGGTCTCCGCCAAAAATCGGAGAAAGCGGAGATGGTTGGGCGGTCCCGAGCCGAGGCACACGGCCTAACGGCCCCGAAAACCGGGAACCGGGCTCCGAAATGGGCAAAATGGCCTACGGCCACGAAAAGTAGCCCACGGCCACTGAGAGATAGTCTACGGGACC
Source organism: Camellia granthamiana (assembly GCA_036172215.1). Classification (NCBI taxonomy): domain Eukaryota; kingdom Viridiplantae; phylum Streptophyta; class Magnoliopsida; order Ericales; family Theaceae; genus Camellia; species Camellia granthamiana. Next base: position 77,083,590 of record CM069908.1, on the reverse strand, counting down.
ATTCCCTCCCCTCAGGAAAGAAAACAGAGAAAACCGAGCCTGGTTCGCAAACCAAGACAAGGCACGGAAGAGAGTTCGGTAGTCCAGAGGCAGGGCGCACGGCCGCGACTCTGAGACTTCTGAACGAGCACAGCATGCAACATCACCGAGCGCTCAATCGGTGACATCTGAGTCTTAAGGTCGGTCAAAAATGGGGTGTCTACATAGGGTTCAACCCAGGTCAAGTGAGAACAGTAAAACAAGGACCTATCTGAAGCTATATAGGTTCCGGACTGCAAAGCAAAAGAAAAGAGGGAAAATTCGAGCATTTGAGTTTGTTTCAACTTCAGAAAATTCCGTGATTGTACTCCGGATGTACCTCCTCAGGTCTTGTCAATGCTCTGAAGTATGAGTGTGCATCTACCTCAAGTTCAAGCCTACTTCAAAGCTAGAATGGCGATCAGAAGTGCTCTCCCTGAGTATCATTCCCTACTAGGGACATCTTGGCTGTGTTTGCAATGAGTTCCTAGGAGACCAACTGCGACGGTGGAAACTAGAGTTCGAATAGCTGTTGCCTAGAACGCAAAGGTTCGGGATTTTCGAGACTAAAGTCTGGTTTAAATACCCAGGGGTGTATTCTCGGCTTGAAATCTGTATGGAAGCCCCATAGATTGAGATAGCGTGTATGCACCTTAATTTTGGATACTGAACCAACCTAGTCTGTCACCCCGTTGGAGAATAGGGAAAGTTGTGAATGTGATCAGGAAGGAAAGCGGTAGCCGTGGCTTCTACATGCAGATGTTGCTACTTGTCAGCATTTTAGAACCTTTGTACTGTGAGTTGAAGGTAAGTGTTCGAAGAACACAAGGGGAGATCCTTATCAGAGTAGAGCGGTTCATCGCCACTCACCCCGTTAGGTGCTTTCTAAGGCGTCGCTGTGTTTGTTTATTGCATTCTTTAAACATCATGCATTGTATTGCATTGTACCTATCAAGTTTCTTTCTCATTTATGCACGATATTGTATGTACGGTTCATTCAGAGAAGTTCCGTTTAAGATTGATTATGTTTAGTGTGTCTATCACACGCTTGTTTTGTTCACTTAGTGTATCTATCACACGTTCACTTTGTGTATCTATCACACACGTTCGCTTTGTGTATCTATCACACTATGCTCACTTTGTGTATCTATCACATGTTCGCTTTGTGTATCTATCACACCATGCTCACTTTGTGTATCTATCACACGTTCGCTTAGTATATTTATCACACTTCATTCACTTAGTGTATCTATCACACTTTGTTCATATAGTGTATCTATCACACTTCATTCACTTAGTGTATCTATCACACTTTGTTCATATAATGTATCTATCACACTTCATTCTCTTAGTGTATCTATCACACTTCATTCACTTAGTGTATCTATCACACTTTGTTCATATAGTGTATCTATCACACTTCATTCTCTTAGTGTATCTATCACACTTTATTCACTTAGTGTATCTATCACACTTTGTTCATATAGTGTATCTATCACACTTTATTCTCTTAGTGTATCTATCACTCTTCATTCACTTAGTGTATCTGTCACACTTTGTTCATATAGTGTATCTATCACACTTCATTCTCTTAGTGTATCTATCACACTTCATTCACTTAGTGTATCTATCACACTTTGTTCATATAGTGTATCTATCACACTTTATTCACTTAGTGTATCTATCACACTTTGTTCATATAGTGTATCTATCACACTTCATTCACTTAGGGTATCTATCACACTTCATTCACTTAGTGTATCTATCACACTTTGTTCATATAGTGTATCTATCACACTTCATTCACTTAGTGTATCTATCACACTTCGTTCACCTTTTGTATATCTATCACACATGTTCACTTAGTGTATCTATCATACTTTGTTCACTTAGTGTATCTATCACACGTTCACTTTGTATATCTATCACACACGTTCGCTTTGTGTATCTATCACATTATGCTCACTTTGTGTATCTATCACACCATGCTCACTTTGTGTATCTATCACACTTCATTCACTTAGTGTATCTATCACACTTTGTTCATATAGTGTATCTATCACACTTCATTCACTTAGTGTATCTATCACACTTTGTTCATATAGTGTATCTATCACACTTCATTCACTTAGTGTATCTATCACACTTTGTTCATATAGTGTATCTATCACACTTCATTCTCTCAGTGTATCTATCGCACTTCATTCACTTAGTGTATCTATCACACTTTGTTCATATAGTGTATCTATCACACTTCATTCACTTAGTGTATCTATCATACTTTGTTCATATAGTGTATCTATCACACTTCATTTACTTTGTGTATCTATCACACATGTTCGCTTTGTGTATCTATCACACATGTTCACTTTGTGTATTTATCACACACGTTCGCTTTGTGTATCTATTACACTTTGTCCACTTAGTGTATCTATCACACGTTCGCTTTGTGTATCTATCACATTGTGCTCACTTTGTGTATCTATCACACACGTTCGCTTTGTGTATCTATCACACTATGCTCACTTTGTGTATCTATCACAAGTTCACTTTGTGTATCTATCACACCATGCTCACTTTGTGTATCTATCACACGTTCGCTTTGTGTATCTATCACACACGCTCACTATATTCGCTAAGATTGCATAATTTTCTTACATCCTTTCTGTATGAGATGTAGTTTGGTTCGTGTTTACTTGCTTGCATAGCATTCGCTTAAAATGTTGCATTTATTTTGCATAATTGCTTCATCACAGCTCTCTTTGCATGATTATAAGTTATTTTCGGCTTTGTGCATGTCATTTGCATCTTGCCCCTGCCTACGGGCGCATCTCTTTGTTACCTTGCCTATTTGTCTAAGTCTTCGGCCTTGTCAAAAATGGGTCGTCTCTGGGCTTTGACATTCACTCCCGTCACTTCTTGACTTCCGAGTTCTGTCAAAAAGGGGCAACTGTAGACACCTCATTTTTGACCGACCTTAAGACTCAGATGTCATCGATTGAGCGCTCGGTGATAGTGCATGTTTGTGCTCGTTTCGAGTTTTCGGAGTTTTCAGCTGAGTGCCTTGCCTCCGGGCCTCTGAACTCTTTGTGTTTTTGGCTCGGTCTGTGGACCAAGCCTTGTTTTCCTTGCCTCGAGGAGAGGGAGAGGTCTGTAGACCACCTTTTTGTGGTTGTAGACCATTTTTCCCTTTTAGAGACTAGTTTCCAGTTTCCGGAGACTTCGGCCACGCGCCTTGTCTCGGGACCGCTTAATGTTCTCCTTTTGGCTTGGTTTTTGAACCATGCCTTGTTGACCTTGCCTAGAGGGACACTGTGGTCTCGTAGACCACTTTTCCCTCGTAGATCGCTTTTGGTGCCCGTAGACTAGTTTTTGAGGCCTCCGGCTGCGCGCCTTGCCTCCCGAACTCTTGTCTTGCATCCTTTTTGGTTTGTTTTTGGTACAAACCTTGTTTTCCTTGCTTGGAGTGTGGAATGAGGGTGGGAGACCAGTTTCTCTCCCTGAAAACCTCTTTTCTTCCCCGCTAGCCAGTTTTCTGGTCGGCCAACTGGTCTTCTTGGTCTTTGGACCACCAAAAATGGTCGCCCACACACCATTGGCTTGCTTTTAGTGTGCAAACCACCCCTACCACCCTGCTGACCACTTTGTTTCTTGGCAGACCACTTGTGGTGGTCGGCCCCGACCACTACAAGTAGCTGGCCGACCACTTCAAGTGGTCGGCAGCTTTCTAGCACCTTTCGAAGATCTTTTGGTGCCAGCTATAACAGCTGAAAGGCACAGAAGTCATCCTCCATACAGTGTATGGAGGGATGACTTAGAGCCTCAAGTGTGTTCAACAAGCTTCTTGCTTCATTTTCTATAAGAGGGAGGCCCTCCTTCCCTTCTCCAGGTTCAGAAAGTTGGCTTGAGCTATAGATACACATCTATCTCTATATCTCTCCCTTTGTCTCATTTTGTTGCTTGAAAGTGCTTGTTTTTCATACTATTGCACACAAACACACACTCAAACACCACCCTTTTGTTGCTGAGGCCCTTTGAGGTTTGTTTTGGAGTTTTTGGACTGGTTTTGATCCAAAAAAGCTACTGAAGTTGTTGCTCTAAAGTGATTCTAAAAGGGTGAGCTTCTAACCTCTTAATCCCTTGTTTTTTTATTAAGCTTTTGGACCTATTGTATGCTTATTTTGGCTTGACTTTCTACTACAAAAAGTTCTGATTTTGCATGCTTGTAATGTTTGTTTAAGGTCTCTTTTGTGTTGGAGGTGGTCTACCCGCTCTTGTGCTTTGTTTGGCTTTGTTTCACACCATCACTTCAGGCCCTTGAGATCACTTTCTCTTGTCCTTTTAACCACTGAAATCTAGTGGATTTTCAGTGGTAAAACTTGTGTTTTGAGGTCCCAAATAGGAGAGGGTCATCCCCTCTCCTTGTGTCTTGTATGCTTGCCTTGTATGCCTTATGTTTGAGCATGTTTGTTAAGCTTGTTTTGGCTCCATCTTAGCATGTTTTTGGCCTCATTCTAGCATGGCATACCACTGTTTTAACTTGGTTTGATAGCCCCATGCATGCTCCATGCACTTGTAGTGTATTTCCATTCACTAGCCTAATGTGTATCATGCTTTTGATCATCATTCTAGCATGCTTTTGGCTCAACTTCAAGAAGCTTTTGGCCATGTTTTACCATGCTTAAGGTCTGATTTGTATTGTTTTGATCATGCATGCCTTGCTTTGTATAGCCATAGTGCATTTTAGCTCACTAGCTTTGTGTATTGAGTCCATTAGCATGCATTGCTTGAGCTATTTTCATGATTTGGCATCATTTCATATGTGATTTCAGAACATGTTTCATTTCCATGCATTCACATCTTTCACTCTTTCAATGCGTTGGAGAGTTTGTGCTTTATGCCTTAAACATAAGCCATTGTGTATGCCTTCATGCCTAAGCTTGCGAGCTATCATTTCAGTGTATTTTTGGGGTTATTTTGCCATGATATAACTCTGATTTTTGTTGGCAAAGCCATCTCATGCTTGGTTTTGGTAGGTGTAGTGTAATCCTCCCTATTGCCCTTGCATGATCCATGTTTTGGCCCTTCATGTTGGCTTGTTTTGACTTCCCTCCATACATGTTTTAGTATCATTTTGACATCCTCTAGGACTTTTTTGGGTTGTATTTTCCATATGCTTCATATATTGTATAGCTGTAGTGCAATTGGCTGCTAGTTTCAAGCTTTGGGCACCATAGCATGCCTCATTTGTATCATGTACATGATTTGGCATCATTTAACATGACATTTCAGAACATATAGCATTGCCATGCTCCCACTTCTTCCACCCTTTGAGTGCCTCTAAGGGTTGCGCATTGTTGCCTTGTTTGTGGCCTAGTGTGTATGCATGCATGCCTAAGCATTTGAGCCCCCATCTCAGCATAATTTGGTCTTTGTTTAGACCTATTTAAGCTCTGTCCATGGTTGGTTCTTGCATTTGTGCCATGTATTGCATGTCCCTTGTATAGTCCTCTTTGCTAGCTTTAATGCATAAGGACTCTAGCATGGTATGCTTGTATTGTTTGAGTGATTTGGCATCATTTCATACCTAATTTGAGAGCATGTAGTGTTGTCACACTTCCATGTTTATCACTTCTTCACTGTGTTTGAGGGTTGTGCTCTTAGGCCTAGTTAATGAGCCAATGCATGTGCATGTCTTGCCTTTAGGTGCCTTCATTTCATAGAATTATGGCCACTGATTTGGGCATGATTGAGGTCTGTCCATTTTTAGTTTAAGTCCATTGAGCATGTTGTTCAAATGTTGTTACATTGCATCATGTTTGCATGCTTGAGTTGCATTGTGTTTTGCATGCTTGTTGTTTGCATTGTTGATGCATACTTATGTTGTATTTCATTATGCTTGCATTGTTGTTTGCTTTGTGTTGAAATGCTTATGTTGCCTTGCATTGTGTATGCATGCCATTAGCATTGATAGGTTGCTCATGTTGCATTGCATTGTGTATGCATGCGTTACATTGTGTGTAGCTGTAGACGCGCCCTTGGGCCTCACTCTACAGTTCGGACTCCCTTTTGTTGTCACGGTTCTTAATCTTGAACCAAAGAGTCCAAATCCGACAAATCGTTTTGAGAAACAGATTTTTTGAAAAGAAGTGCCAAACATGGACTACTTTGCCAGATACAGAGTCGCCACCTAAATATTTTTTAATGGGGAAATTTAGGAAACCCTGACTCGGTGCCAAAGGCCACGTATCCGTCATCACCAAAGTTGCTTCGGCTCGGGAGCTTGGGTACGATTGGGGAAGGTCAGCTATGAGCACCCCCTCTCGCCCCGTCCGAAGACCGGCCTCTACTAACCGTGATATCCGTTTTTGAAAACATTATGTGTTCTTATTCCGGTTATTAGCCTAGATTTACTACGTTATGCGCACAGCAAACAAGTATAGACCGAATCGTCCAAATTGGAACAAAACATTTCATGTTTGTTTTGAAAATGGTTTGCTACTCGTAGGTAGGCTAAAATGCAGATTTTGCCACCCTTAAGTGGGCTTTAGAAAAGATGGTTTTGCCACTATCTGGTGGGCTTAAAACTCTCGGTTTTAATGCATTTATTCCAATTTAGGTAACTCGACCTCCATCCACAGGCATTCAAGTAGTTATATCACATAAGCAGCTAGCCTCATGGTAATCATGCTATTATGATAACATTCACACGCATGCGATATGCTAAAGCATAAAAACTTACCTAGTACTCCAAGCCAAAACAAAAGCTAGTTAGTAATCAAATGCATGATCCTAGTTCATGTTAAGTGGCTAATGCAACACAGGCAAAGATGCAATCTAGACAGGCTCGGCTATCCTAAACATGGCATGTGAAATACACAGGTAGCATGTATTCAATTCGGAATTGAAAATACGATGCAGTTAGTATGATGCGCCGAGCCTAGTGCATGTAAACGAATGTATGGATGCACGCATGCTATCATACTGTTATGCTAATTTAAATATGCCCTAATCTACCATTATAAGCAGGTAAATAAAAGGGAGAAAGAAGTGGAGGTTGGAAGACATACACACCACTCACACACACTTATTACAAATGTGCCCTCACACAGAGGGACCAAAAGAATATACAGTCTCAAATAGTACAGTCCAAATACAGAATAAATTATTACAAAAATTCTAATTATCAAATTAAATCGAATGTAAAAAGAAGGGGGGGCCTCAGCCCTGCCTCGGGGTGCGCAAATGATGCATGCTCGATCCGTCTTGCCCGGAAAACCCGCACCATACCACTGCTGCCTCTGTTTTCACTGTCATGCCTTTCCAAAGACTGCCAAAGTCCCAGAACACCTTCTATGCACACTGCTTCACACCATCGGCTGGATGAAATGGCCACCGGCCATGTAAAATGTCTGTCGGCTGCTTATGAGGTTGTCGGCCACCAATACATTGCCGGTCGGCACTCTTTACTGCCGGTCGGCAAACAATGCCTGCAGAATCTGGTTTTTGACAGCAACAAGGACAGACAGTGTATGGTATGGAATTTTGGGCACATGTAAGCATGGCCATGCCCCCTATCATGTATGGGGCTCAAGGAAGCATGGCCCTTGGTCCTTGGGCCACCAATTATGCATTTTGATGCATGATGGCCTAATGGACCAAGATTGCAATTCAATGTAAAGATGCATGCAACACACAAATGAGGACCAAGATCCTATCATGTCCAAGTCAAGGGCCTTAGTGACATGAGAATTGAGACGTGTTTTGTCACTTGAAGTACAAACACCTCTCATCTCTCACACTTGGTTTGACACCCCAAACCAAGTAATGCAATGCGTGTTATGCAAACATGGCTTAACAATGCAACATGATACTAAAATGCAAGGCATGCCAAATGCTATGCAACATCATGTTAAGTATACAAAATGCTAGAGCATACGAGACGCAAATGCAATGCAAACAAGGACAAATCATGTAATAGAATTATCATGCTATCACACTTAATGAAGCAAGTATGCAAAGAACATGAGACAAACATGCAAAAGTGGGCTTAAACCATAAAGGGGCAGACCTCAATCCACCCCAAAACAGTGGCCAAAAATGCCTAAAACCATGGGCAAAATGTTCAACAAGCATACGAATTAATGGGCCTAAAGTTAAGGCGCCAAAGAGGGTACTCCACTACCATTAGCAAGACCACCCATGGCATGAACCAAGCAACCAAAAACAAATGTTTAGCATGTAAAACAACCCCCAAGGCCCCTGATATGGCAGCCCAAATGCTTTAAATATGCAAGCATGCGCAATGTCCATTTCAAAGCACAAAAGACCAATGTTTCAAAGCATGAAAGACATGACAAATGGAGACATATAAGCATGGCATGGGGACTGAAATAGCATGTTGAATGACTCCAAATTATCTAAATAACCTATCCAATGCATATACATGGACCACATCCTCAAGGCTTACAAGCCACAATGCAAAGCAACTACGTTAAGCATGCCAAAAATGGTAAAACCAGTGGCCAACAGACCTAAAATGTGACAAATCATGACCAAAAGCTTCAATAAGCCAAGCTAAAACATGAGGATATACAAGGCTAAACACATGGCGTATTTCTAGGCAAAGTAGAGCATTTCAAAGCAAGTATAAGATGCATGCTAAATGCTACAAATCCAACCAAAAACAGGGATATAACATATCATATGAACACCAAATAAGCTCTGAAATGAGGCCAAAACAAACCAAGTAGGCATGCTCTCTTGTGAGCCAAAACAAAAGGCAAAAGAGGGACAAAGGGGAGAGGGGTGTCCCTCCCCTATACAAGACTTCAAACCACCTTCCTCACCACTGAAAACCCACTGGTTTTCAGTGGTGAGAAGACCAAAACACCAAGGCAAACAAAGCCTCAGGAAAAGGCACCAAAGAGGCCAAAATAAGGCCTAAGAGGGTGAGTTTGCACTCAAACCACAAAGTGACCTTAATGAAAGTTCTAAAGCAAGAAAATTTAAGACTTTTTCATGTTATACACAAGACCCAAATCAGTGTACAAGGCAGGTAGAAACTTGTTGCAAAAATGGGGAAACTAAAGTAAAGTGCTCACCCTTGAAGAAACCTTGAAGAACAGATGATCCAGCCACTCTCTATTGATCAAAACCAGTCCAAAAGCTCAAGAATCAACCCTCCAAGCCTCCCAATCTCGAGCTAAGGTGTGATAGTGTGTGTGTGAGTGCAAAAGTAAGGTAAAACTACACTTTTAGGCCTAAAAACACACACACAAGAGGAGAGAGAGGGAAAATCTAGAGAGAGGAGATATATGACAGATATATAGATACAAAGCTCTGGTTTTTTGTTCAAGAATGGCCAACCCCTCACCAACGGAGAGATATGATGCTTATATAGGCAAAAACAAGCCAAGAAACTTAGTGGCTAAGCAAAGGAGAAAGGGTCAAGAGGTGCAAAGGGGTCTTGGCTTCTTGGAGAAGCTAAGACAGCTGGCCAAGCTTCTCCAAGAAGCTTGGCCAAAGGGGTCAACCTTCTAGAAGGTTTGGGGGTTCAAAGGTGCAAAGGGGCCATCCCCGTGCATGGGGAGTGGTGTTTGGACCTTGCCAAAATAAAATCATTATAGAAACTTTAACAATTAGTTGATGTTTTGAGTTTATTGTTTATTTGATTATTTAATTGTTTATTTCAGGTTTGTCAAAGTGATAATGACTTCCTACCTGACTAGGAATGGCAACGGGACGGGGTGGGGCCGGGGATCACACTCCCCGTTCCCGATCCCCGATGGTCAGATTTTCCCTGTTCTCGGCCCCGATCCCCAACGGGGAACCTATCACCGCCCCCATCCCCGTCCCCTAACGGGGATCGGGTTTCCCCGACTACGAACATTCCCCGACTACAAAAATAAATAAATAAATAAATAAATATATCTACAAAAAATACAGCCATTCATCAACAATATCAACATCATCATCAACAACAACATCATCAAGCACAAAACGAAAAAACCTTCAACAACAACAACATCGACATCATCATCTTCATCAAGAACATCTTCATCTTCAGCATATTCAGATATGAAGAACAAACCCTAAACACATGGAGAAGCCGACGTCAATGAGAGAGGAGCGGCGGTTGTGTGTGTGAGAGAGAGAGAGGGGGAGGTGATAGAGAGAGGAAATAGAGAGAGGGAGGTGAATCACTGTTAGAGAGACAGAGAGGAGCGATAGAGATGGAGGCCATAGAGAGAGAGATGGAGGCGATAGAGAGAGATGAGACTCTGTCTGTGTTTGACTTATGGTCACCACCAAACCTAAACATATATATATTATATATAAATTGGGTGTTTGACAGATGGTCACCACCAAACCTAAACATATATATATTATATATAAATTGGAGTGTTTGACCGATGGTCAACAAACCTAAACATATATATATATTATATAAATTTGGGGCTAAACACTAAACACACACAGTATATATATATAGATCGGGGCCTAAACGGGGACAGGGACGGGGCCGGGGCTAGAAAATGTATCACCGTCCCCGGCCCAAATAGCATCGGAGATTTATTTTTGATCACCATCCCCGGCCCGTCGGGAGTACTTTTCGGGGAAAAACCACTCAATTCGGGGTCGGGGGATTGGGTTCCTGTCGGGCCGGGTTCAAATTGCCATCCCCATACCTGACAGCCTTTTACGTTTCATCTATTGTGATGTATTTATATTATGAATATTTATCTTCAAAAATATTTTAGGTTTTGAGAGTTTCAGACGTGGATGATGTGAATTTGTGTTCACCGATCAACTGGCCAAATGACCGGCCGGATGATTATCCAGACGACCAGGTGAAGCACTTGTATACCGCGATTGTCACCTTGTCTATCGCGACTGTCAGCCTCTTTGCCAAATAACCGACCGAACAACCAGTAAAACAAATTTTGATCTATTCGAGGCAAGATCAAATTCGAGAAACGTAGCATTGTTGATTTATCTTGACGTATGATGGACAAATTTGTATAATTTATTATCAATAAATGATTTATAGTTATTAAGAAAGGTGAATTACACTAATAGTCTCTATAGTTTGGGACTTGTGTCACTTTAGTCATTGACTTTTTAATTGTGACACATTTGATCCTGAATTTTGAATCTTATTCCAAATGAGGATAATTGAAAAAATCATTAAATTTTTTAAGGGTAAAATCGTCAATTTGATAAAATATAAACTAATTAGACAAAAATAAATATCAAACAAATATTTTTGAATTTTTAAAAATTATTTCTGCCCACTAAAAATAAAATTATGTAAAATTGATAAATCTTTTAAACATTGATTTATTTTTTTACTGAATTAATTTTTATTATATGTTTGGATAATGATCATGTAAAATTAATTTTAAAAACTTAATCATGTAATTTTTATTAATTTTTTTCAATTTTACATAATTTTATCATTGATGGATAAAAATAATTTTTAAAAAATTTAAAATATTTTTTTGACATTTATTTTTGTCAAATTAGTTTATATTTTATTAAATTGACAATTTTGTCCTTGAAATTAAACAATGGTATCTTCAATTGTCCTTATTTGAAACAAAATTCAAAATTCATTGTCATATGTGTTGCAATTGAAAAGTCAGGGACTAAAGTGACACGAGTCTCAAACTATAGGGACTATTTGTGTAATTTGCCCTATTATGAATGGTTTATATATTGTGGCAGTATTTTTTTTTTTAATTGTATGTTTTGCTAAATACCAACAAGATTGTATGAGTATAGATTATTAGAATTGAAAAATATTTTTTTTAATAAAAATTTAAACTATTCCTGGTGTTTATGACAAAATGCTGCCAAAAAAAAGAAAAGAAAATGTTTTCTCAACACTTTTACTGTTATTTTCAACGTTTAAAAAACTCCTCAAAATATAGAATTGTCGGTGTTTTTAGCTCAGAAAAAATGCTAGGAACCTCTTTGTTGCACTAGAGTCATGTCAGTGGTGTTTTTTTTTTTTTCCTGGAGTTTATAAACACCGGTAATATTTTCAGGATTTAACAAATGCCGCAAACATTCCCAATACTTAGGGGTGTAATTTTGGTTGCCCGGCCCGTTTAGGCCCGAGCCCAAGCCCAGCCCGATGCCTTGGGCCAGGTCTTGGGCCATCGTTTTGAAGCCTGGCCCGGCCCGCTTGGCCCGGCTTATGGGCCCGGCCCATTGGCCCGTCCAAAAGCCCGCCTCGAGGCCCGGCCCGCCCAAAAGCCTGCCCCGAGGCCCAATGTTATTTAATGGAAAATAATAAAATTTTGGTGGAAAAAATAAAAAAAAAATGTTTAGGCCCACCCAAGCCCAAGGGCCCGGCCCGAGGCCCAGTCCACCAGCCCACCCAAAGCCCGAATACCCCTGGGCCTTGGCTAGGGCCTGGGCCTAGTTTTCTGGCCCGGCCCGATTTTTTGGTAGGAGCCCGCAAGGCCTGACATGGACCCGGGGCCGGGCCAAAATTATAATTGCCTTTCACAGGATTTTTAAAAAACGCCAGGAAAACATCGAGAAGGCTTTTACCAGTGTTTTTTTTTTTTTTAAATACTTTCTCAGGATTTAAGAAACATTGAGAAAAGCCTTTTTTTTTTTTTTTGTAGTGCGAGGTATTTATCAAATCATTCAGAATTCACGTATTCTAAAGAAGGTTAAGAGAGAGAAACACTTTCCATCAAAATCAAAATGTTGAGGTTGTTTTCAATCGTCTGTCGAATCTCTAAAGTATTTTTTTTTCCAATAATGGATTATTTATGTAAAAATCGTAATAGTTCTAGATCTTGGATTATGAAGGTTATGTAGACATCCCATTTTGATCGACTCTAAGACTTAGGGGTTTTGATGCTTTCCAATGATGAAATTGTGATGCTTTGATGCAATAGTGTGGTTAGGTCGTTGTTGGGCCTGCTGGAGCACCTTCCACCCCCTAAACCCATTTTCCATCCATAACTGTCTTACGTATAATTGGAGCCTGAAACGGAAGCAAAACAAAAAAATAATAATGTCCATTGAGTTGTGCGTACATAATCAATTGTAGTAGTTAAAACATTTTTAACATACTTTTATATATACATATATGAAGACATATCTCATAACATATCTCACACTCTACATGAAGGACTTTCAGCAAGATACAATGATTAACTCAAACCTAACAAAATGAAATAAAGCCTTTACACAGAGGTACTTCTTGGGTGGCTTGACAAAGAGGTAGACTCCGGGGCAAACCCTAATGTTGATCCTCCAATTGCTCACCTACATATCACTACAAAAATTAAGATTTTAGAGACCACAATTTAGGGAGAAAATAATTTTTTAGGGACTAAATATTTTTGTTGCGAAAAGTAGCATTAATATATTTTTAGTAACGAAAATTGGACATTAGTGATGAATTATTATCTTTTTGGGACCAAATTTTTTGTTTGAAAAATAAACAATTTTGATACAAAATTATTTTGTCCCTAAAAGTGTATTTATTAGTGACATTTTCAAAATTTTGTCGCTAAAAGTCTTATTTTTTACTTTTCGGGACGACCTTTTAGCGACTATCCTAATGACGATAGAAATTGATCTCTAAATGTCTTTTGCAACAAAATTTTCACTTTAAAACTCTTATGTGTTGTAGTGTTCATTGCAAATTGCATTGTATTATTGCCCATAAAAATAATGAGTTTGTAAGAATAATTGTTTGTAAGAATAATTGAGTAATATATCTCACTAACTTTTCACTATAATTGATTATTTTGACTTATGTGGAGATACGTCTATTGAGCTAGCCGCTTGGATATTGGGCTAGTGAATTAGACACTTCCACCACCACCACCACCCATTCGACCATAGGTGATTAGTTTGACTTATATGGGGGAATGTGCCAATCGAGCTAGCTGCCTGGATATTGGGCTAGTGAAGTAGACACTTCCACCACCATCCATCTGACTATAGGTGATTAGTTTGACTTATGTGGAGGAATGCGCCTATCGAGCTAGCCGCTTGGATATTAGGCTAATGAAGTAGACACTTCCACCACCACTTATTTGATTATAGTTGATTAGTTTGACTTATGTGGAGGAATGCGTTGATCGAACTAGTCTCTTGGATATTAGGCTAATGAAGTAGTCACTTCCAACACCACCCATTTGATCATAGGTGATTAATTTGACTTATGTGGGAGAATGTGTCTATTGAGCTAGCCGCCTAGATATTGGGCTAGTGAAGTAGACACCTTCACCACCACCCATCCGACCATAGGTGATTAGTTTGACTTATGTGGAGAATGCGTCTATCGAGCTAGCCGCTTGGATATTAGGCTAATGAAGTAGACACTTTCACCACCACCCATTTGACCATAGGTGATTAGTTTAACTTATGTGGATGAATATGTCTATCGAACTAGCTGCTTGGATAATAGCCTAATGAAGTTGATACTTCCACCACCACCCATTTGATCATAGCTGATTAGTTTGACTTATATGCGAGAATGCGTTTATTGAGCTAGCCGCCTGGATATTGGGCTAGTAAAGTAAACACTTCCACTACTACCCATTTGATCAGAGGTTATTAGTTTGACTTATGTGGAGGAATGCGTCTATCAAACTAGCCGCTTGGATATTAGGCTAATGAAGTAGACACTTCCACCAACAGCCATTTGATCATAGGTGATTAGTTTGACTTATGTGGGAGAATGCGTCTATTGATCCAGCTGCTTGGATATTAGGCTAATGAAGTAGACACTTCCATCACCACCCATTTGATCATTGGTGATTAGTTTGAGTTATATGGAGGAATGCGTCTATCGAGCTAGTCGCCTTGATGTTGGGTTAGTAAAGTAGACACTTCCACCACCATCCATTTGACCATAGGTTATTATTTTGACTCATGTCATGATCTATGTCTCTACACAACACATGCATTTTTTTTTTTTTTGAAATTGTTTGGCTTGGTCACTCAGTGATGGTGTACTTCAAGACTTTCAAGAAGGGATAATTAATCATTCTCGAGAACTCTAGTGATGCTATTGAGAAGGGGACTACTCGTCCAATTCGCCCTCCTTCCCTTGGTGATTAGGGCTTGAAGTTCGAGCTGCTTGATGGTTCTTTTCATTTGGCGCAATGGGTTTGTGAGATTTCATGTCAATTGGTTGAAGACCTGTCACATTCTGGGGTTTTATTATTAAAGTCATCTAACCATGGAGAAATTGAGGATCTTAGCCTATTTCCTACCCTTAGGAGTGCGGTTCGGGCTCATAAGGTGGCTTGGGGCACTATTTTCAAGGCCATAGCAAAACCTTCTTTTTGTGAAGACTATTGGGAGTGGTTGTAGGGTGCACTGGGGAAACACCGTGAGAATGTCTATCCTCTTCATTCATTTCGCTATAATAGTTATAGATCTTCTTTTGCAATTTCCCACCATCACCGAGACTAGTTTTCTTCTCCGACAAGTTACACGAATCCATTATCATCTTCCCCTTGTATTTTTCTTTGGTTCCTGGCTCTGTCGGCTTGTAACATGTCAAGGACCTCTTGAACAATGTCCAGAATCTCTGGTGATTATGCCTTGCTAGGTCCATAAGTTGAGGTTGAGACATAGATGAAACAAAGCCATTTGTGAGTTTGTGTGATGAGTTTGAACTTTAGGGCATAGTTTTTTTCACTCAGACACGGGATCTTTTGTCTCTCAAAACACGTGTCCCCAATACCCTTCTAGCTGCACGATGGTGCTTTAAGATTTTCATATTGTGAAATTTCTACTGCATCGTGAAATCGAGACTGATGTTTGCTAACCTGGCATTTTGAATCGTTGTAGTAGCTAATGGTAGATATCAGCTTCTCATTCATCTCCTCTTTATTCATCTCGCTATAATAGTTACAGTTCTTCTTCGGCGACTACCCACCATCACCACGGCTAGTTTTCTTCTCCCACAAGTTACACGAATCCACAAATGGCTCTATTTCATCTATGTCTCAACCTCAACTTGTGGACCTTACAAGGCATAATCACCAAAGGTTCTAGACAACGTTTAGCCGGTACTAGACATGTTACAAGCCGACCGAGCCAGGAACCAAAGAAAAATACAAGGGGAAGATGAGAATGGATTCGTGTAACTTGTGAGAGAAGAAAACTAGCCACGGTGATGGTGGGAAGTCGCCGAAGAAGAATTGTAACTATTATAGAGAAATGAATAAAGATGAGAGAATGAGAAGCTGACATCTACCATTAGCTACTGCAAGGATTCAAAATGCTGGGTTAGTGAACATCAGTCCCAATTGCACGATGCAGTAGAAATTTCAAAATACGAAAATCTTGAAGCACCATAGTACAGCTGGAACGGTATTGGGGACACGAGTTTTGAGAGGCAGAAGATCCCGTGTCCGAGTGAAAAAATTATGCCCTCAAATTCAAACTCAACACACAATTCAAACTTATTACACAAACCCACAAATGTCTCTGTTTCATCTATGTCTCAACCTCAACTTGTGGACCTAGGAAGCCGTAATCACCAGAGGTTCTGGACATCGTTCAAGAGGTACTTGACATGTTACAAGCCAACAAAGCCAGGAACCAAAGAAAAATACAAGGGGAAGATGAGAATGGATTCACGTAACTTGTCGGAGAAGAAAACTAGCCGCGGTGATGGTGGCAAACCGCTGAAGAAGAACTGTAACTGTTACAGCGAAATGAATGAAGAGGATAAACATTCTCACGATGTTGCTCCAGTGCATCCTGCAACCACTCTCAATAGCCTTCACAAAAAGAAGGTTCTGCTATGGCCTTGAAAATAGTGCCCCATGCAACCTTCTAAGCCCGAACCGCACTCCTAAGGCTAGGATATGAGCTAAGATCCTCAATTTCTCCATGGTTAGATGACTTTAATAGTAAAACCCGAGAATGTGGCAGGCTTTCAACTAAATGACATGAAGCCTCACAAGCCAATTGCGCCAAATGAAAAGAACCATCAAGCGGCTCGAACATCACGCCCCAAGCACCAAGGAAAGGAGGGCGAATTGAAAGAGTAGTCCCCTTCTCAATAGCGTCACTAGAGTCCTCGAGAATGGTTAAGTATCCCTTCTTAAAAGTCTTGAAATACACTATCACTGAGTGACAAAGCCAAACAATTAAAAAAAAAAATGCATGTGTTGTGGAGAGACATATAGATCATGACATGAGTCAAAATAATCACCTATGGTCGAATGGGTGGTGGTGGAAGTGTCAACCTCACTAGCCCAACATTAAGGCGACTAACTCGATAGGCACATTCCTCCACATTACTCAAACTAATCACCTATGATCAAATGGGTGGTGGTAGAAGTGTCTACTTCATTAGCCCAATATCCAGGCGGTTGATTCGATAGACACATTCTCCCACAAAAGTCAAACTAATCACCTACGTTTAAATGGGTGGTGATGGAAGTGTCTACTTCATTAGCCTAATATCCAAGCGGCTAGTTCGATAAACGCATTCTCCCATATAAATCAAACTAATCACCTATGACCAAATGGGTGGCGGTGGAAGTATCTACTTCAGTAGCCTAATATCCAAGCGGCTAGCTCGATAGACGCATTCCTCCACATAAGTCAAATTAATCACCTATGGTCGGATGGGTGGTAGTGGAAGTGTTTACTTCACTTGCCCAATGTCTAAGCGGTTAGCTCGATAGACGTATTCTCCTACATAAGTCAAACTAATCACCTATGATCAAATGGGTGGTGGTGGAAATGTCTACTTCATTAGCCTAATATCCAAGCGGATAGCTCGATAGATGTATTCCTCCAAATAAGTCAAACTAATCACCTAGGGTCGAATGGGTGGTGGTGGAAATGTCTACTTCATTAGCCTAATATCCAAGCGGCTGGTTCGATAGACGCATAAGTCAAACTAATCACCTATGATCAAATGAGTGGTGGTGAAAGTGCCTACTTCATTAGCCTAATATCTAAGCGGCTAGCTCAATAGACGCATTCCATCACATAAATCAAACTAATCATATATGGTCGGATGGGTGGTGGTGGAAGTGTCTACTTCACTAGCCCAATATCCAAGCAGCTAGCTCGATAGACGTATTCTCCCACATAAATAAAATTAAACACCTATCATCAAATGGGTGGTGGAAGTGTCTACTTTATTATCCTAATATCTAAGCGGCTAGTTCGATAGACCCATTCCTCCACATAAGTCAAACTAATCACCTATGATCAAATGGGTGGTGGTGAAAGTGTTTACTTCATTAGCCTAATATCCAAGCGGCTAGCTCGATAGACACAATCCTCCACATAAGTCAAACTAATGATATATGGTCAAATGGGTGGTGGTAGAAGTGTCTACTTCACTAGCTCAATATCTAGGCGGCTAGCTCGATAGGCGCATTTCTCCACATAAGTCAAACTAATCACCTATGGTCGAATGGATGGTGGTGGTGGTGGAAGTGTCTACTTCATTAACCCAATATCCAAGCGGCTAGCTTGATAGGAGCATTTGCCCTTGTGATCTCATTACGGGTTCAAGGCTGCACATGTGAACGTCCAGCCTTATGTCTATCTCAGTGCATAGAGATTCAATTTTCAAAATATCCTGTTGCCTTTTTCAAGTGGAGCATCACGCGACTGTGTGTATACACATTAAGGCTTCAACCTAATGTGTATATTCCCCCAAGGTTCCTAAACCAATATATACCCCATCCCACCTTTTAAAGGGAGACATACCATAGCCTACTGAAACTTTACTGTTTTCACGTTGCAAACACTTAGCTCCAAAACTCACACCATGCACCGTAATTAAAACAGTGCCTAATACACCCTATAAGTCAAGAAAATCAAAGCAAACAACAATCTAGGCTTTAGGGAAGCATTTCTTGCATTTTTCTTCGATATAACTGCCAAACCATAGGTACGCACTTCTTTACTCGTCCTTTTAGATTACTTGATCATGTTCTACGTGTTTGGTAATGGGTAGACTAGATTACATGCACATCTCGTCATATAAGATAGACTTTGCCATTATTTCATGACTTTTATTGCTTATTTACATTGTGTAGTTATTTTAGGATGTATAGTCCACATATTCGTGCATATTGGCCCGGATAGATGAGGTTTATTTAGATGTTTTATGTAAGGAATTTTTTACAGGTGGGCCTACATAGATCAAATAATTATACATTGTATACTATTAGATGAAGTATAAATGGCGTCAGTTAAACCCATTAAATTATGATCCATACAAAAACGTGACCGAGTCATGGACACATCTCTAATAGCACATATTTTTGGTCATGCTCTGTGCACTAGAGTATGGGCTAAACCATATGTGTAAAGGCCAGTTTAGGCACACTTGTAATTCCATTATTTATAATGGACTAATATGAAATTGGGACTTTATAAATATGTGGTTAAGGTCCCTACTCTATCCCTAGCCGTCATCTCATATTTTCCCATTGGTGTGTTAGAGCAAACAAGAGCTTGGTTTTTGTCACGACCCAAATCCGCCCATATAGGTTTAGTGTCATAACCGGCCAGTAATACAAAGATTACCTACGACCTCAAAGAAAAATTTCAAAATATTTATGTATTATCGGAGCCTGAAATGGAAGCAAAACAAAAAAATAATAATGTCCATTGAACTGTGCATACATAATCAAATGTAGTAATTAAAACATTTTTAACACACTTTTATATATACATGTATGAAAACATATCTTATAATGTATCTCACACTCTACATGAAGGACTTTTAGCAAGATACAAAGATTAACTCAAGCCTAACAAAATAAAATAAAGCCTCCACACAGAGGTTTTTCTTGGGTGGCTTGACAAAGAGGCAGACTCCGGGGTGAACTCTAATGTTGATCATCCAATTGCTCACCTACATATCACTACAAAAACTAAGATTTTAGAGACCACAATTTAGGGAGAAAATTATTTTTTAGGGACAAAATCTTTTTGTTGCGAAAAGTAGCATTGTTTTATTTTTAGTAACAAAAATTAGACATTAGTGATGAATTATTATCTTTTTGGAACCAAAACTTGTCTAAAAAAATAAGCCATTCTGATACTAAATTATTTTGTCCCAAAAAGTGTATTTATTTGTGACATTTTCAAAATTGTCGCTAAAAATCTTATTTTTTATGTTTTGGGACGACCTTTTAGCGACTATCCTCACAACGATAGAAATTAATCCCTAAATGTCTTTTGCAACAAAATTTTCACTTTAAAACTCTTATGTGTTGTAGTGTTCATTGCAAATTGCATTGTCTTGTTGCCCATAAAAATCATAAGTTTGTAAGAATAATAGAGTAATATATTTCACTAACCTTTCACCATAATAGATTACTTTGACATATGTGGGGGATGCGCCTATTGAGCTAGCCGCTTGGATATTGAGCTAGTGAATTAGACACTTTCACCACCACCACCACCACCACCACCACCCATTAGACCATAGGTGATTAGTTTGACTTATATAGGGGAATGTGCCAATCGAGCTAGCCACCTGGATATTGGGCTAGTGAAGTAGACACTTCCACCACCACCTATCTGACCATAGGTGATTAGTTTGACTTATGTGGAGGAATGCATCTATCGAGCTAGTCGCTTGGATATTAGGCTAATGAAGTAAACACTTCCACAGCCACTCATTTGATGATATGTGATTAGTTTGACTTACGTGGAGGAATGCGTCTATTGAACTAGTCTTTTGGATATTAGGCTAACGAAGTAGACACTTCCAACACCATCCATTTGATCATAGGTGACTAAATTAACTTATGTGGGAGAATGCATCTATTGAGCTGGCCGCCTAGATATTGGGCTAGTAAAATAGACACTTTCACCACCACCCATACGACCATTGGTGATTAGTTTGACTTATGTGGAGGAATGTGTCTATCGAGGTAGCCACCTAGATATTGGGTAGTGAAGTTGACACTTCCACCACCACCCATCTGACCATAGGTGATTAGTTTGACTTCTGTGGAGGAATGCGTCCATCGAGCTAGCCATTTGGATATTAGGCTAATGAAGTAGACACTTCCACCACTACCCATTTGACCATAGGTGATTAGTTTGACTTATGTGGTGGAATGTGTCTATCGAACTAGCCCGTTGGATATTAGGCTAATGAAGTAGATACTTCCACCACCACCCATTTGATCATAGCTAATTAGTTTCACTTATGTGGGAGAATGCGTTTATCGAGCTAGCCGCCTGGATATTGGGCTAGTGAAGTAGACACTTCCACCACCACCCATTTGATCAGAGGTGAATAGTTTGACTTATGTGGAGGAATGCGTCTATCGAACTAGCCGCTTGGATATTAGGCTAATGAAGTAGACACTTTCACCATAACCCATTTGATCATAGGTGATTAGTTTGACTTATGTGGGAGAATGCGTCTATCGATCCAGCCACTTGGATATTGGACCAATGAAGTAGACACTTCCACCACCACCCATTTGATCATAGGTGATTAGTTTGAGTTATATGGAGGAATACGCCTATCGAGCTAGTTGCCTTGATGTTGGGTTAGTGAAGTAGACACTTCCACCACCGCCTATTTGACCATAGGTGATTATTTTGACTCATGTCATGATCTATATGTCTCTCCATAACACATGCATTTTTTTTTTTCATTGTTTGGCTTTGTCACTCAGTGATGGTGTACTTCAAGACTCTCAAGAGGGGATACTTAACCATTCTCGAGGACTCTAGTGACGCTATTGAGAAGGGGACTACTCTTCTAATTCGCTCTCCTTCCTTTGGTGCTTAGGGCTTGAAGTTCTAGTCGCTTGATTGTTCTTTTCATTTGGCGCAATGGGCTTATGAGATTTCATGTCAATTGGTTAAAGGCCTATCACATTCTGGGTTTTATTATTAAAGTCATCTAACCATGGAGAAATTGAGGATCTTAGTTCATTTCCTACCCTTAGGAGTGCGGTTCGGGCTCATAAGGTGGCATAGGGCACTATTTTTAAGGCCATAGTAGAATCTTCTTTTTGTGAAGACTATTGGGAGTGGTTGCAGGATGCACTGGGGAAACACCGTGAGAACGTCTATCCTCTTCATTCATTTCGCAATAATAGTTGCAGTTCTTCTTCGGTGATTTCTCACCATCACCGCGGCTAGTTTTCTTCTCCAACAAGTTACACGAATCCGTTCTCATCTTCCCTTTGTATTTTTCTTTGGTCCCTGGCTCTGTAGGCTTGTAACATGTCAAGTACCTCTTGAACGATGTCCAGAATCTCTGGTGATTACGCCTTGCTAGGTCCATAAGTTGAGGTTGAGACATAGATGAAATAGAGCCATTTGTGGGTTTGTGTGATGAGTTTGAATTGTGTGATGAGTTTGAACTTGAGGGCATAGTGTTTTTCACTCAGACACGGGATCTTTTGTCTCTCAAAACCCATATCCCCAATACCATTCCAGCTACACGATGGTGCTTCAAGATTTTCGTATTTTGAAATTTCTACTGCGTCGTGCAATCGAGACAGATGTTCACTAACCCGGCATTTTGAATCGTTGCAGTAGCTAATGGTAGATGTCAGCTTCTCATTCCTCTCATCTTCATTCATTTTGCTATAATAGTTACAGTTCTTCTTCGGCAAATTCCCACCATCACCACGGCTAGTTTTCTTCTCCAACAAGTTACACGAATCCATAAATGGCTCTATTTCATCTATGTCTCAACCTCAACTTGTGGACCTTGCAAGGCTTAATCACCAGAGGTTCTAGACATCGTTCAAGAGGTACTTGACATGTTACAGGCCGACCGAGCCAGGAACCAAAAAAAAATACAAGGGGAACGTGAGAATGAATTCGTGTAACTTATCAGAGGAGAAAACTAGCCACGGTGATGGTGGGAAGTCGCCGAAGAAGAATTGTAACTATTATAGAGAAATGAATGAAAATGAGAGGAATGAGAAGCTAACATCTGCCATTAGCTACTGCAAGGATTCAAAATGCCGGGTTAGTGAACATCAGTCCCGATTTCACGATGCAATAAAAATTTCAAAACACAAAAATCTTAAAGCACCATCGTACATCTGGAATAGTATTGGGGACACAGGTTTTGAGAGACAGAAGATCCCTTTGTCCGAGTGAAAAAATTATGCCCTCGAATTCAAACTCATCACACAAACCCACAAATGGCTCTGTTTCATCTATGTCTCAACCTCAACTTCTAGACCTAGCAAGTCGTAATCACCAAAGGTTCTGGACATCGTTCAAGAAGTACTTGACATGTTACAAGCCGACAGAGCCAGGAACCAAAGAAAAATACAAGGGGAAGAGGAGAATGGATTCATGTAACTAGTCAAAGAAGGAAACTAGCCATGGTGATGGTAGGAAATCGCCGAAGAAGAACTGTAACTCTTATAGCAAAATGAATGAAGAGGATAGACATTCTCACGATGTTGCCCCAGTGCATCCTGCAACCACTCCCAATAGCCTTCACAAAAAGAAGGTTCTGCTATGGCCTTGAAAATAGTGCCCCAAGCCACCTTATGAGCCCGAACCGCACTCCTAAGGGTAGGAAATGGGCTAAGATCCTCAATTTCTCCATGGTTAGATGACTTTAATAATAAAACCCCAGAATGTGACAGGTCTTCAAGCAATTGACATGAAATCTCACGAGCCAATTGCGCCAAATGAAAAGAACCACAAGCGGTTTGAACTTCAAACCCCAAGCACCAAAGAAAGGAGGGCAAATTGGAAGAATAGTCCCCTTCTCAATAGCGTCACTAGAGTCCTCGAGAATGGTTAAGCATCCCTTTTTAAAAGTCTTGAAGTACACTATCACTGAGTGACTAAGCCAAACAATTAAAAAAAAAAATGCATGTGTTGTGGAGAGACTTATAGATCATGACATGAGTCAAAATAATCACCTATGGTCGAATGGGTGGTGGTGGAAATGTTACATCACTAGCCCAACATCAAGATGACTAGCTCGATAGGCGCATTCCTCCACATAACTCAAACTAATCACCTATGATCGAATTGGTGGTGGTGGAAGTGTCTACTTCTTTAGCCCAATATCCAGGCGGTTGTATCGATAGATGCATTCTCCCACATAAGTCAAACTAATCACCTATGATCAAATGGGTGGTGGTGGAAGTGTTTACTTCATTAGCCTAATATCTAAGCGGCTAGTTCGATAGACGCATTACTCCACATAAGTCAAACTAATCACCTATGGTTGAATGGGTGGTGCTGAAAATGTCTACTTCATTAGCCCAATATCCAAGTAATAGGTTCGATAGACGCATTCTCCCATATAAGTCAAACTAATCACCTATGATCAAATTGGTGGTAGTGGAAGTGTCTACTTCGTTAGAGTAGTATCCAATCTACTAGCTCAATAGACACATTCCTCCACATAAGTCAAACTTATCACCTATGGTCGGATGGTTGGTGATGGAAGTGTCTACTTCACTAGCCCAATATCGAGGCGGCTAGCTCGATAGACGCATTCTCCTACATAAGTCAAACTAATCACCTATGATTAAATAGGTGGTGGTGGAAGTGTCTACTTCATTAGCCTAATATCCAAGCGACTAGTTCGATAGACGCATTTTCTTCACATAAGTCAAACTAATCACCTATGATCGAATGGATGGTGGTGGAAGTGTCTACTTCATTAACCCAATATCCAAGCGACTGGTTTGATAGACACATTCTCCCACATAAATCAAACTAATCACCTATGATCAACTGGGTGGCGGTGGAAGTGTCTATTTCAGTAGCCTAATATCCAAGCGGCTAGCTCGACAGATGTATTCCTCCACATAAGCCAAATTAATCACCTATGGTCGGATGGGTGGTGGGGGAAGTGCCTACTTCACTAGCCCAATATCCAAGCAGCTAGCTCGATAAACGTATTCTTCCACATAAGTCAAACTAATCACCTATGATCAAATGGGCAGTGGTGGAAATGTCTACTTCATTAGCCTAATAACCAAGCGGCTACCTCAATAGACGCATTCCTCCACATAAGTCAAACTAAACACCTATGGTCGAATGGATGGTGGTGGAAGTGTTTACTTCATTACCGCAATAGCCAAGCGGCTGGTTCGATAGATGCATAAGTCAAACTAATCATATATGGTCGGATAGGTGGTGGTGGAAGTGTCTACTTCACTAGCCCAATATCCAAGCAACTAGCTTGATAGACGTATTCTTCCACATAAATCAAATTAATCACCTATGATCAAATGGGTTATGGTGGAAGTGTCTACTTTATTATCCTAATATCCAAGCGGCTAGTTCGATAGATGCGTTCCTCCACATAAGTAAAACTAATCACCTATGATCAAATAGGTGGTGGTGAAAGTGTTTACTTCATTAGCCTAATATCCAAGCAGCTAGCTCGATAGACACATTCCTCCATATAAGTCAAACTAATGATATATGGTCGGATGGGTGGTGGTGGAAGTGTCTACTTCACTAGCCCAATATCTAGGCGGCTAGCTCGATAGGCGCATTTCTCCACATAAGTCAAACTAATCACCTATGGTCGAATAGGTGGCGGTGGTGGTGGAAGTGTCTATTTCATTAACATAATATCCAAGCGGCTAGCTTGATAGGCGCATCCGCCCTTGTGATCTCATTACAGGTTCAAGGCTGCACATATAAACGTGCAGTCGTATGTGTATCTCAGTGCATACAGATTCAATTTTCAAAATATCCTGTTGCCTTTTTGGAGAAGAGCATCACACGACTGTGTGTATATACATTAAGGTTTCAACCTAATGTGTATATGCCCCCAAGGTTCCTAAACCAATATATACCCCATCCTACCTTTCAAAGGGATACATACCATAACCTACTGAAACTTTATTGCTTTCACCTCACAAACACTTAGCTCCAAGACTCACACCAAGCACCATAATTAAAACAATGCCTAATACACACTATAAGTCAAGAAAATCAAAGCAAACAACAATCTAGGCTTTAAGGAAACATTTCTTGCATTTTTCCTCGATATGACTGCCAAACCATAGGTACGTACTTCTTTACTCTCATTTTTAGATTACTTGATCATGTTCTACGTGTTTGGTTATGGTTAGAGTAGATTACATGCATATCTCGTCTTGTAAGATAGACTTTGTCATTATTTCATCACTTTTATTGCTTATTTACATTGTGTAGTTATTTTAGGATGTATAGTCCACATATTCGTGCAAATTGGCCAGGATAGATGAGGTTTATTTAGGTACTTTATGTAAGGAATTTTTTGTAAGTGGGCCTACATAGATCAAATAATTATGCATTGTATACTATTAAATAAGTATAAGTGGTGTCAGTTAAACCCATTAAATTATGATCCATACAGAAACATGATAGAGTCATGGACACATCTCTAATAGAACATATTTTTCGTCACGCTATGTGCACTAGAGTATGGGTTAAACCATATGTGTGAAGGCCAGTTTAGGCCCACTTGTAATTCCATTATTTATAATGGACTAATATGAAATTGGGACTTTATAAATATGTGGTTAAGGTCCCTACTCTATCCTTAGCCTCCATTTCATATTTTCCCATCAGTATGTAAGAGCAAACAAGAGTAAGGTTTTGGAGCGGAAGACAATAACCACCAAATGAACCTTTTCCGTTTAAATGAAAGAAAATATGTTTGCTCTCATATTTTCATGTTTGGGGTTGTCCAACTAAAGTTCGGCTTTATGAGCCAAATGAGAGAAATTTGGACTCAAAAACTATAGTTGCCATTTTATTGGATACTCGGAAAAGGTTAAGGGTTCTAAATTTTATTGTCCATTTAGTAATACCATAATTGAGATGAATAATGTTTAAATTATTAAGAATGCTAAAAGTAGTGGGAGTTTACAACCTAGTAATATTTTGTTGGAAGAGAAAAATATTGGCATTCATATAGTAAATATTGAAAATAATAAGGCTGTGACACCTGTTATTGTACAGGATACGGATGCATGTTACCAAAATATTTCTAGGCTACCTCCTACTAATACAAAAAAATCTCAATAACTTTAACTGAAAGTGCCTATAAGGAAATTAAATAGGGAGAAGAGATCAACGATTTTGTTGATTATGTCGTTTATCTCTAAGAGCGTGAGTGTGATAAAGGATTGAAAGATATTCCAATTTCTTTCAATCAAGCCAAACAAAGTGCTCACTCCCTAAAAAAGATAGATGCTATAGATGCTATAGTTGATAAATTAAAGCATATGAGAACTAATGACATTTGAAATCTTATTGAATTGCCTAAATGAGTAAAACCAATTGGTTATAAATGGGTCATAAGACCAAATGAGACTCTAAAGGCAGTGTCGAAAGATATAAAGTATGTCTTGTCAATAAAGGTTTCACTCAAAAGGAAGGTATTGATTATAAAGAGGCTTTCTCTACGGTTTTATTGAAAGACTCATTTAGGATTGTTATGGCACTTATGGCTCATTATGATCTAGAGCTTCATTAAATGGATGTAAAGATTATTTTTCTTAACAACAACGTTGAAGAAACCATATATATGGTGCAAACACAAGGTTTTGAGAGTAAGGGATCAAAACATTTGGTTTGCAAACTAAAGAAATTCATCTATGGTTTAAAGAAGACATATCATTAATGGTATTTAAAGTTTGACCAAGTGATTTCCTTCTTTGGATTTAAGAAAAACATTGCGGATCAATGTGTCTATCATAAGATCTGTGGAAGTAAATTTATTTTTCTAGTGCTAAATGTTGATTACATCTTACCAGCTAGCAGTGACACAAGTCTATTGCATAAAACTAAGAGATTTCTTTTAAAAAAAATTGAGATGAAAGATCTTAGTGATGCATCTTTTGTGATAGATCACGTGGTATAATTGGCTTATCATCGAAGGCATATGTCGAAAAGGTGCTCAGTAGATTTGGTATGCAAAATTTTGTGCACTAGGTGATAAATTGAGCTTGCTCCAATACCCAAATAACAATATAAATGAGAAATAAATGGAGGATATCCCTTATGCTTTAGCAATAGGGAGCCTCATGTATTCTCAAGTTTGTATGCATCCAGATATCGTGTATGCAGTTGTAATACTTGGCAGATATTTATGCAGTTTTGGACTTCAAGTTGTAAATTACATTGAGAAGTCGCTAAGGATTTATTGTAATAATAAAGTTACTGAACTTTATTCTAAAAATGAGAAGAGCTCGTCAAAATCAAAACATATTGACACAAAGTTTCTTGTTGTAAAGAAAATAGTTTGGAATCATCATGTGTCACTTGAGTATATTAGGACAGACTTCATGATTATGGATCTGCTTACTAAGGGCTTACCATATAAAACGTTCAAGGAACATGTAGCTCATATGGGAGTGGTTACTTCTAGTGATGTGCTTTGATAGCGAGAGTCTATATTACTCTTTGTTTAGTTAATTGACACATGTAGTGATCACTTTTGGGTTTTTAGATGATTCTAAAATAAAGATATATTTTTTCTATTGTGGTTACATATAAAGTTTGAAAAAATAATACAGGAACTCTATTGAGTCATAAAGTTGGACTAGTTGGAAATAGACATGATGACGGATCGCTTGACATGAAATTGCCATGCTACACATCCATACTTGATTTATGTCACTGATAACATTGGTGTTTGTGACCATGGATGGGTCTTGTTGTGATAAATGTGACAAAGGCCACTATGATCCTATATTGATATTTTTTAGCGGACCAGATTGTTTCAGAGATGACACTCATAAATTTTAACAGTAAAAGTTTGAACTCATAAAGTTAACAATGTTTAATATCAAGTTGAACTATGTGGCCCAAGTGGGAGATTGTAAGAAATTTTCTGTAGGTGGGCTTACATAGATCAAATAATTATACATTGTATACTATTAAATGAAGTATAAGTGGTGTCTGCTAATCCCATTAAATTATGTTCCATACAAAAATATGACCGAGTCATGGACACATCTCTAATAGTACATATTTTAAGTCATGCTATGTGCACTAAAGGAGTATGGGCAAAACCATATGTGTAAAAACCAGTTTAGGCCCACTTGGAATTCCATTACTTATGATAGGCTAATATTGAATTAGGACTTTATAAATATGTATTTAAGGTCTCCACTCTAACCCTAGCCTCCATCTCATATTTTTCCATTGGTGTGTGAGAGCAAACAAGAGCAAGGTTTTGGAGTGGAAGACAACAACCACCAAGAAGTCTACCACTTAGATTACCTCCATCAACGGCGTTAGGTAAGCAACTATATTATTGTTTTGTTTTATTGATTTGACTTGAGATTTTGGGATTTAGATTTCTTTTGAAATCCCAGACTCTATCGATTTATTTTCTATTTTACATGCTTCACTTGTTTAATCGATGAGTATGATGCACATATGTAATGTTTAGATGCTTGTCAAGACTTGGGTTCATGTTTTGTATTTTTGAATTATAGAAATCATGTTTTAGGTTCATATACGTTACATACTAATGTGTTTTCTTGGCGTGGTGTGAAGGAGTACTTGGTACGTCATCTTCTTTCCTATTGCATAGTGCTTGCTCAATGCATCATTTTTCAATACAACCCATGTTTTGATGCTTACATGCAATATCTATGTTTTGTTTTGGTTGTTTTAGTATTATTGCTTAAATTGGAAATATTTGACCTTTTTTATAAAAAAAATCTTGCTTTTGAAAACTTTTTACAATTTAGAAAGTTTCCTAAAATCAATTTTGGAAATAAAACCTCTTTTGGAAAGTTTCCTATAACTTTTTTTTTTTGGAAATAAATCTTAGCAAATATGGAAATGTTAGGACTTTTTGTTGTCAAATTCCATGGATCAAAACCAAGGTTGTAACAAGAGTTCTTTAAGAAGTTGGTTTTCTTCCAAAACCAGGATTACTTTGGAGTTCTTTAAGAAGTTGGTTTTCTTCCAAAAACAGGATTACTTTGGGTCTCTATAAATAGTTGGTTTTCTCCCAAAACTAGGTGATTCATTGAATTCCTCCAGATCTTCTTTTTGGTTCTTGAAGGTTTATATCTGGGGATATTTTATTATTTTTCTTTGATGTTTTATTGAGTATTCAATTCATGGTTTAAAGAGAGTACATCAAAGGTTTGTTTGTTATACACAAAAGAGAGAGTTGTTCTTCAGTTGTGGATTCTGAAGAATTCGAGCCTGAAGCTTTGGTGGAATCCGGAGTGGCTCATCAGAAAGACAATTCCGTGGTGAAGATGGGGTTGGAAGAGGCACATAGAGGTTGGTTCAATTAGGCGTTGTGGATTCGCTAGATAATTGAGAGTATACCTGTGTAATTCCTTTAATTCTTCTTAGTGGATTGTCTTGTGGCAGTTGCCCGTGGTTTTTTGATCACAGTTGGAGGTGTCCAATTGTGGTTTTTCCACGTAAAAATCATTGTGTCTCTTTCTCTTGATTGTTTGATTGGGATTGTTATATTCTGTTTAAAATTGTTACATAATCACAAATCAACATCTAGGGGGGTTTCTAGATTTTTCAATTGGTATCAGAGCGGGTCGTTTTATTTTTTTTAAAAAAAATTCTTTTAGAACGCTCTATTTTTTTAAAAAAAATCTTTTAGAACGAGATCTTGTTTGATTTGTGATAATGGATTCAATTCGTGAGGGAAATTCTATAGTTCGACCACCCCTACTTGACGGATCCAATTATTTTTTTTGGAAAGCTCGGATGAGATCTTTTTTAAAATCTATTGATGAAAAAGTTTGGCAATCCGTCATGAATGGGTGGACTGAACCAACAATTACTGTTGATGGAGTAACTTTCCCCAAACCAATTGATAAGTGGGACACAACTGATTACCAAAATAGTAGCTGGAATAGTAAAGCTATCAATTCTCTCTTTTGCGCTGTCACACCTGAAGAGTTTAGTCGGATTTGCAATTGTGAAGTCGCAAAAGAGGCTTGGGATATCTTACAAACTATTCATGAGGGCACTCCTTCTGTTAAACGATCAAAACTTCAAAGGCTCACATCTAGTTTTGAAAACCTTTCTATGAAAGATAGTGAGACCTTTGATGAATTTTATGCGAAGTTGAGTGACATTGTAAATTCTAGCTTCAATTTAGGTGAAAAAATACCAGAATCCAAAGTTGTGGGAAAAATTTTGAGATCCTTGCCCGATCGGTTCCAACCAAAAGTTACAGCAATTGAGGAGGCTCAAGATGTTGACACCCTTAAGCTGGATCAGTTGGTTGGAAATCTCCAAACTTATGAGGCACATAGGAATTTCAAAAAGAAACAAAAAGATATTGCTTTTAGTAGTGCTCATAAAGTTAGAGAGGATTCTGATGAGGATTATGAGATAGATTCCAAGATTATGGCTGCTTTTGTTAAACAATTTAAAAAATCCTTTTTGAAAAAGAATCCTAATCTTTTGGAATCTACTCATACTCATAAATCTAAAGGCAAAGATAAACTCAAAATTAGTCCTATAGCCAAGAAGGAGAAAGGAAAGATACAAGGGAACTCTGAAAGTGTCCAATGCTATGAATGCCAAGGATTTGGCCACTTTGCTTCAGAATGCCCCACTCGTCTGAAGAAGAAGAAAGCCCTCGCTATCACTTGGGATGATGAATCAGAATCTGATGAAGATGATAGTGACAATGAAGATCAAAGTGAAGAGGGACATAAACAATTCCTTGCTTTCACGGCGGCTTCCGAAGCCGAAGGACAAACAGAGTCTTCGAAGAGGTCAGTTGAGAATACCTCTGATGATGAATCTTCGGAGAGTGATCATGAAGAGCTTGAGCAAGCCTATGAAAAGCTGTATAAGGAGTCTCTTAATTTATTCAAATTGAATGACAAACTCACAAAGAAACTCAAAGCATGTGAATATGAGAATGTCAAACTTAAGGAGGAGATTTCCGAGGCTAGGATCAATGCCATCAAGATAGCTGATGATCAACAAGTTCTTTGTGCAAAACTGTTAACTTGTGAGACAGAGAGGAATGAGCTACAGGAAACTCATGCCATGTATGAAGAAAAGATTGAATCTCTCGAGATGTCAAAAGTTGCCTTGGAAGAACTAATGATCAAGAAAGAGGAAGAGCTCAAGTGTGCCATGGTCACCATTGGCCTTTGGAACAAAGGATCAAAAACTTTGGAGGATATCATTGGATCTCAACAAATCTGTTCAGATAAGAGTGGCATTGGCTTTGGAGATAAGAGAGAGCAAAAACAGAGTGCTTCCACATCTCATGATACAAGAACTCAAGGAAAGGGAGGACAAAAGATTCAACAAGAGGAAAGACTTCTCAAACTTCCTAGAGTTGGTAAGGTAAAAGAAAATAAGGTACACCCTGTTTTTATTTGTCATCATTGTGGTATGCATGGTCATATTCGCCCTTATTGTTATAAGTTGAATGGGAGAGTGTCTCAAAAGGGTAGAAATTCGAATACTTTTTGGGTTAGTAGACAATCTTACATGTCCAGGCGGAATACCAAGATTCATGAGGGTGTTCACAACACCACGACATTTACCAAGACCGCTAGACCTAATTTTGTTAAGACCAAAAAGATTTGGGTGAGAAAACTTGACTTGTGTTAATGTGTTTACTCTTTTTAGTTTTTTTTTGGATGTTTGTTTTTTTTGTCTTGCTTTGGTTAAGAAAAAAAATTTAAAAAAAAAAAAAAAAAAAAAACCCAAAAAGATTTTCTTAGTATGGTTTTGCAAGCTTGAATTTTTTTGAGATGTCCTTGGTGCATATTGGAATTGATGAGAATATCCATTACATGTTACCATGTGTGTACTTTCTGTGGTCATTACTCATTTTGGAGTGTGTGTTTTTTGATTAGTATGTCTCATTCTGTACACACTCTTGGATTAGCAAATATCGGAGTCTTCCGGCTTGGTGATTATTTTTTTTGGACTTCTGGCATGGTATCTTTTGCTTTTCTAGAGGAATTGACCTATGCTAGCATATCTTGGGTGATGTTGAGTCTCTTAACCACCTTCCATCTTTTTGCATCTCCATGGCTTTCCCTTCTATTCTTTGTAGTCCAGCCATGAGGAAAAGGCTACCTCAGAGTCACCAACCAGGCCATCCTTATTATATCCATGCTTCTCTGGTTCGGTTTCCATACTCTTGAGTGTGTCAGCCGCCAATGAGTGTGCAAAAGAAAGAAAAAAGAAAAAAAACAGAAAGAAAAAAATATGCAAAAGAAAGAAAAGAAAAACATGTGAAAAAAATAAGAAAAAAATAAAGGATTCATTGATTGAGGGGGAGCCTCCGCCTTTACTCACCAAATACCCCTTGATTCCTAGTGGTTTGACTTTCCTTTGTTGTGCTTAGATTCTTTCCTTTGTTGTGCTTAGATTCTCTTGTCGGAGGTCCAGCTTTCATATCACTACTAGGATTTGAATCTAGTGTTTGTCGAACTCCAAGAGTCACACACACACTTTTCTCATGGGATCTATGCTTTTCACATAATGCATCACTTTCTTTTATGAGGAATTTTTTAGAGGCTGTGCACATTGTGTTTTCAAGTAATTGTGTTTCTTGGATAATCTTGTGTGTTTCAAGGTACAAATCTGAAATTCCTTACTTGCTCCACCATATTATTTTTTGTCATTTTTCTTCTTGTTCACTGTTTTCAGTGTTTGTGGTTATTTTTAATGAGGGGGAGTTTGGTTCATCATTACCAGTGTTTGATGTCTATTGATGGTACAGTAGTTTGGTTGATGGTACAGTGTTTTTACTTTTGCATATATCCTTCTTTGGTACAGTTGGATTTTTAGTATTTTGTTTATGGATGGATTTATATTTTGTTATTTAATCTAGTTCCACATATTTTGGTTGGCTTGTGTGCGGTTGTTTTATTTCAGGATAATTATTCAAGAGTATGGATTTGAGTGTTAGTTCATAGTTGGTGGTGCTGCTTGAGAGATTTTGTTAGGCAATTTGTTTTAGATTGGTTTTATCTAGGATTTGACAAAGGGAGAGATTGTTAGGACTTTTTGTTGTCAAATTCCATGGATCAAAACCAAGGTTGTAACAAGAGTTCTTTAAGAAGTTGGTTTTCTTCCAAAACCAGGATTACTTTGGAGTTCTTTAAGAAGTTGGTTTTCTTCCAAAAACAGGATTACTTTGGGTCTCTATAAATAGTTGGTTTTCTCCCAAAACTAGGTGATTCATTGAATTCCTCCAGATCTTCTTTTTGGTTCTTGAAGGTTTATATCTGGGGATATTTTATTATTTTTCTTTGATGTTTTATTGAGTATTCAATTCATGGTTTAAAGAGAGTACATCAAAGGTTTGTTTGTTATACACAAAAGAGAGAGTTGTTCTTCAGTTGTGGATTCTGAAGAATTCGAGCCTGAAGCTTTGGTGGAATCCGGAGTGGCTCATCAGAAAGACAATTCCGTGGTGAAGATGGGGTTGGAAGAGGCACATAGAGGTTGGTTCAATTAGGCGTTGTGGATTCGCTAGATAATTAAGAGTATACCTGTGTAATTCCTTTAATTCTTCTTAGTGGATTGTCTTGTGGCAGTTGCCCGTGATTTTTTTATCACAGTTGGAGGTATCCAATTGTGGTTTTTCCCCGTAAAAATCATTGTGTCTCTTTCTCTTGATTGTTTGATTGGGATTGTTATATTCTGTTTAAAATTGTTACATAATCACAAATCAACATCTAGGGAGGTTTCTAGATTTTTCAGGAAAGTTTCCAATTTACGTGACATTTCCTTTTCTATTTCAATCACGTAGATGTTCATTTTGTTTAAAGGATTTAGGACTAATAATTGAGTTCATGAAAGTCAAATAAAGTCATAAATCTCATAAAATGAAATTAGTAAAGGCCAATTATTTGATTGAGCAATGGGTGCTCACATTAATGACTTTCCACTCATGCACCTAAACTTCTAAACCAAGTCTTTTAGTTGTGATGGATTAGTGCCTAAATTAAATGGAGTTAAATTGTTTCCCAGTTTTTCATAAAAATTAGGTAGTAGTTCCTTGTGGGATGTTCCCCCAGGTTGTACCAGCGGGCTTGACAGTTCACCCATGTCTTATTGACAAAATGTGCAATGTGAATCGAGTGAGGGTCTAGTTTTAAATCTATAGATTCAACAATAGTGCGAAAAGTCCACTGATGTTAACACAAATGATAATAAATCAAAATATCTAATTTAAATATAAATCACCACAAACCAATATTTTTAATGTACAAATCAAATCCCTAATTTTAGCATAAATAACAACAAATCAAAATCCCTAATTTTAATATAAATCACCCCCAATCAAGATTCCTAATTTTAACACATCAAATTTCTCATGTTAACATAAATAATCACAAATTTAAAAAAAAAAAAAAAAATCTAATTCTAACAAATCAAAATCTAACTGATCTGAGTTGAAATGTTACACTTTGAGGCTCCCTATCTTATGTTTTTAGTCTTTTAAGTTTATGATATTTGATATAATGAAGTGTTTTTCTTCCTCTTTAGGTTAATATCACCCTGAAGACAAAATAATCGCAAAAAGAGGCAAAAAGAGTAAAAAATCTGTGACTGAGTGAATCCGCACGAGCAGAATTCATAAATTCGCACGAGTGGATTTCCCTACCTGAATTTCGCTATTGAGTGAATCCGCATGAACGGATTTGCCTCGCTATTTGTGTGCGTGCTTTTGACTTAGAATTGACTGGAGGGTATAAAAAGAAGTTTTGGGCACCTATTTTGGTATCTGAAATCCTAGAGAAAACGGCTAGAAGTCAGGGAAGAAGAGCAAATCATCAATCCATGGCTTTCTCTTCAAGATTTGAAGTGTTTAACCTCTCCATGAGCGGCTAAGCTTTCTTCTTAGGATTGAGATTAAACTCTAATCAAGTACCATGTAATTTTGTTTTTTAATTCTAGTTTTTCTTTGGAATTGGATAATCGTTGTATGATTGTTTTTAAATATTTTATTCAAATCATCTTTTCATTCGATTTATGTATTCTATTTCTGTGATTGAAAATGCATGATCATACAACTGTTTTACTTTCTTGTATATGCAAATCATGAGACGAGTCATACTTAGGACGAATTGTGCTGCAACCTTAGTTTAGTGTAGACGATTAGTGCCAACCGAAGACGATTAGTGCCAACCGAAGACGATTCGTGCCTACGTTTTGAATATACTAATCTTCTTAACGATGATATTGGGGCTTGTAGCCACGATGCATCATTATTATCTAGGCCATTAATTCACTAGAATTGGATATTTTAATTACATGATATGTGATTAGTAGTGGATTTAAAATCCTAAGCCTCTCTCCATATTTAGATTACTCTCTTTATTTGTGCAATTATTTTAGTTTTAATCTATCTTTAGTAATCTTCTCTTCTTCATATTAAATTAGAAATTACCACTCGAATTGATACAACCCAACCCAAAGTCTTTATGGCACGATACCTAGACAATCCACTGTTTTACTGAATTAGTGTTTTATTTAGTTTTTTATTTTTGATTGAAAAACGACTGATTACTAACAAATAACTATAAATCAAGAGTCATAATTTTTATTTAAGAATGAAAGACAAGAGAAGAGGTTACCTGTGAGAGAAGAGGCCAAGGGTTGTGCTGTGGTCCCTAATCTGTGTGGTGTGGTAGTGTGTAGTCTTGATCTACAAGTCGATGATGAGTTTACGAATAACAGGCAGTAATGTGAGATTACAAAGGAAATATAGAGAAAGCACTCCGGCCAAGTGATATGAATATAAAAATAAAGGCCATTATATATTTTAAGTTTAGGAGATTTTTTATGAAGGCCTATTGGATGTGCTTTGGGGGTCATCTGCTGTAAGTATTCAACATATAAGCTAACATCCAAAAAAAAAATTAAAAAAAAATAAAGTAATTGAAAAAGTAAGGGGAAAACGTGACCTCCGTAGACCCTCTCCATTCATGATCACATATAATACGAGTTTCTCATATTTTCAAAAGGGTTACCCTAACTTCACATGACAAGGTTCTTAGGGCAACGCAATATGTTGTCTATGAATGTCCTTCTAGACCACGCCATTGGTTGGATGCCTTTATATTCCGTTGTTCACGCATTGCTCTTTTATGTCATCTCACATATGTGCTTATTTTTCTCGACTAGTATAATCTTTGCAAAATTGGTGTCAATTGGAAGCATCACATGAGGAATCATTTAGAGAGTCGTATGTTATATCCCATGGAAGTCGGCATTCTCTGAGTTTACATATACAATCCAATGACCCTTGAACAGGTTGTAGATGCCACACCTTTCGCCGTATCTAGACATTCGATTTGACCCTTTCAAGTATGTTTTCGAGTTGTGAATCATCAATGTCTAAATTTGGCAACATATGGTAAGTTTTCCATAAACTAATCAGCCCACAAATTGCCAAATAAAAACTTATTCATGCAAGAGAGTTGCCACCTAATTTTATAGGGAAACTAGGAAACATTTGACTTAATTTAATTTAGGTCATTGATCCATCACAACTAAAATTCTTGATTCGGGAGTTTAGGTGCAAAAGAAGAATGTCATTAATTGAGCACCCATTTCGCCTAATTTGAAGATGGACCTCTACTAATTCCTTTTTATGAGATTTGTTTTTATTTCAATTCCACTTACTCATTATTTCACCAAAACACGTTAAACTAAACCAACATTCTATGTGATCCATACAATATATCACTCTAACTTGGATACTTTCATATTAGAATAGATTTGACTAAATCTAATTTAGGGAGATTTTCCTACAAAGAGATAAATTTTCCCAAAATCAAAGCTTTTGAAACCAAATGAAGAAAATATTGTAATTAGGGTGACATATGATCTCCAAACAAGCAAATATATCGAATATACCACATGGTAAATAAATCATGAAAATATGCTAAAGACGGAGAATAGGCGTAGACACTCAACAGTGCAAAATAAGGGAGGATGAATTACATTAATTCCTTTGCACTAAAGCCATGGAAACGAGATTAATATTATGTACGTAGACTCTAAACACAAACTAATGCAAGAATTCACAATATGCATCTAAAAGCTTGATAAACATCTAAATATGACATATGCATCAAAGCATGAATTTAACCAAATAAATCAATTGAGCATAATCATGCGCAACAACTAAAACAGATGAAGCTAATGGATAACCAGGCCTATACACATGATATGCATATTACGAAACCTAAAACAATTATATAATACATAAAAAGGTGTGAAAAATAATAAAAAGAGGATAGATAACTACTCTAGTATTATGAAACATTCATGGCTTATGTTTAACCATTGTCAAAAATGGAAAACATCGCTAAAGTATATGAAAATAACAGGGGAGCAGATGCTTACTTATGGTTTGTTAATCAAACTGAAGAAAAATGACGAAAGCTTAGTAAAGATAGAGGCCATGATGTTTCCATAAGGTTTTTAGAGTTGAATGCTTCTTTTCCTTTGCTTTTGGTAGGCTAAGAGCTCTATTTAGGTTGTTGGAATAGAGAAACTTTCAAAGGTTTTGTGTATGTATGTGTGAGAGAGTGGTTTTCTTGAAAAATCTGTGTTCAACTTTCAAAAGGAGAGGGATGAGGGGGGTATATATATAGGTATAAGAGGCTTGGAAGACGAGTATATACACATAAGGTCTAAACCCTAATAGGTATATACACAGTCGTTCGGCTAGCCACCTTGCCATAGGCGAAATAGGAAATAAAATCTCCCAAAAAATCAAATCTCTACGCACTACCAGAGTCACGTTCTCGTAATCGTTAGTGTCGACTTACAGCTTGACTAAGCATGTGTAGCCGCAAGTGGCTGACCAGTGGGCCATGCTTCGGTTAATAATTTTGACTTTGGAACAATTTTGTTACCTTTATGTTTTTAATTAACTACAAATTGATATTTTTGCATTTTGATTTGGAAAATCGATAATTCAGATTTAACTATGTTAGACTTATTTGTTTTGATGATTTATTTAATTATGTTTTAATTTATTTAGAAAAGAAAAATAAAATTAAAATTTATTTTGATTATTTTTTTTAAAGAGAAAAATATAATCAACATTTACGTTGATGATTTATTTAATTATGTTTTAATTTATTTGAAAGAGAAAAATAGAATCAAAATTTATTTTGCCCCATTGTTTCTCACCTAAATTTTTATCCTAAATATTCTTAGAATGTATTTAATTTTTGCGTAAATCAGGAGTTCAAACAGCCTAAAAATAGAGGTTCAAACAGCCCAAAATCAGGGGTCCAAACAGCCCAAAAACAGATGGTCAAACAGCCCAGCACAGCAGCAGTTCAAAAGATTCAAAAAGTCAAAGATCCGGACGTCCGGGTGGACATCTAGCCGGTCATTCGGTCAGACGACCGGCCAGGCAATTTTTGCCCAATTTTGCTTTGTTTCGAATTCTGCTCTCAACGGCACTGAACTACAACAGCTATATTTCAAAGTAAAGATGTTCCAGATCTGCTTTGCCTCCTACAAGGATCATCAGTAATGATGAAATGAAAATATATTATGTAAAGTAAATTAACGTTCAAATAAACCCAACGGCTCTTTAATCCTCCTGATAAATAGGAGAGCTGCTACTGAACTGGAACAAGTTACAGAAACCAAAAAATATTGTTTGATCTATAATCACTCACATCTATTCTCTGAAAAATTCTCTAAAAAATTCTCTGAGAAGTGTTCTTCAATTTTGTTTACATCTTTCTTTCAAAAATTATACACTAAGCCTTATAGCATTAAGCTTATTTTTCCTGTGTGAGATTTACAGAAAACTAGAGCTTTATTTTATATATCTATCTTTGAGAGATAATTCTTATAACTTTCTATGAAAGCAAAAACACATTCTTTTTAACCTTGTAAGTGTGTAGTACACTCAGTGTTCTTGACTTAAAAAGTTTGTGTAAAATATGTGGAGGATTGCTCTATTTGTGAAAAGGTTGCTAGCACCCTGTGAAGCGAGAGTATAGCGTTTGCCTCTCTCTCCCTTATCTCTTTATTTTATTTTAAATTACCATAGCTATATTTCACATTTTTACTGTACTAAAATCATTAACTAACATAGTTGTTAAGACACTTGTTTTAATTATTTTTATTTCATTAATTATATTTATTTATTGTGCTAGTCATAATTTTTATTAGAGTATTATTAATTTTAATTGTAAAAACCTAATTCACCCCTCCCTCTTAGGTTGTCTTTTGGGTAACAATTGGTATCAGAGCCTTGACTCTTGCTTTAGATTTAACCATCTGAGAGTTTCGATCCATGGCAATCTTAGCTAGCACTAGCACTGCTGAAGGACAAGCCACCAATAGGTCACCTTTATTTGACAGAAACAACTATAATCATTGGAAAGATAAGATGACCCTATACCTACAAGCCACTGATTATGCTATGTGGATTATTATCACCAAATGTTCAATAATTCCTACCAAATTAGCCACTGATTAACCATTTTTTAAAAATTAAAATCACTAAAAATAAAAAGGATTAACTACAAAATAAATCCCAAAATTTCACATGTTTTTCACTTTAAACCCCCTCCATTACCTTACACCAACGGAGATGGACGGAGGAAGCAAATTGAAATATAGATGGAACTTTAGGGTTTAATTTGTCAAAATTGAAACATTAGGATTTAAAGTAAAAAAACGCGTGAAACCTTGGAGTTATTTTTGTAATTAACCTTCTTTTTTTTTTTTCCATATATGTCAAACACATTTTACCACTCTTTTGTTTTTTGACGTTTTAATAAAAAAGATAAAATCCAAACATGGCATGAAATACACAATTTTTATTTTGTTTTATTTTTTGTTGCTATTAATGTTTTGTCCGAAGTATTAAATAACAAATAGATATATAATAATTCAATTAGTAAAATTAAAACAAATAAAGCTTCTAAAATTATAAAAATTATACTTTTGGTCAAATATAATTACATTAACAACGAAATTGGTAATTATAATTCATCCTACCACAATTTATCAAGTGATACAACAATCTTCTCTTCTCTCTTTTTCTCTCCCACTCATCTTCCTATCTCTTTTTATTTTTAAGGCGATGTTGTAAAAAAATTGCAATGAAATATTTAAATTTTTATATTTATTTAGTAAGTACATTAGAAAAATATTCTCGTATCAGTAAAATTTGGTTTATCAATTGATAGAATATGGTAAATTTAAGTTGATCGTAAAATTTAAGGATATTTTTAATATTTTATGAGACGATCGAGGTATTTAAGCCATGTTAGATTTATGTCAATCAATACAAATTGAAAAGTCACTTGACCAATTTGTTTGTGTAAATATTTTTAAAATTGGTAAACATACTGTAGACGTCCCCGAACGCATCTGGGGGCAGGAGTGCGAGTCCCCTCCCCCCCCCCCCCCGGTTCTGGTTCGATATTGGGTTACTACAGTTCGAAGGACTCAAATGTCACGGTTCTTAATCTTGAGCCAAAGAGTCCAAATCCGGCAAATCGTTTTTGAAAACAGATTTTTGAAAGAAGTGCCAAACATGGACTGCTTTGCCAGATACAGAGTCGCCACCTAAATATTTTTTAATGGGAAATTTAGGAAACCCTGACTCGGTGCCAAAGGCCACGTGTCCGTCATTACCAAAGTTGCCTCGGCTCGGGAACTTGGGTACGATTTGGGAAGGTCACTTCGTGAGCACCCCCGCTCGCCCGGTCAAAGACCGGCCTCTACTAACCATGATATCTGTTTTTGAAAACATTGTGTGTTCTTATTCCGGTTATTAGCCTAGGTTACTATGTGATGCGCACAGCATACAAGTATAGACCGGGTCGTCTGTATTGGAACAAAACATTTCATGTTTGTTTGTTTGAAAATGGTTTGATGGTGCTACCCGCAGGTAGGCTAAGACGTGGATTTGCCACCCTCAGGTGGGCTTAGAAAACAGTGATTTTGCCACTATCTAGTGGGCTTAAAACAAACAGTCAATGCATTGTTCCAATCCAAATAACTCAACCTCCACCCACAGGCATTCAAGGCAGTTATATCACATAAGCAAATAGCCTCATGGCAAGCATGCTATTCATGGCAGTCACTCACACGCATGCAAGGATGCTAAAGCATAAAACTCACCGAGTACTCCAAGCCAAAACAGAAGCTCATTAGAAATCATGCATGATCCTAAATATGCTGAAATACCTAATG
Organism: Camellia granthamiana; assembly: GCA_036172215.1. Lineage (NCBI taxonomy): Eukaryota > Viridiplantae > Streptophyta > Magnoliopsida > Ericales > Theaceae > Camellia > Camellia granthamiana. The sequence continues at coordinate 77,041,395 of CM069908.1, read as the reverse complement.
CAACACATGCAAAATGCAACTATAGCAGGCTCGGCTATTCTAAACATGGCATATGGAATGCTACAACTAACACGTATTCAATTTGGAATTGAAATACAAATGCAGTTTGTATAATACGCCGAGCCCGGTGCATGCAAAATAGATGAATGATGCAAACATGCTGTCATACTGTATGCTAATTGAAATATGCCCTATATCTAACCATTGTAAGCAAGTAAATAAAAGGGAGAAAGACGTGGGGTTGGAAGACATACATCACACTCACCCACACTTATTACAATTATGCCCTCGCGCAGAGGGTCCAAATAAATATACAGTCCGAATAAAAGAATATTACAGTCCAAAATAATACAGATTCCTAATTAATTAACAAATTAACTAAGAAAACTGTAAAACTGGCATGCAAGCCAGGGGCTGCCTTGATTCTGATGAATGATGCATGCCGGGCTGCTTTGGCGCTGAAATCCACTGGGATGCCCCAATTAGCCTCTGTTTGCACCTGTTCTTGAAATGCGTGCCAAGCTCCGAAAAGTTGTTGATTCTTCATTTTGCTGCAACAGAGAGCAGGAAAGGGGCATAGCAATGTATTTCACAAATATATGCATGCCTCGATCCTCGTGCCACCAATCACGCATCTCGATGCATGATGGCCGAGGAGTCGGATTGCACAACTCAATATAGGATGAATGCGTATGAATGCTACAACAAAACCTAACTCCATCATGGGTAATCCGGAGTGTCGGTGACTTGGGAATTGAGACCCGTTCCGTCACTCGGGGTGCGAAACGTGCCTCGTTTCCCGTGCCCGGGCTAACTCCTATTCTGAACACGATGCAATATGCATGATATGCATGAAACACAGCTAACATATGACCTAGCATGCACAATGCTATGAAAATGAGATGCCTCGAAATGCGTGCATGCGGGCACGCAAACCGAGGCAATGATCCTAAGGCATGAAATGGCAATACGCAATGCAAATTGGACTTACACTAACACGAGTGGACCTCAGCCACACTCACATAAGAGGCCGATGGATGAAAATGAAGTGCCTCGAAATGCGTGCACCCGGGTACACAACCGAGGCAATGGCATACGCAATGCAATGGCATGGAAATATGATATGGGCTTACACTAACATGAGTGGACCTCAGCCACACTCACATAAGAGGCCGATGGATGAAAAGAAGTGCCTCGAAATGCGTGCACACGGGCACGCAAACTGAGGCAATGACATAAAGGCATGAAATGGCCTGAAATATGATATACAATGAGACTAAAATGAGATGTCTCGAAATGCGTGCCCACGGGCACGCAAACCGAGAAAATGGCATACGGAATGCAACAGGACTAAAATGAGATACGCAATGCAATATGGGCTTACACTAACATGAGAGAGCCTCAGCCACACTCACATAAGAGGCCGTGAGATGAAAATGAGATGCCTCGAAATGCGTGCACACGGGCACGCAAACCGAGGCAATGGCATACGCAATGCAATGAGACTAAAATGGCATATATAATGCAATATGGGCTTACACTAACATGGGAGAGCCTCAGCCGCACCCACACAAGAGGCCAATAGATGAAAATGAGATGCCTCGAAATGCGTGCACACGGGCACACAAACCGAGGCAATGGCATACAGGCATGAAATGGCATGGAATATGATACGCAAACATGCAAATGAATTTCAACAACTAAAAATGATGCAAAACAGCCCCGAATCATAGCAAAATTATACCCGATGCATGAAATAAGTCCCGAAATGTAATGGAATGGCCTACAGTTATGTCAAACATGCACAATATGGACATGAAGTGTAAAGACAGATGCTAGGCAGTCCCTAAACTAGCATTTTTCCAGTACAAAGCATGGCCAAACAACAATCATAGATGGGGCAAAAACAGTATGCAAAAATGGGGGGAAAAAGGGAAATAATGAAGCAAGTGGTATATGCAATGCTCAAACTGAAAAATACAGGTCTACAACACTGAAGAGGGACCAAAAATATGAACATTTACAGCTTATGGTAACCCCCAAAACAGTATACAAATATGGAAAACATAGCGCGTAGAATATGGGCCAAAAGAGGGGTATTGAAGTAGATGGTAAATGCAAAGCCCAAACAGAAAAATACCCTTCTACAACACTGAAGAGGGCATAAAATTATGAACATTTACAGTGGATGACATCCCCCAAAAAAGTATGCAAACATGCTAGAAATGCCATGCAAGATATAGGCCACAAGAGGGTATAACATGAAGTAGGCCAAACATTCATCAAACCAACAAGGACCTTTAATGAAATATGTCAAGAAGATCAAAATATGACTCTTTCCAGACCTGATGATGGCCGAAAACAGAAACTAGATAGGCTTAACAAAGCATGCAAAAATGGGGGTCAAAGAGAGGTATAATGACAAGTATAACATGGAGACCCCCAACAAAGTTTATCCCTTCTACAATGTTGTAGAGGGACCCAAAATAAGCCTACTCACAGTTCATGACATGCTCCAAAACAGATCACATGTAGGCCAAACAAATCATGCAAATTTACGGTAAATGTGAGAAATTATGAAGCAAGTGCATGATAGAGAGGCCAAACAGGGTTGAGCCCTTCTTCAATATTGAAGAGGGGATCAAAATAGGCCCACTCACAGTTTACATTATGCTCGAAGACAGATCACACATATGCCAAATATTCAATGCAAAATAATGGCATATAAGAGGATATTGAAACAAGTGCAAGATGGAGGGCTCAAACAGGGTTGAGCCCATGAACAAACATGAAGAATAGCTCAAAATAGACCTAGTCTCAGTTAAGGTCGGAGCCCAAAACCACAAGCAAATAGGGTAGAAAAATGATGCAAAAAAGTGCTAGAAAAGGGGAAATAGTGACTTACCCTTGAAGACTACACTTTGGTTGCTTCTTGGCTTGAATTTGTTACTCCTTAGCCTCTGAAAAACCTTCCCTCGCTGCTGGAATGGAAGTGGTGAAGGTAGTGCTTGGTGTTGATGAACAAATGAGGCCAAAACTTAAGGATTTTGGATGCAGGCCGGCCATGCCCTTTTGCTGCAAGTGGCCGGCCGGCCACCCCCCATGGCCGGCCGGCTAGGGGTCAAAAGGGTCACAAAGAATTACTGGCCGGCCACCAAAGGTTAGTGTCCTCCCATGTGTGTACAACAAGACCCTATGGTTGGAATCTGGCAACTCTGAACCAAGAGAGACAACAAGCAACTTTTAGAAGGGGTTCAAAAGGGTCAATTAGAGTTACTGGCCGGCCATGTGTTTTTAGGATCCTCCCAGGTCTCCTCAACACAAATATGTGGTTTTGGCTCGAAGAAAATGGCCCTAGGGTGTTCAACATTAGCCCGGAAGTGAGAAAAACGAGCGCCGGGGGGCGCTGGAAGAGCATAACTGGTTGTTTGAGACAATTACTGTCCTCCCACCCTTCAGTGATCTTCCTGGTGATAAAACAGAGGTACCTGCCAAAAATGAACAAAAACCAATGCAAAACGAATGCTCGGGGGCCAAAACACGCAGTTCGGGGTCCCGAAAACCGGCCGTTAAGCACCGAAAGTGGTGTTTGGCCACGAAGTGGGTATCTAAGACCCCAGTGTCCCTTGAAAGGGAGTAAATAAGATGTATGCCAAAAACCGGAGGAATCGGAGATGGTTAGACGGTCCCGAACCGAGGCACACGGCCTGACGGCTTCGAAAACCGGGAACCGGGCTCCGAAATGGGCAAAATGGCCTACGGGCACGAAATGTAGCCCACGGCCACAGAGAGATAGTCTACGGGACCTCTCCCTCCCCTCAGGAAAGAAGACGGAGAAAACCGAGTCTGGTTCGCAAACCGAGGCAAGGCATAGAAGAGGGTTCGAAAGTCCGGAGGCAGGGCGCACGGCCGCGACTCTGAGACTTCTGAACGAGCACAATACGCAACATCACCGAGTGCTCAATCGGTGACGTCTGAGTCTTAAGGTCGGTCAAAAATGGGGTGTCTACAGTTGCCCCTCTTTGACAGAACTCGGAAGTCAAGAAGTGACGGGAGTGAATGTCAAAGCCCAGAGACGACCCATTTTTGACAAGGTCGAAGACTTAGACAATCATACAAGGTAAACAGAGATATGTGTGCCCGCAGGCATGCCCGCGGGTAGGGGGGCAAAATGCAAAGCGACATGCACAGAGCCAAATGACCATGCAAATGCAGCAAGCTGTAATGAGGCAAGTATTCGCAAATAGATGCAACAATTTTAAGCAAGAATGCAAAGCAACAACTACATTTCATGCAGTTAGGAATGCGGAGAATCATTCGATTCTCGTCGCGTCTCACACGGAGAAGATACGATACCTGCGCGATTCGTCTGGTCGCACCAGCCTCAAATGAACTGTACATACAATATCGTGCCTGTAAAAGGGAGAAATTCAACAAGGACAATATGCTAAAAACATATATTCAATGCGATTCCTGTGATTCCGAAAGTTTGACACACGCAGTGTCGGCGAGTGAATGCATCGCAATGCAAGAAAGGAACACGCGTGACAACGCACGCTCAAACACAGAGGTATGGTACACTAAGAAATCATGCATGACGATGCAAAATGTTGACGAGAATGCAAGTTATATGCAAAACAATGCAAAATGAGCACGAATCAGGATGCTCGTTTGTTGCGAAACAATGAGCTGGGAAACGCGCATTTCGGCGAAGGCAACTTGATCGCGGCCTCTGATTCACCTCCCGGAGAGGTTACAACATGTTCAAAAAGGATACACCTTGATTTTGATGAGTAATGATGAGACACATGTCAGAAATTGTAGCTGAAGTTCGGGTGGAGCAGTTTCGCGCCAGAAAGTGCACTTTTCTTGAACTTTTTCAGGTCCCGGGAACTCCGATCTTCCTCAAAATTTGCAGAGAGCTAGGTGGGGGTGTGGGGAACACCACCAGCCAGGTGGTTGGCCTAGGGGAGGTCACCGGCCAGGGAAGAAAAAGCACATGGCCGGCCAGCCAGAAAAGGTGGCCGGCCGGCCACCTGTCCAAAAGCAGGGGCAATTTTGTCATTTTCCTCATTTCTATATATATCCTCATCCAATGCCTCCGAAATCACTTCCACAGTTTGTCTCAATATTTGGAAGATTTTCTCGGGAGTTGACTTTTGTTGACTTTTCCATTTCTCGAGAGTTGACTTTTGTTGACTTTTTCCAATTTTGGCTCATTTTGCTCATTTTTTGCTCCTTTTGCAGATTTCTTGAAATGGCGGGTGATTTTCCTCACGGTGGAGGCCCTCCAGGTGCCGGGGATGACTTTGATTTTATGACACTGCCCCCGAGAGTCCGCCCTTTTATTCCCGGGAGATACGCCCCACCGGTACATATGCTTCCGCGGGCCGTTTTTCGTCGTTTCACTGGGTTCAATGACCGGGCACCCAGGGATTTACTTCTGCGAGAGCCAGAGCAGCACCTCTCTCACGATGCACGAGAGGTATTTTACTTTATTTCCTGCATTTTTCTCGTATTTCGTGCCTTTGCCATGCTTGTATACACAGTTTTAGCTTACGACATAGTACTTTGTTTGCATTCTGAACATGTGACTTAAACACTTGAATTGCTAAACACACGGCTCATCGACTGATTGATTGTGAACGCACGGTACACATTAGTTAAGAATTGAACACACGGCTCAAATACTGGTTTGTCGAATACATAGCCCGAATTTGAAGGTGAGCACACCGCACACACTGATTAAGAGTAGAACACACAGTCCCGAACTCCGATTTTCTGAACACACAGTCCAAGTTGATGGTGAACACACAGCCCATATTGATTGAGAGTAGAACACGCGGTCCTAAACTCTGATTTTCTGAACACGTAGTCCAAGCACAGATTTACTGAACACGTAGCCCAGATTTGAAGCGAACACGCAGCCCACTGATTTTTCTGAAATTTGAACACGCAGCCCAAACACAGATTTACTGAACACGCAGCCCAGATTTGAAGCGAACACGCAGCCAACTGATTTTTCTGAAATTTGAACACGCAGCCCAAACACAGATTTACTGAACACGCAGCCCAGATTTGAAGCGAACACGCAGCCCACTGATTTAGAAATTTGAACACGCAGCCCAAATACTAATTTTTCTGAACACGCAGCCCAGGTAGAAGTGAACACGCAGCCCACTGATTTTTCTGAAATTTGAACACGCAGCCCAAACACAGATTTACTGAACATGCAGCCCAGATTTGAAGCGAACACGCAGCCCACTGATTTAGAAATTTGAACACGCAGCCCAAATACTAATTTTTCTGAACACGCAGCCCAGGTAGAAGTGAACACGCAGCCCACTGATTTTTCTGAAATTTGAACACGCAGCCCAAACACAGATTTACTGAACACGCAGCCCAGATTTGAAGCGAACACGCAGCCCACTGATTTAGAAATTTGAACACGTAGCCCAAATACTAATTTTTCTGAAATTTGAACACGCAGCCCAAACACAGATTTACTGAACACGCAGCCTAGATTTGAAGCGAACACGCAGCCCACTGATTTAGAAATTTGAACATGCAGCCCAAATACTAATTTTTCTGAACACGCAGCCCAGGTAGAAGTGAACACGCAGCCCACTGATTTTTCTGAAATTTGAAAACGAAGCCCAAACACAAATTTACTGAACACGTAGCCCAGATTTGAAGCGAACACGTAGCCCACTGATTTAGAAATTTGAACACGCAGCCCAAATACTAATTTTTCTAAACACGCAGCCCAGGTAGAAGTGAACACGCAGCCCACTGATTTTTCTGAAATTTGAACACGCAGCCCAAACACAGATTTACTGAACACGCAGCCCAGATTTGAAGCGAACACGCAGCCCACTGATTTAGAAATTTGATTTGATTTGCACACAGCTCATTCATTTCATTAGCACACAGCTCATTCATTTCATTAGCACACAGCTCATTTATTTCATCACTGACACATGTATTCATTCTGAATGCAGGTTGGCGATCGCACCGTGCGCGGATACGGCTCTACCACCGCGAAAGACTGGTACGCTGAGCTTCCAGAGGCTGTTCGGGATCTGGTTGATCTAGCAGGATTCGGAGCATTCTGCGTGGGATTATCACGCTGCCCTGCCAGCAGGACATTGTTAGCTGCCTTGGTGGAGAGATGGTGGGACACCACCAATTCTTTCCATTTTTCTGCCACCGGGGATATGACCATGACTCCGCTAGACTTTGCCGTACTCACCGGCCTAGACATAGGCGGTTGGCCCATTCCTTATGACGAGGATATGGGAGAGTGGGAGGCCGCATGGTTACATCTGTTGGGGGCCCGTCCACCTGTAGACAGAGCTTCCGGGAGAGTCCGGTACACTTGGTTCTCTTCCCATTTCCTGAGGCCGGAGATGGAGCCTGAGTCTCCTGGGGAGGTCGAGCAGTACGCCCGTGGCTTCCTTATGTTCCTCTTTGGCACCACTCTGTTTGCCGATAGGGGGAACACTGTTGGGTTGTATCTTCTGAGTGCCCTAGTGGACCTATCACAGGTCAGTCGGTACGACTGGGGTGGCGCCAGCCTGGCTACCCTCTATTGCTACATGAGCGCCACCTCCCGCGGGCAGGGAGACTTACTCGGCGGCTATTGGAGAGCCTGGGAGGTACGTTCTGTCCTATTGATTTACATTTCTGCTCCTCATTACTTGTTCATTGCACACACGGCGCACTTTGCACTCTGTATTCTGCCCTTGGCACTTTGTATTCACATTCTGTACTGTTTTTCTCAGCTATGGGTGTACGTATACTTTCCCACATTAGCCCCGGAGATGGAGGTGGCAGGACTCCTTATGACTCCGTTTTCACTGGTATTCGAGGGCGAGCACCGACCGAGACCTCGAGAGACTCTCTTCTACCTGCGACAGTATTTTGATACTGTGCGGGCGACAGAGGTATTTCAGAACCCTCAATCCCTTTTATTTTTATCTTTGACCTGCCCTGTATGTTCCTGATTTCTGATGGATCTGTGCACTGGTTATCCGCAGATTACTTGGCAGCCTTGGGCGGTCTTAGGTGATGGTCTCCGACATCAGTATCCCGGAGGATCGAGCAATTCCCAGTATAGGTTCCTACTCGAAGGACCTGTTGGTAGGGCATTGTTCCTAGGGGAACGCTTTCTGCGTCAGGTGTGGGGGTACGATTCTCAGGACCCTCCTGCTGTACCTCCAGCCACTATGCGGACTGCCGATAGACTCTCTGCCCAGGAGGTCATTAGTGACATGCAGGGCACCGATGCTTTGTTACATCTCATGGAGGGGGGCTACGCCACCTATCGTCGCATATATCTGATGCCCCCCTTGACGGGAGTGCGTGCTCCGTCACGGAGGCCTACTGATGTACCATCGTCGAGTCGGGCTCATACCACGGATATCCCCTCCTCTAGCAGAGCTGGTGCGTCTAGGGGGAGAGGTAGTTCGATTCCTCCGATCCCTCCGTCTCTTTATCATCCTGGGTGGCCAGACATGCCGACCGAGTTGACGAGTTGGCGATTCGGGACTCCTTACCAGGTCCCGCTAGAGCCTCCTCTTCCTGACCGCGGATATGTCAGAGATCCTGATTCACCCCCGATATGTTTTTCAGCTTTGATTCATCAGTTAGATATTTGGACGTTCATCCCTTTACTGATAGTTTTGCATTTGTATTTGCAGCCTCCAGTTGAGTACACGGATGAGCTACTTGGGATGCTAGCCACATTCGAGGGCATGATCCTACGGAGGGAGGCACAGCTGGCCATTATAGGCGTGCAGGTATTGTCCATCTTTCCTGTATTCAGCATACTCCTGATGACATACTGGTTTTGAACGTTCTGCTATATTGATAGGCTGTATAGAGCACATCTGACACACACCCCACTCGTATACTGTACTTGCATCTGCTTTTCATATTTAAACTGATGTATTGAACTCTTCATTTTCAGATGCCTCCTGTATATGCACCGTCGCAGACCAGGCCACCCGGGCCTTCTCAGGGAAGTCGAGGTACTGGGCCTGTTCGAGGTACTGGGCCATCTGGGCCTTTTCGGGGAGCTGGGCCATCTAGGCCTTTTCGAGGAGCTCGAGGAGCAGGGTCGTCTCGCAGACGCAGGGCACCCATTATTGAGGAGGAGGAGGAGGAGGAGGAGGTCGCAGACCGTGAGTCAGAGACATCTGCTGGGGAGGGAGGCTCTGGTCTTGGTTCCGGGAGTGGAGACCAGGCTGAGGGGGATCCGGAGGATGATAGCTCCGACCCGGATGGTGATGATGGTGCAGAGGTTATCCCGCAGAAGAGGATGAGAGGGCCCCCTCATTCCCGTTCCCGAGGACATTGATGCTATTTCCTGCTTTATTTTACTTTTTGCTAGTAGTTTGTAGCACTTTGCAGATTATTAGGCAGTTTTATTTCCTGTAAAACTCATACCTTTATTTGTTGTAAAACATGATGGAATGAAACAGCTTTTGAAAAGGATGTTTGTATTTGAAAGTCTTAGCATCGCATCGCGTCATTTTGCACAAAAATAAAATCGAATGAAATGTGCGCACTGTGTATTCACCGAGCCAGGTAATGAGTCGACACAACAAAACAAACAACTCAACTCGTTAAGAAAAGACAAGATCTTAACAAGTTTACAACTCGATAAGCAAAATACAACAATGTTAACGACTCGATAAACAAGACTTAACAAAATTGCGTAAACAAAAGAGTAACAACTCAAAACACCAAATGTGACAGCTCGACAAAACTTACAACTCGATAAACAAAATGACAACTCGATAAGCAAAACAATAACTCGATAAGCAAAACAACAACTCGATGGGCAAAACAAAGCGTACATTCAGATGATCTGGGTGACGGAATGCATCCGAAACTGAGAGAAACGGAGGCCTTTGACATTCCTGATGCATCGAGATGCCTCAAATTTCCTTCCGGAGGGTAAACAGGACCAATGAGCATGGTGGGCCCCACTTTGCTTTTGGAGAACCATAGGTGGCCGGCCTGCTAGAATAGGTGGCCGGTCGGCCACTTTTCTCTGCAGCCTCCAGAATTTTGACACTTGTCCCCTGAATAGTGTTTTCCCCTCTATAAAAGCTCCAACTTCGAGATTCACTCATTTCATCACCGCTTTGCACAAAGATGGAGGCATTTCTCTTAGAAAATCTCACATCTTGGATCTCTTCTCTAGATGGCTCGGAAAAGTTGAACTTCCGGGATTTCGGCTTGAATGCACTATTCACGCTGGGCCGGACTCCACTGCACTTTCCTTTCCTCCATGCGGCGGCGAGATTTTGGAACCCAGTGACGCACGTTTTCAGCTTCGGCGGTCAAGAGGTATGTCCCACTTTTGAAGATTTTCAAGTTTTGATGGAGTCTGAACATTCAGAAGAGATCTTGCCTCAGTCTCGTTTCGGCCACGCCCAAGCTTTAGGGCGGATGTGCGGTCTCAACGCGTATGATGCTCGATCCCTGATTTGTAACGGGAGGTTGGATATCCCGAGCCTGATTTACCGATTCTCCGACGCTGGTGACCGCGGTGACCATTATCGGCAAGGTTTTCGACAACATGCCCTCTGCTTGTGCATGCTATCTTATTTTCTGTTTGTCTCGGGCTCCGGGGGAGCTAACATCCGTTTGATTGAAGTTGCTCAAGGCTTGAGGGAAGGAAAGAGCTGTACTGCCATGACATTGGCTGAGACACTGCTGGGTTTGGATGCCTTCCACCGCCAGGAGACAACCAGGTTTGCGGGGAGCCCACTACTGTTGCAGGTAATGTTTCCCACCCAAGCTCACATATGTAGTTGCTCACATCGCTCGGCCCTCAGGCTCGGTTTTTCTCACAAAACCCTCATCTTACTTTTCTCTCATCGCACATCTCTCTATTCTTTATTCTCTCATTTTTCATCCCTCCCCAGATATGGTTAATGGATAAATTGCAAGTTGTGGACTCTTGCCCTGCTTACTCAGCCCGCGGCTACTTCTTTCGACAACGCCTGGTTGACGCCCTTGATGAGGGATGGTGGGTTGAATGGATGTGCAACTTGTCAGCTGAACGCATTGCTTGGCGCTGTCCTTGGCTTAACCTTCCGGCGATGAGCTATAGCATGTTCCAGGATACTGGGATCCGGTTGATTGGCCTGACCCATTGTGTATTCTATTTCCCATTCCGCATTCTGCGCCAGTTCGGCCATGATCAGGCTTGCCCTCCGGAGGGGATAGAGTATCCGGTCGCCTTCCCGATCCGAGGTGCACACCTCGCCCGACATACTACGGCTTGGAGGACTAGAGAGCTCCTGCCCCCCGCCCCTATTTTCAGTTGCACTTTGTCTGATGAGTGCTGGGATTGGCTCAATGAGGAGGCACAGATTGGGCCTAGGTCGGCATCGGAGGCTTCGACTAGCTCCGGGAGGGGGCGCAGGGACATCTGACCTGACTATGCCCCAGATTTATTGCTTTATTAGTACTTTCAAGTTTTCATTATGAGTGTAATAAAAAGCAACTTCAATTGTATGCAAGAGCAAGAGAACTTTGTTTTGAAATCAATGAAATTGAAGGTTGTGGTACTGAAAATTTCCCGTTTTGGTCCAAAAATGGTCTTAGTTGTGAAAAGATTAATTTGAACAAAGTCAACTTTTATTAAAACTTTTCAAAACTATTTTTGATATGGATCAGAACTGGACACGCCTGAGATCTGTCACTGAGACGCACAACCCCGAATCCTAGCAACTGGAAAGTTGCCCCTAGTCTGAAAGGTACCACAGCACCTCCTAGCAACGGAAAGTTGCCCCTAGTCTGAATAGCACTGCACCAGAGATTACGATGAATGCTGATGGATAAGGATGACTGAGATGATCAAAATAGACAAAGTTGATCGGGGAAAATGTTTATGGCTGAACTTCAGGATAAAGCTGCCTACGTATCCCAAAGATGGGAATCAAGCCTTACGTAGTTCAGGCTCAGGTTCGCTCGGGTATTTTTACTCTCCTTTTGCGCTCTAACTTTTGCCAAGGCCGCCCTTTGCGGGTTTTCAACCTTGCGAGCTCAGTTTTTATATTTTCAAATTTTTTGTGCTTTGAGTTTTGCCTAGGTCGCCCTTTCGGGTTTTCGGCCTAGCGAGCCTCTCAAGGATAGTATTTCTTCAACTTGTCCATGTTGACCGGTTGGGAAAACTCTAAGCCATCTAGATCCATCAGAACCACAACTCCACCTGACCAGATTGACTTAATGATGTAGGGACCAGTCCAATTAGGTCTGAACTTGCCCCTAGGGTCGTGGATGGGAGCTCGGTTGTCCTTGAGTACCAAATCTCCTTCCTTTAAATTCGTGGACTTAACCTTCTTGTTAAAAGCCCGGGCAATTCTGCGTTGATAACCTTGAATGTGGTACAGTGCTTTCAGTCTTCTCTCATCAAAGAGCATGAGTTCCTCGAATCTATTTTGCTGCCAATCCGCTTCGGCTATCTGGCATTCAGCCAATACTCGTAATGACGGAACCTCGATCTCAATAGGTAGAACGGCCTCCATCCCATAAACCAATGAATACGGAGTCGCCCCAGTTGAAGTTCTGATTGAAGTTCGGTAGCCCCACAGAGCAAACGGCAGCTTATCTGGCCAGTCCCGGTAGGTCTCCACCATCTTCTGCAATATACGCTTGATATTCTTGTTGGCGGCCTCAACCGCTCCATTGGTTTGCGGTCGATAGGTAGATGACTTGTGAAAAGCCACGTTGTATTTTTCCAACATGTCTATCACTTCCTTCTTGAAGTGGGAACCATTGTCTGAAATTATCTCATTTGGGACCCCGTAGCGACAGATGATGTTGTTTCTGATAAATTTTGCGACGTGAGAAGCCTTCAACACCGCATAAGATTGGGCCTCGACCCACTTTGTAAAATAATCTATTGCTACGAGGATGAACTCATGCCCATTCGACCCCTTTGGCGCGACAGCCCCGATTACATCAATTCCCCAGACTGAAAATGGCCATGGCGAAGTCATATTGTACAGCTTCGACGGCGGGATGTTCATGCGATTTGCATGGATCTGACATTTATGGCATCGCCGAACAAAACCAATACAATCCTCCTCCATAGTGGACCAGTAGTAACCTTGTCTGAGAATCTTCCGTGCTAGCATTACCCCATTCATATGTGCTCCACATTCCCCTCCATGGATGGCTTCCATTAGACTCTTTGACTCTTCGGCATCAACACACAGTTTATGCATTCCCAGATGACCTCTTCTATACAGCTTACCCCCACAGATGATGAACTGAACGACCAATCTTCTTATTGCCCTTTTGTCCTTGGCGTTTGCCCCTGGCGGGTATGCTTCCTTTTCCAAGAAATTCCAAATGTCGTAATACCAAGGGTGTTCATCCTGAACTTCACCTATGGCTGCAATCGACTCATAGGCTGGTGCAAATTTCTGGTCAATGATGACTGGACGCATCCGGACTCCACACGAGATGTCTATCATGGATGATAGAGTTGCTAAAGAGTCTGCGAACCTGTTGTTCTCTCTTAGTAGATGAGTAAAACTTAGCTTCTCAAACCGAGGAATTAGCAAATCCAAGGTTTGGTGATACATCATCATCTTTTCCTCTTTTACTTTCCAGTCTCCTTTAGCTTGAGACACAACGAGGTTCGAGTCCCCAATGACGTCCAGCCGTCTTGCCCCTAGTTCCAGGGCTGCTTCTAGGCCAGCAATGCACGCCTCATATTCTGCTTCATTGTTCGAGACTTTGAACCGGAGTTTGAAGGCTAGAGGGATACGGGAATTGTCGGGTGCTATCAGCAACACTCCTATCCCATACCCATGTTGATTTGATGCTCCGTCAAAGTACATCGTCCAAGTTCCATCGTCGATATGCAAAATGGCTTCATCTGGGAACAAATACTCCACTGCTTCATCCCCCTCAACCGGATGGTCGGCAAGGAACTCTGCTACTGCTCTTCCCTTCACTGACTTGCGTGTGACATACTTGAGGTCAAATTCAGAGAGCAATAGCAACCAACGAGCTAGCCTACCCGTAAGCGCTGGTTTCTCGAAAAGATATTTGATGGGATCGAGTCGTGAAACCAACATTACGGAGTGAGCTAACAAGTAGTGCCGCAGCTTCCTGGTAGCCCATACCAGAGCTAAGCAAGCCTTTTCCAGCGGTGTATATCGGGTCTCATATTCCAGCATTTTCTTGCTTAAATAGTAGATGGCTTTCTCCACCTTGTCTTCTGATTCTTGAGCAAGCATGCAGCCCATCGTGGTCTCAGTCACTGATAGGTACATAATCAACGGTTTCCCTGGTTCTGGTGGTGATAAAACGGGCGGGTTCTGTAGATACTCCTTAATCTGCTCAAACGCAGCTTGACATCGGCCGTCCCATTGGAACTTCTTTCCTTTCTTCAGGAGACCAAAAAGTGGTTCGCAAGTCAAGGTTAATTTTGAGATAAACCGTCTTATGAATTGCACTTTACCCAGAAAGCCTCTCACCTCCTTTTCAGTCCTCGGTGGGGGCATTTCTAGGATGGCCTTGATTTTGGAAGGGTCGACTTCGATGCCCCTTTGTGTAATCAGAAACCCCAGCATTTTTCCCGCTGTAACACCAAACGTACATTTTTTAGGGTTCAACCGCAACCGGAATTCCCTGATCCTTTGGAAAAACTTATGCAAGGCGGTGTAGTGGCCCTTTCTTTCTTTGGACTTGACAATCATGTCGTCCACATACACCTCAACCTCTTTGTGGATCATATCATGTAATATTGTGGTCGCAGCCCGTTGATAAGTAGCTCCAGCGTTCTTCAACCCAAACGGCATTACCCTGTAGCAGTATGTCCCCCACGGGGTGGTGAATGCAGTCTTTTCCCTGTCTTCTGGTGCCATCACTATCTGGTTGTATCCTGAGAAGCCATCCATAAATGAGAGCAATGCATGCCCTGCCGTGAAATCTACCAACTCATCGATGTGCGGTAAGGGGAAGTCGTCCTTCGGACTAGCTCTGTTCAAATCCCTGAAGTCTACACACACCCGGATCCTGCCATCTTTCTTCGGCACCGGAACAATGTTAGCCAACCAAGTTGGATACTCAGATACCAGCAGGAAGCCTGCGTCGATTTGCTTGGTGACCTCTTCCTTAATCTTGAGAGCCCAGTCCGGGCGGATCCTTCTGAGTTTCTGTTTGACAGGTCGAGCCTCGGGGTCAAGGGGGATCCGATGCTGTACAATCTCAGGATCGATTCCAGGCATGTCTTCGTAGGACCACGCGAAAACATCTTTGAAATCTTTTAATAAAGCGACTAGTCGCTCACGTTCCTCCGAAGACAACGTGGACCCGATCTGGACCAGCTGCGGGTCCTCCTCAGTACCAATGTTCACGGTAATGATTTTATCCATTAATGGTTTAACAAATCTCTCTTGCTCTTGCTCAATTAAACGTTGTAAAACCGAAGGAACTTCGTCCTCTTCGTTTTCATCAAAATTTTGAAAGTCTGAATTAATGCAATAAATTAGGGGCACAGAAAAGTACTCGAAAACCACAGATAGTTCATTCTCATTAGGCACTGCCAGATCATCCAATTCATCGGTTACAACAGACTCAAATGAAAAGGAAAAAGACGACCTAGACAGGACTGTGGCATCCGGGTTAACCTCCCCAGGAGTACCAGACTCAGACTCAGTCGAGCTGGAACTTGATTCCGACTCACAAGACTCGGTGGAATCAGATTCCAGCTCACTACCTGACCCGGTGCTGCTGGACAAAAATCCCTCCTCGTACTGCCAAGTGAGAGAGGGTGCGATAGATGCATCCAAGATAGCTGCTGGTTGGCTCGCGGCCGTTTCATCCCCAATCATGGAAACCAAGGAGTTATCCCCCAAGCACTTATGGTCGATCGGAGGATCAGAAAGTAGACATGCCAGCGCTACCTCCATTTCAAATTCTGCGCCCTCAGGATCCACTGCTCTGTTCTGCTC
Source organism: Camellia granthamiana (assembly GCA_036172215.1). Classification (NCBI taxonomy): domain Eukaryota; kingdom Viridiplantae; phylum Streptophyta; class Magnoliopsida; order Ericales; family Theaceae; genus Camellia; species Camellia granthamiana. The sequence goes on along the minus strand of CM069908.1, from coordinate 77,025,403 downwards.
AACCTCAGTTGATGGGTCTGTCTGCTCTGCGGCAACATCCTTCCCGGGTAGTTGCAGGTCGAAAAAGATCTCAAAACCGGGCACGCGCTTCTTCTCCGCATTTATCCACGGTTCTGGGAAGCCGCAAAATGGAAAATCCTCCCCCTCCCGGACGAAGCGTCCGTTCAGGGTACCCTGAATGGGCCTGTGCATCAAGTCGACTGGCTTCCCAGCCTGCTTTGCTCTTGCTCTTCCGGCCATTTCTTTCCCTTTCCTCACCCAGTCCTCTTTGGTGGGCAGATAACCCAGTCCAAAGGTATGCGGGTTGTGTGGCACTTCGGCCAACGCAGCGACTCCTTTCCTGCCGCTCTTTCCCAATCCCATCCCGGGAATATGTTGTAGCTTGTTCATGAGGTAAACGGATTGAGCACTGACATACATACCTTCATTCACAGCCATGATGTTTTGCACAACCCGGGCCTCGGCCAGAGTAAATGCTGATATAAACACGTCCTCCATGCCGTGCTCTATTTCTAGGACTGGTGTAGACACCTCCGGAGGGGGATGGATCGATGAATTCCCGAACACAATGGCTACTCCCTTTCCATAGGGGTATTTCACCATCTGATGCAGAGTGGACGAGACGGCCTTCACCTGGTGTAACCACGGTCGCCCCAAAAGCAGATTGAAAGTTGCGGGGACCTCCAAGACATGGAAATCTATCTCGTGTTGCCCAAGTCCAACCTTTGTCTGAATCTTGACGGTCCCCATCACCTCTCGGCTTGTATTATCGTATGCTTTGATCACCTGAGTTGTCGGGATGAAGTCCGCGGGCTTCAACCCGATTGCATACGCTGTTCTGGCTAGGCAGACGTTGATAGCAGACCCGGTATCAACAAGTACCACCGGTATCCACTTGTCTCTACATTCCACGGAAATGTAGAGAGGTTTGTTATGATTCACACCCTCAGGTGGCAGTTCCTTGTCTGAAAAGGTTAAAGCCGGGGAACCTCCTCCCGGAAAAACCAGCCCAACCAGCTGCTCTGGTGTAGTATCGATGGAGAGCTTGGCCTTGTCCATGGCAGATAGGACAGCCTGTCTGTGTACCCGTGAAGCCATAAGCAGTCCCCAGATGGAGATGTCTGCTTGTATCTTCTTTAATTGCCTCAGCACAACTTCTTCTTCAATCTGTTTCTCAGCTTCCTTGTCTTTACCAGATGCTTCTGGTTGGTCTAGGTGCGGGGGCTTGAAGTACCGCCCACTCCTGGTCATGTGGTCCACCTCATCGAGGTACCAGGTGCTGTCTGGTTGATTTACTCCCCAATCTTCGTCTGTGTGGGCAAGACATAAGTCGTCGTCTTCCCACCACATCCCGTTAGCATCCAAAAGACACCTGTCTGGTTCTGGCAGATGTGTACTCTCAGTACCTTCATCCCATATGCTCACAGCATTGTCCGTTCTTGTGCCCACAGCACTCTCAGCCCCTTCGTGGGCTTTTGCCTTTCTAATTCTCTCGGAATCCCAAAACTTCTCATGTCCTGTCTGCGTTGCTGCAGTTTGTTGTTCTATTGTCTTTGCATCCATAATGCTTAAGTCCCGAGCGGAATTCTTTGTACCGGCGCTCTCCGGCAATCCGTTCTGACTCTCGGCCCTTCCGGCCACAGTTGATACCCTCGCCCCTGCCGGGCTCTGCTCTGGCTGAAACTCCACAATATCAGGCTGATCATCTAACCACCCGGTGGCCTCCGCCGACTCCTCATATTCAAACCAGTTGATTGTTGCATCTCCTGATTCTTGGTCAGTGAAGAACTGGAGGTTGGCGAAGTCCTCCTCCACTGTTACTAGATCATCTGCCCCCTGTTCAAGTCTGTCCCCCTAAATCATGCACAGTTCAGCTTTTTCTGGCAACCCCACACTCAGCTCAGACCGGCCCACTGATAAGATGTATTCGCTCGGATCATAGGCTCCCCCAGCATGATTCCCGGGCTGTTCCATCCCAGACTCAGCAACTCTGTTCTCCTCTGAAACCCGCCTTATTCCGTCTTCAGTGGTCACCACCTTTGACTCGGATTGGGTTGTGAAGGTGTCCAACATGCACAAGTCAATGCAGTCGAGAAGGATCACCTCCGGCTTGGGTAGGTGGGAGGGAGTAATGTAGATACTAGGATCGTAGGATACGTCCCCAGTTTGGATGAGATTGACTCTTTTGGGTGGTGGATCTTGGTTATGGATAGGGAGTGGGTTGGTTGTGACGTTGGGTCTTTCGGGAGGTAGAATAATATTTTTGTCGATGAGGTCCTGAACCTCGTGATGCAGCCTGAAACAATGGTCGGTATCATGACCATGCTGCTGGTGGTAGGCACAGTATTTGGCTGGGTTGCGAGAGGGGGGAGTGGATTTGGTGGCGGCCTCGGCTCCAGGGGTTTTAGATGTCCCTTTCTAATCAAGACCCCCAGAACCTTGGACAAAGGCATGTATAGTGGAGTAAAGGTTCTTTGGCCTCTGGGTTGGAATCTCGGGGCTTGGGTACTGCTCCCGGATGTACTGGAAAAGGGGGTGGCCGCCATAGGCTTTGGCTGGGGAGGGGGATTGGTGGTGACCATACTGACCTCCGAAGTCCTTGTGTTTGCAGCGCCACTCGGGCCTGCGTTGTTATTGCGGTTGAACGTCCTCCGAGGTTGCTCCCGGTCCTGGTCAATCAGACCTTGCTTCATCGCATCCTCGATCTGTACCCCCATCTCGTGTAAGTCTGAGAAGGTGGGAAAGGGGAGTACGATCATCTTCTGCATGAGTTTTGGTTGGAGATTGCGCACAATCATCCTAATTTGATCTTTGTCTGTAGGCCTCAAGGTCATCATCGATGCCTTTGCCCTCCATCGAGTTACGAAGTCTGAGAAAGTCTCCTTGGCCTCTTGCCTCGTCGTTTCAAGATCGCGAGTTGTAATCTCGATCTGTGTATTGTACGAGTACTGTGCAACGAAGGCCTCAGCCATCTCATCCCAGTTTCTCTTCACGTCATCTTCTAGCTTCGTGTACCAAATGGCTGCCACACCCGACAAAGTTCGGCCAAACAGGGAAAGCTTTTGTGGTCGGGTTAGGCCCATTGGCCGCAGGATGTCTGAGAATAGCCGAAGATGGACCATGGGGTCTCCGGATCCGTCGAAACGGTCAATTTGCGGCATCTTGAATCTGTCTGGCAATGTTACGGCCACGTCGGTGCACCCATCTTCGATGTCTGGGATGGCCTTCACCCCCTGGGACTTCTTAAAAAGCTTCTCCAGTTTGCTCAATTTCAGAGCTGTGTGGTCTACTTCGAACTCGAATGGAGAGTTCGGATGGTTGGCAGGTGTATGAGTCTTGGACAGTTGAGGCAGAAGCAGGGGCGGAGCCAACCCCGTTGGATGGCCTGTGTCCTCTTGAATATTCTGGACATTGGGTAGGGTGTTCTGGGTGTTCAGGGGGGTATTCTGGGGATTTGGCAGGGCATTTTGACCAGTGGATGCCTGCTCGGGTAACGGAGCTCCGAGTGAAGGAGGAGCTGGGTGTGAGGTTGATGTTCCGGTTTGCTGCTGGAGCCTAGTAATGAGCTCAGCCTGTTGGGCCATGACTATGGCCTGTTGCTTAGAAAATTCCGCTTGGCGGATGGCATCCTCTTGCATCTGTTTCATGCTCTCGTGCATTTGGCGCATCATCGCCTCCATCCCTGATGTATTCTGCTGTTCCATCTTAATGACCGGTAAATGTACCTCTATGGCAGACACAGAAATCTCAACCTGACTGCTTACTGTCAAAGTAGCCCTCTGTTCCGGTAATCCCTGTTCTGACACACTACGCCTCCTCGGCCTTCTTCTGATAACTGAGGGTAGATATCACAAGTTCGAGTCAAGTTCTCTAAATCCCCAGCAGAGTCGCCAGAAACTGTAGACGTCCCCGAACGCATCCGGGGGTAGGAGTGCGAGTCCCCCCCCGTTCTGGTTCGATATTGGGTTACTACAGTTCGAAGGACTCAAATGTCACGGTTCTTAATCTTGAGCCAAAGAGTCCAAATCCGGCAAATCGTTTTTGAAAACAGATTTTTGAAAGAAGTGCCAAACATGGACTGCTTTGCCAGATACAGAGTCGCCACCTAAATATTTTTTAATGGGAAATTTAGGAAACCCTGACTCGGTGCCAAAGGCCACGTGTCTGTCATCACCAAAGTTGCCTCGGCTCGGGAACTTGGGTACGATTGGGGAAGGTCACTTCGTGAGCACCCCCGCTCGCCCGGTCAAAGACCGGCCTCTACTAACCATGATATCTGTTTTTGAAAACATTGTGTGTTCTTATTCCGGTTATTAGCCTAGGTTACTATGTGATGCGCACAGCATACAAGTATAGACCAGGTCGTCTGTATTGGAACAAAACATTTCATGTTTGTTAGTTTGAAAATGGTTTGATGGTGCTACCCGCAGGTAGGCTAAGACATGGATTTGCCACCCTCAGGTGGGCTTAGAAAACAGTGATTTTGCCACTATCTAGTGGGCTTAAAACAAACAGTCAATGCATTGTTCTAATCCAAATAACTCAACCTCCACCCACAAGCATTCAAGGCAGTTATATCACATAAGCAAATAGCCTCATGGCAAGCATGCTATTCATGGCAGTCACTCACACGCATGCAAGGATGCTAAAGCATAAACTCACCGAGTACTCCAAGCCAAAACAGAAGCTCATTAGAAATCATGCATGATCCTAAATATGCTGAAATGCCTAATGCAACACATGCAAAATGCAACTATAGCAGGCTCGGCTATTCTAAACATGGCATATGAAATGCTACAACTAACACGTATTCAATTTGGAATTGAAATACAAATGCAGTTTGTATGATGCGCCGAGCCCGGTGCATGCAAAACAGATGAATGATGCAAACATGCTGTCATACTGTATGCTAATTGAAATATGCCCTATATCTAACCATTGTAAACAGGTAAATAAAAGGGAGAAAGACGTGGGGTTGGAAGACATACATCACACTCACCCACACTTATTACAATTATGCCCTCGCGCAGAGGGTCCAAATAAATATACAGTCCGAATAAAAGAATATTACAGTCCAAAATAATACAGATTCCTAATTAATTAACAAATTAACTAAGAAAACTGTAAAACTGGCATGCAAGCCAGGGGCTGCCTTGATTCTGATGAATGATGCATGCCGGGCTGCTTTGGCGCTGAAATCCACTGGGATGCCCCAATTAGCCTCTGTTTGCACCTGTTCTTGAAATGCGTGCCAAGCTCCGAAAAGTTGCTGATTCTTCATTTTGCTGCAACAGAGAGCAGGAAAGGGGCATAGCAATGTATTTCACAAATATATGCATGCCTCGATCCTCATGCCACCAATCACGCATCTCGATGCATGATGGCCGAGGAGTCGGAGTGCACAACTCAATATAGGATGAATGCGTATGAATGCTACAACAAAACCTAACTCCATCATGGGTAATCCGGAGTGTCGGTGACTTGGGAATTAAGACTCGTTCTGTCACTCGGGGTGCGAAACGTGCCTCGTTTCCCGTGCCAGGGCTAACTTCTATTCCGAACACGATGCAATATGCATGATATGCATGAAACGTAGCTAACATATGACCTAGCATGCACAATGCTATGAAAATGAGATGCCTCAAAATGCGTGCACGCGGATACGTAAACCGAGGCAATGATCCTAAGGCATGAAATGGCAATACGCAATGCAAATTGGACTTACACTAACACGAGTGGACCTCAGCCACACTCACATAAGAGGCCGATGGATGAAAATGAAGTGCCTCAAAATGCGTGCACCCGGGCACGCAACCGAGGCAATGGCATACGCAATGCAATGGCATGGAAATATGATATGGGCTTACACTAACATGAGTGGACCTCAGCCACACTCACATAAGAGGCCGATGGATGAAAAGAAGTGCCTCGAAATGCGTGCACACGGGCACGCAAACTGAGGCAATGACATAAAGGCATGAAATGGCCTGAAATATGATATACAATGAGACTAAAATGAGATGTCTCGAAATGCGTGTCCACGGGCACGCAAACCGAGAAAATGGCATACGGAATGCAACAGGACTAAAATGAGATACGCAATGCAATATGGGCTTACACTAACATGAGAGAGCCTCAGCCACACTCACATAAGAGGCCGTGAGATGAAAATGAGATGCCTCGAAATGCGTGCACACGGGCACGCAAACCGAGGCAATGGCATACGCAATGCAATGAGACTAAAATGGCATATATAATGCAATATGGGCTTACACTAACATGGGAGAGCCTCAGCCGCACCCACACAAGAGGCCAATAGATGAAAATGAGATGCCTCGAAATGCATGCACACGGGCACGCAAACCGAGACAATGGCATACAGGCATGAAATGGCATGGAATATGATACGCAAACATGCAAATGAATTTCAACAACTAAAAATGATGCAAAACAGCCCCGAATCATAGCAAAATTATACCCGATGCCTGAAATAAGTCCTGAAATGTAATGGAATGGCCTACAGCTATGTCAAACATGCACAATATGGACATGAAGTGTAAAGACAGATGCTAGGCAGTCCCTAAACTAGCATTTTTTCAGTACAAAGCATGGCCAAACAACAATCATAGATGGGGCAAAAACAGTATGCAAAAATGGGGGGAAAAAGGGAAATCATGAAGCAAGTGGTATATGCAATGCTCAAACTGAAAAATGCAGGTCTACAACACTGAAGAGGGACCAAAAATATGAACATTTACAGCTTATGGTAACCCCCAAAACAGTATACAAATATGGCAAACATAGCGCGTAGAATATGGGCCAAAAGAGGGGTATTGAAGTAGATTGTAAATGCAAAGTCCAAACAGAAAAATTCCCTTCTACAACACTGAAGAAGGCCTAAAAATATGAACATTTACAGTGGATGACATCCCCCAAAACAGTATGAAAACATGCTAGAAATGCCATGCAAGATATAGGCCACAAGAGGGTATAACATGAAGTAGGCCAAACATTCATCAAACCAACAAGGACCTTTAATGAAATATGTCAAGAAGATCAAAATATGACTCTTTCCAGACCTGATGATGGCCGAAAACAGAAACTAGATAGGCTTAACAAAGCATGCAAAAATGGGGGTCAAAGAGAGGTATAATGACAAGTATAACATGGAGACCCCCAACAAAGTTTATCCCTTCTATAATGTTGTAGAGGGACCCAAAATAAGCCTACTCACAGTTCATGACATGCTCCAAAACAGATCACATGTAGGCCAAACAAATCATGCAAATTTACGGTAAATGTGAGAAATTATGAAGCAAGTGCATGATAGAGAGGCCAAACATGGTTGAGCCCTTCTTCAATATTGAATAGGGTCTCAAAATAGGCCCACTCACAGTTTACATTATGCTCGAAGACAGATCACACATATGCCAAATATTCAATGCAAAATAATGGCATATAAGAGGATATTGAAACAAGTGCAAGATGGAGGGCTCAAACAGGGTTGAGCCCATGAACAAACATGAAGAATAGCTCAAAATAGACCTAGTCTCAGTTAAGGTCGGAGCCCAAAACCACAAGCAAATAGGGTAGAAAAATGATGCAAAAAAGTGCTAGAAAAGGGGAAATAGTGACTTACCCTTGAAGACTACACTTTGGTTGCTTCTTGGCTTGAATTTGTTGCTCCTTAGCCTCTGAAAAACCTTCCCTTGCTGCTGGAATGGAAGTGGTGAAGGTAGTGCTTGGTGTTGATGAACAAATGAGGCCAAAACTTAAGGATTTTGGATGCAGGCCGGCCATGCCCTTTTGCTGCAAGTGGCCGGCCGGCCACCCCCCATGGCCGGCCGGCTAGGGGTCAAAAGGGTCACAAAGAATTACTGGCCGGCCACCAAAGGTTAGTGTCCTCCCATGTGTGTACAACAAGACCCTATGGTTGGAATCTGGCAACTCTGAACCAAGAGAGACAACAAGCCACTTTTAGAAGGGGTTCAAAAGGGTCAATTAGAGTTACTGGCCGGCCATGTGTTTTTAGGATCCTCCCAGGTCTCCTCAACACAAATATGTGGTTTTGGCTCGAAGAAAATGGCCCTAGGGTGTTCAACATTAGCCCGGAAGTGAGAAAAACGGGCGCCGAGGGGCGCTGGAGGAGCATAACTGGTTGTTTGAGACAATTACTGTCCTCCCACCCTTCAGTGATCTTCCTGGTGATAAAACAGAGGTACCTGCCAAAAATGAACAAAAACCAATGCAAAACGAATGCTCGGGGGGCCAAAACACGCAGTTCGGGGTCCCGAAAACCGGCCGTTAAGCACCGAAAGTGGTGTTTGGCCACGAAGTGGGTATCTAAGACCCCAGTGTCCCTTGAAAGGGAGTAAATAAGATGTATGCCAAAAACCGGAGGAATCGGAGATGGTTAGACGGTCCCGAACCGAGGCGCACGGCCTGACGGCTTCGAAAACCGGGAACCGGGCTCCGAAATGGGCAAAATGGCCTACGGGCACGAAATGTAGCCCACGGCCACAGAGAGATAGTCTACGGGACCTCTCCCTCCCCTCAGGAAAGAAGACGGAGAAAACCGAGTCTGGTTCGCAAACCGAGGCAAGGCATAGAAGAGGGTTCGGAAGTCCGGAGGCAGGGCGCACGGCCGCGACTCTGAGACTTCTGAACGAGCACAATACGCAACATCACCGAGCGCTCAATCGGTGACGTCTGAGTCTTAAGGTCGGTCAAAAATGGGGTGTCTACACATACATCATTAGTAATTTTTATTTTTTATTTTTATAATAGAATGTACATATTTATGCATATTTAATAGCTTTGAAAAAATAGATTAAATGTAATATATTTTTTTATAGTGTTGTAATTGTTAATGCATATGTGATATTCTCAGATATATTAGATATTGATTTCCTAGATATATTTAGGAATAGCCATAGTTAGGTTTATTGTAGGATACTCTTTCTCATAATTAAAATTCTAGTAGGATACTCTTTCTCAGCCTATATAGACAGGCCTTCTATTGTATAGGATTAATTCATTGAATACAATACATATTATTTCCCCCTCCCTCTCTCTCTCTCTCTCTCTCTCTCTCTCTCTACTATTCTAACATGGTATCAGAGCTATAGGTTAAACTCTTGGTGTTCTTCATTGTAACACTTGGATGTTTTAATATATTGGAAGGTGTATTTAATCACTTTATTTTCTTTTTGGGAGTCTTTGAAGTTGTTGTATATTGGTTTTGGAGGAATATAATTCCATTTAGACTTGTTGGGTTTGTTCAGTCACGCTTGTTTGGGTTGAAAAGTTCGTTGGGAACTTAGAAATTCTGTTTTGGGGTTGACACCAGTCCTCCCAAGGGTCAACCCTTACCTGTTGTTGTGTTCTGGAAGTGTTACTAGAATTTAGTGTCGACACCAGCTTTGGTGGTGTCGACACCTGAATTTTGTTGTTAGCCTCAAGAGTCGACACTAGTTTGGGAAGGGTTGACCCTTGTATACTGCAGAATGTGGGTATTAGTTGCTGGAATTTAGTGTCGACACCTTGCCTACTGACAGCATTGTCATTTCTTCCTGAAGCGTCGACACCACCACACTAGGGGTCAACCCTTGCATGTCTTTTTTTAGAATTTTGAGTCCGAATGGGCCCAACTTGTGGGGGGTTTGGACTAATCCTTTTCATTGACCTTAAGGCTATTTTCTACTACTATAAATAAACCCAAACCACTTCTCTTTCATTATTTTTCCTCTCAAACCATAAGTCTCTCTTCTTTCTCTCTAAACTCAACTTTTCCCACTTGGATCCTTAGATCTACTCCTCTAGAAGCATCTTTTCACCTGGGTCCTTTAAGGAAGATTGTAGATCTTGTCAAGGGCTTTCTATTGATCCGAGTAGTTCGTGGCTTCGTCGACTTTGGGTTTTCCGAGTTTTCTTCTTCACAACTTGAGGTAGGAATGCTTTTACCCTAGTATTTATTTGCTTTAAAGAGATTTTATGGTGTGGTTGTGACTTATGGGCTAATTTGAAGATATTGTTGGATGAATCCCATGTTTTACTTAAATAAACCATTTTACTTGACTCTTGCTTGAAATTTCTTTACTCTCTCTTTTCAAAACATGTATATAAATGTTGTTAAAACCAATATCTATGATGAAGGAGACAAAACCCCAAATTTGGTACAACCCTAAATTATTAATTTGAATAAAAAACACCAAATTGAATGAAGTTCCCTCTACTTCATGAAATGTTGTAAATAATAAAGGGATGAAAGATGTGGATGTTGATATGGAAAAGGAAGTGTGGTTTGTTGGATGTTATTTTTTTTTTGAATGTTGTGTTGTATTCCATTCTTTGGTAACGTTGGATGCTTTTGGATGTAACAAAATGTGATTGAATTGTTAATTGTGCATGAGTTCGGGTAAAAGTCGGTTTCAAGAAAATGTGTTGTTGTGTTGGTATGCACGCAGGGAGTTTAAAAGGTGCCCAAATGCCCTGTCTAGGCTTATTGTTGGACGAATGTGGGAAAAATATTTTTGGGTGTCCACACAATCCCGCCATATAATAGCCAGCAAAAGTGGAAAAATGGATAGTTTTCTTTGGATGCCCACTCGCTGCCGTATAATAGCTGGCAAATGTGGGGGCAGTTTTTAAACAAAAGCAAAAGGTGTCATGAATTGGACTCTTACAGATGGACTAGTACTCATGGCTTGCTTTCTATGGTTGTGAATGTTTAATTGTTGTACTTGATGACATGAATAGTAATAGTCACTATTTAGTTATTGTGAATCTATATGATAGTTAAAGATTACATGTGAAGATAAATTTCTTTGTAAAGTTTTACGGCAAGGATACTATAATCTTATTTAAAGGATTAAATACTTTGTTAAATGTATTCCTACTGGGCATATAGCTCAACCCTATCTTAATTTTCAGGAGTTGACGAAATATCATCTCACTGACGGATTGGAACAAACAATAGCTTCTTTGGAAGAAAGTTGATTCATGGGTGTTTTGTTATTTTGAATATGGGATTTTTGTAACAATACTATCAACTTTATTTTGTTGTTATTGTGTGCCCTAGGGCCTTACATTTTGTAAGGCCATTTAGTTCATTGAACTGGAATGCAATCCCGAATGTTGTGGGAATGTACATGATGATTTTTAATCTCTTAACGCTTAATCAATGAGATAGATGACTTTTTGGATATATTATTGTGTTGGTTTTGGCATGCTTTTACGAGAAATTCAGGGCGTTACCTTCATCTTATCGGCAGGCGGCCGCCTTGCCTTGGCTGCCCGTCGTACCTCTACTTATTCCTTTGTCATATTTTCATGGTGATTCCTTCCTTTGTCCACTAATTTATTCCTATCTCAAATATCTCTATCATAATTTTTTTTTTTTTTTTTTTGCTCACAATCCACTTTTTTGTGTGTTTCTGCTCCACTTTGTATTTCCCTCTGTTTCAACCTCAAATAAGTTTCTATCTTTAAACCTATTTGAGTTTGAGGGGGAGTATTATACCTATATCATGGTGAGCATGGTTATACACCATGCGAACCACCCAAGCCACCCATGGTTATACACCATGCAAATCACCCGAGCCGCCCCTTTTGGCGCACCACCCAAGACGCCCCATCTGGTACACAATCCAAGCTGTCCCTTGGCGCACTCAGTTATCTGTTGCCATCATTGTTTAGCACCACATCATAAGTTATGTATGTGCTACGCTTGTTGGTTCAACATCCAGTTCTCTACATCAGTTCAGCATAACCCCCTTAAACTGTCCCGACATTGATTTCGGTTAGCTCCTACATCGGTTCAGCATGACCCCTTTAAACTGTCCCGACATTGATTCCGGTTAGCTCTTACAACGATCCGACATGATCTTAAACTGTCCTGCCATTAATTCTGATTAGCTCCTACATCGATCCAGCATGACCCCTTTAAACTGTCCCGACATTAATTCCGGTTAGCTCCTACAACGGTTCGGCATGACCTTAAATTGTCCCAACATTGATTCTCTTTAACTCCTATAACGGTCCGACATGACCTTAAACTATCCCTTCCAGTCAGTTCCCACAAACGGTCCAGCACGACCTTAAACTGTTCCGATATTAGTTTCGGTTAGTTTCTACAACGGTCCGGTATGACCTTAAATTGTCCCGACATTAGTTTCGGCCAGTTCCTACAATGGTCCAACACGACCATAAACTGTCTCCCAGCATTAGCTCCGGCCTCTGATATATCTCAAGCGCCCTTACGCTCCCATTTGGACTTTGCAATCTATTTACCTTTTATTTTATTTAGTTTTATTTCATATTTTAGTTTATCTATCCAAACTCAAGATGTTTATCCTCCTTGATTTTGAGGAGGGATGTTAATGTATATGTGGTATTCTTAGATATATTAGGTATTGATTTCCTAAATATATTTAAGAATAGCCATAGTTAGGTTTCTTGTAAAATACTCTTTCTCATAGTTGGGTTTCTAGTAGGATACTCTTTTTCAACCTATATATATATAGGCCTTTTATTGTATATGATTAATTCATTGAATACAATACATATTATTTCCTCTTTTATCTCTCTCTACTATTCTAACAGCAATTATGGCTGTAACTTCACTTTAATCTAGACAATTGTAGATATTTTTATAATATTTTTACACAAAATTAAATAAAAATCAATTCAAACAAAATATCACTTCAATTCAAACAATGAATTGATATTTTTAAACAAAATCAACTGCAGATAAAAATGTTAAAGTGAAGTCATAAAAATATTAAAGAACAAATTATCAGGTATTTTTGAAGTAATGCTCTACATCAATTATCAATTAACACATACCATGATGTCACAAAATATTAAAAATAAAAAAGAGTAGTGATATACAAACATAAAAACAATACAAAAAAATTATTAATAATGATTTGGTTGGGTTTTGATCTATCACTTTACAATAAAGAGTCCATTGACATGTTTTTTTATTGACACTATCACATCGTTTTAGGATAAAATTTTGCATAAATATTCTAGTGAAAATAATATTTTTCAACCAAAAAATAGTTATAAGTAAAAAATAAATAATTGTTAGTAGAGAGTAGAGTGACAAATGATACGTAAAATATGAAATATAAAAATGAAAAATGGTTAGAAGTAAAAAAAGAAGAAAAAAAAAGTGTACGTAAAGGATGAAAGAGTTTGTTTAAAGAATCCAAAAGACTAAATTATAACTAACCTCCAATTATTTCATAAATATAGAGAAAAAATACTGATTGCATGAATGTAATATTTATAGGATGAGAATGACAAGAATGACTTAGAGAATGTATAATGTATAACAGCTAGGGCTTTAGGGTATGAAAAAGAATTAAAGAAAGAGTGCACAAGAATAATCTTCTTTATTTTTCTTTTTCTAAATCATAAATCATGAAATTTTTTATTTTTAAATTATTTTTTAAACTTAAAAATTCTCAAATTCAGTATGGAAACAACCAAATCAAATTATTTGATTTATTTATAGGGAAACAACCAAATCAGTTTTTCAAATTAATTATTAGAAAACAAAATCAATCAAACAAAACAATTTAAACATATTTGAATTGATTTTTGTTTAATTTATTTTAAGGCAGGAAGGATTTTAGGTAGAGATTTTAGAAGATGGACAAATAAATTGGAAGGTCAACAAGCTGTGTTTCTATATTTATTTTTAGGAAATGATCATCCTTTAGGCAATGATCTTAAGAGATGGACCTGAAGTTTTTTTTTTTTTTTTTTTTATTCAAAAATTTTGTGAGACATATGAATAGTTGATTGTTTTTTTAAATTAGAAAAATAAGAAATTGAGAGTGGGCATGTGGAGATCTTAGAAGCTTTCTCATTAAAAACTCTCTTTTATTTATATATTATATCAGTAGATAGATAGATGTCTTATTATGATATTGATTATATTTAAATTAAAATTTATTGTAATATTAGTTATGACCTTTTATAGTTTTTATTTAGATTAAAGAGTAGTGCTATTTACCCCTACTTCTTTTCTTTCTTTCTTTTTTTTTCTGAAGACCCTCTACAAGGAAATTTTATTTCCACACATCTATGTACCTCATTGGATACACTTAATAAAATTTTATTTTAATGACAATTATACTCTAAAGGAAAATGACTATAATGAACATTAAAATACACCTTTAATATTATATTTCAATTTTCTCTATACATATCTTTAAAATTTTAAATAAAAAAAATTAAAAAAAAAGAAGAAGAAGAAGAAGAAGATTAAAATGTAAAAAATTTAAAAAAAAAAAAAAAAACCCTAATTTAAAATGCAAAAGATGACTAGTCTTGTTGTTGTGTCAAGAATCAAAAATTACACTGCAGCTAAAACCCAGATTATTGTACCCCAAAAATCTCTTTCAAATTTCTTTCTTGTTTTTCTTCACCTACGCTGTGTGGTGGTTACAGCTACTATTTTTTTCTTTTCACTTTTTGTTTTGGTAAACCAAGTTATCCTACTTGAACACTCTGATCTTTGAACAAGGAAGGCTCATCATGCAGTGATGATTGACACCAAAAACATATATAGTATTTATATTGCTTACAAATACCACGCAACGATCATTCACATGATCTAGAATTCTTCTGGTAGGTTTTGTTTGGTAATTTAATATTTTAGTTTTAAAGTCAAAAAATATTAAAAAATTCAAAAAGTCAATTACTTATATCAAAAAGTCAAAAATTTCATTTTCTCTCTACTTTGTGCACATTTTTTCGTAAAAAACTAAAAAGTCATCACAAACATACTAATTTTTTTAACCTTATATTTTAGTCAAAAAACTAAAAAATTACTAAAATAGCATGTTCTCAAACAACGCCTAAGAGTGATTTTAAACTATATGGATTTCATAAGAATGGAGGGATTTCATTGTTTCTTCCATGGATCATTTTCATACACCAGCGTGTGGAAGAGGGATTTCAACCGAATGGGTAAAGGTGTGTGGAATAAGGGTTTAAATGGTGTGTGTACAAGGATATAGTTAGGATATAATTGAAACATAAAATGTGTGGAATGAGAAGAATAATCAATAACTAAATTAATAAGTATGTACATTGAGAAATGATGTGTACTGAGATAAATAGGTGTGTGGAAATATAATTTCGTCCCCCACATCTTTTATTTTATTTAATTCCAATTTTGTCCAAATATAAAATTCTATTTTTATCCACATCTCTAACTTTCTAACCCTAATTTTTCAAACCCTAACCATGATCCCACTAACCATCCCCATCACCCCAACACCGGTTGCCCCCCCCTTTCTGACCAGCAAGCTCCACTGCCATCACCAATATCACCTCTAGCCACTAACATGTACACCTCCACCCTTACTCACAAACCACTAGCAAGACATGTCTCACAACCGTAGTTATTTCTCGTCACCACCGTAATCTCAATTAATATCCTGCAAAGGAAGCTCGACTATGCTCAAACAAAACATACCCGAGATGCCAAGAAACAAAACAGGTCAATATACAAGTATACTGGTACGAGTACAAGATGTGACACCCACGTGTCCACGTGACACCAACAAAAATATATTTAATTCTTGTTACAGGATAAGACAAGTAATTCCATCCGTACCGAGACGAATGGATAGTTTCCTGAGATACAGTGGCATTTAGTTTTTTGCCTGTACACAACTAAATATAAATTAAGTATACAAAAAAAAAATACACAAAATAAAAATATAAATATAAATATAGTGGGTTAGCCCTGCATAAAAAGTTAGTAAGACCTACCATTCTACAAAAATAAAGTTAAGATAATTTAATCATAAGGAAATTACTGAGGAAGTATAAAAACGCACTATTTCATACCTAAATCATTCGAGTTGACCAAAACTCAAAGAATAAAAGTTATACAGAATCCAATTTCCTAAAAGGCTTTGCAAACGAAGTTAGTAGAAACTAAACAGGTTGAGAGAAAAACTTGATATAAGAACCTAAACGGAATTCAACTAAAAAATCTGAAGCTGAAAATGAAAAGAAACTGCCCTAAGATAATTTTTTTCGGAAAAGTTCAAAACATAAAAAGTATTCAGAATAATGTTTTACTTCAATTTACTTGAAATCAATAAAAATGAGCTCGTTTCGTGGGTTAAAACAATATCTAAAACCTGCATTGCTAAAATGAATAAAAACTATTGTAACCAAGATAATCCGATTACAAGTTCTAATCGATCTGTTTAGTAAAGTTAAAATACAAAAGTTTTCTAGAATTACGTATACATACCTCTGTCTAAATTTCGTAATTTGTCAAGGTCATTTACTATTTTCCAAAATGTATAAATCAATATAATTCAAACTATACCAATAAGTTCATATTTAATTCTTTGTAATTTAACTCCACCACTTTGGCCCTTCACTTCCAGCCTACACATATATTTCATGTGTCTCCCGTATACCTAACACTGCTCCGAAGCCAAACTTGCACGAGGATATCGTCCCGAGTTTGACCCATACTCCCCGGATGGTTAGCATATATGTACGCACATAAATCAAAACACTCGTCTACTCCTGAGAATGTGTAGACACCCCATTTTTGACCGACCTTAAGACTCAGACATCACTGATTGAGCGCTTGGTGATGTTGCATTTTGTGCTCGTCCAGAAGTTTCAGAGTCGCGGCCGCGAGCCTGGCCTCCGGACTTCCGGGCTCTTTTTGTACCTTGCCTCGGTTTGCGAACCAGGCTCGGTTTTCTCTGTTTTTCTTCCTGAGGGGAGGGAGAGGTCCCGTAGACCATCTCTCAATGGCCGTAAGCTACATTTCGTGGCCGTAGGCCATTTTGCCCATTTCGGAGCCCGGTTCCCGGTTTTCGGAGCCGTCAGGCCGTGTGCCTCGGTTCGGGACCGTCTAACCATCTCCGATTCCTCCGGTTTTTGGCATACATCTTATTTACTCCCTTTCGAGGGACACTGGGGTCTTAAATACCCACTTCGTGGTCGAATGCCACTTTCGGTACTTAACAGCCTGTTTTCGGGGCCCCGAACTGCGTGTTTTGGCCCCCGAGCATTCGTTTCACATCGGTTTGGGTTCATTTTGGTGGAGGCCTTATTTTCATGGTTAGGAAGCTTGTAGGAGGGTGGAAGGCAAGCAATTGTTCTGACAACCAACTTTTTGTTTGGTCAAAAGTGGTTCAGCATGAATCCGGGAAGGAGAAAAGTCTGCGCGGCTTCACCGAAACGGGCGTAACTCTTTGCACAAGAGGAATTAAAATATGAGGCCACTATCATTGGAAAGCTTACTTCCGGGGCTTCATTTTGCACTCAAGAATCTCCTAAGTCCAAATCCGGGGGGAGGAGATATGGTTGGTTGAAGTCCGTTTGGACCGAATCTGCGCGGCTTTACGGAAACTGGCATAACTTTTTCTACAGGAGGAATTTTAATGCAAGGTTTGCGACATTGGAAAGCTAACTTCTGGGGCTTCATCTTAGGGGGTCACCGGCCACTTTTCTCATGTTGACCTGGCCGACCGGCCACCTTTTCTAGCCGGCCGGCCACTTACCCAAAAAAGTGACTTTTTTGCCCCTTTAAGCTGGCCGGCCATTTTCCTCTCCCTCAGTGTATTCCAGCTGTGCCAGCTGGTTGCCAATTGGACCATCCTCCATACACGTGTATAGAGGATTAGAGAGGTCCTTTAGATATTTTCATGCCTCTCCTCTATAAAGGAGAGGCTTGGCTTCTTGTATGGGGGTTAGAGATTTTTTTAGACACATTTGAGAGAGAGATAGACCTTTCACATCCCATTTCTCTCCATTTCCAAGCTCCAAAGTCATTTTCCTTGCACCATTTCTACATCAACCCCTAGCACAAGACCCCCACACTCCATTCCAACACTTGGAGGCTGATTTCCAGAGATCAAAGGTGCTGCAACTCAAGCCAAGAGGTAGAAAAGAAGTGGTCTTCAAGGGTAAGTGTGAATCTCCCTCTTTTGAGCTCATTTTTGCCTCATTTCTTAGCCCTATTTTCTTACTGTTTTGGGCTCCGACCCTAACTGAAACTAGGCCTTTTTTGAGCCATTCTTCATGTTTGTTTAAGGGCTCAACCCTGTTTGAGCCCTCTATTTGGTACTTGCTTCAATATCATCTTGTATGCTATTATTTTGCATGAAATTTCTAGCCTATGTGTGATCTGTTTTCGAGCATAATGTAAACTGTGAGTGGGTCTATTTTGAGCCCCTCTTCAACGTTAAAGAAGGGCTCAACCCTGTTTAGGCCCCCTGTCTTGCACTTACTTCATAATCTCTCCTATTTACCGTAAATTTGCATGATTTGTTTGGCCTATGTGTGATCTGTTTTGGAGCATTTCATGAACTGATATTGTGCTTATTTTGAGCCCCTCTTCAACATTGAAGAAGGGCTCAACACTGTTTTCATACTCCAGGTGTCACTTGCTTTGAATCCATGTTTTACCCCTGTTTTTGCATGCTTTGCTAGCCCATTTTGCTTCTGTTTTTGGACCATGATCAGAGCTGAAAGTAGTCATTTTTTGACCTTCTTAACATGTTTCATTAAGGGTCCTTGTTGGTTTGATGAATGTTTGGGGTACCTCATGTTATAGCCTTTGTTAGCTTCAATCTTGCATGGCATTTCTAGCATGTTTTCATACTGTTCTTGGGGTTGTCATCTACTGTAAATGTGCATATTTTTGGCCCCTCTTCAGTGTTGTAGAAGGGTATTTTTCCATTTGGGCTTTGCATCTACCACTTGTTTCATAGCCCCTCTCTTGGCCTCTATTTTTGCATACCATTGTTGCCCTATCTATGCTTGCTGTTTAGCCCTTTTTATGACTGAAAAACACTTTTCTTGGGGCTGCCTTGCTACTGTATTTTCATTCCATGTCCATATTGTGCATGCATTGCATAGCTATAGGCCATTTCGGGTGCCTAAATTCGCATTTCGGGACCATTCCTCGCATTTGGTGTCATTTCGCCATCTTTCGGGAATGTTTTTCCCGTAATTTCAGTACTGAAATTCATTTGCATGTTTGCATATCCTATTCCATGCCATTTCATGCCTTAGGGCCATTGCCTCGGTTTGCGTGCCCGTGTGCACGCATTTCGAGGCACTTCATTTTCATCCATTGGCCTCTTGTGTGAGTGTGGCTGAGGCTCTCTCATGTTAGTGTAAGCCCATATTGCATTTGGAGTGCCATTCCATGCTTTAGGATCATTGCCTCGGTT
This sequence comes from Camellia granthamiana, assembly GCA_036172215.1. Taxonomy (NCBI): domain Eukaryota; kingdom Viridiplantae; phylum Streptophyta; class Magnoliopsida; order Ericales; family Theaceae; genus Camellia; species Camellia granthamiana. The sequence continues at coordinate 77,006,165 of CM069908.1, read as the reverse complement.
TGCGTGCCCGCGTGCACGCATTTCGAGGCACTTCATTTTCATCTATCGGCCTCTTATGTGAGTGTGGCTGAGGTCCACTCATGTTAGTGTAAGCCCATATCATATTTCCATGCCATTGCATTGCGTATGCCATTGCCTCGGTTGCGTGCCTGTGTGCACGCATTTCGAGGCACTTCATTTTCATCCATCGGCCTCTTATGTGAGTGTGGCTGAGGTCCACTCGTGTTAGTGTAAGTCCAATTTGCATTGCGTATTGCCATTTCATGCCTTAGGATCATTGCCTCGGTTTGCGTGCCCGCGTGCACGCATTTCGAGGCATCTCATTTTCATAGCATTGTGTATGTTAGGATTGTATATTAGCTGCATTTCATGCATATTGCATCGTGTTCGGAATAGGAGTTAGCCCGGGCACGGGAAATGAGGCACGTTTCGCACCCCGAGTGACGGAACGGGTCTCAATTCCCAACTCACCGACACTCCGGATTACCCGTGATGGAGTTAGGTTTTGTTGTAGTATTCATATGCATTCATCCTATATTGAGTTATGCAATTCGGTTCCTCGGCCATCATGCATCGATATGCGTGATTGGTGACACGAGGATCGAGGCATGCATATATTTGTGAAATACATTGCTATGCCCCTTTCCTGCTCTCTGTTGCAACAAAATGAAGAACCAGCAACTTTTCGGAGCTTGGCATGCATTTCGAGAAACATTGCAAACAGAGGCTAATTGGGGCATCCCAGTGGATTTCCGCGCCAGAGCAGCCCAAACATGCATCATTCCATCATCCGGAGCAGAACCAAGGCAGTCCCTGGCTTGCATGCCAGTTTTACTTTTCTTAGTTAAATTGTTAATTAATTAGGGATTTGTACATTATTCGGACTGTAATATTTGGACTATATTTTTCTTTCATTTGGGACTGTATATTTATTCGGACCCTCTGTGCGAGGGCATAATTGTAATAAGTGTGGGTGAGTGTGATGTATGTCTTCCAACCCCACGTCTTTCTTCCCTTTTATTTACCCGCTTATGATGGTTAGATATAGGGCATATTTCAATTGGCATACAGTACGACAGCATGTTTGCATCATTCATCTGTTTTGCATGCACCGGGCTCGGCGCATCATACAAACTGCATTTGTATTTCAATTCCAAATTGAATACGTGTTAGTTGTAGCATTCCATATGCCATGTTTAGGATAGCCGAGCCTGTTATAGTTTGCATATTTGCATGTGTTGCATTAGGCATTTCTGTATACTTAGGATCATGCATGATTTCTAATGAGCTTCTGTTTTGGCTTGGAGTACTCGGTGAGTTTTATGCTTTAGCATCCTTGCATGCGTGTGAGTGACTGCCATGAATAGCATGCTTGCCATGAGGCTATTTGCTTATGTGATATAACTGCCTTGAATGCCAGTGGGTGGAGGTTGAGTTATTTGGATTGGAACAATACATTGACTGTTTGTTTTAAGCCCACTAGATAGTGGCAAAATCACTGTTTTCTAAGCTCACCTGAGGGTGGCAAATCCACGTCTTAGCCTACCTGCGAGTAGCACCATCAAGCCATTTTCAAACAAACAAACATGAAATATTTTGTTCCAATACAGACGACCCGGTCTATACTTGTATGCTGTGCGCATCACATAGTAACCTAGGCTAATAACCGGAATAAGAACACACAATGTTTTCAAAAACAGATATCATGGTTAGTAGAGGCCGGTCTTTGACCGGGCGAGCGGGGGTGCTCACGAAGTGACCTTCCCCAATCGTACCCAAGTTCCCGAGCCGAGGCAACTTTGGTGATGACGGACACGTGGCCTTTGGCACTGAGTCAGGGTTTCCTAAATTTCCCATTAAAAAATATTTAGGTGGCGACTCTGTATCTGGCAAAGCAGTCCATGTTTGGCACTTCTTTCAAAAAATCTGTTTTCAAAACGATTTGCCGGATTTGGACTCTTTGGTTCAAGATTTAGAACCGTGACATTTGAGTCCTTCGAACTGTAGTAGACCCAATATCGAACCAGAACTCGGGGGGGACTCGCACTCCTTCCCCCGGGATGCGTTCGGGGGACGTCTACAGAATGAGGCAACAATATATATATACACAATCCCTCATCTACTTATGAGAACAAATATAACAATGTCAAACCTAAGGCATTCAAATAAATCTAATAATCCTCACTTTTTTTTATATATATACACTATTTCTCACCAAAACTCAAATAAAACAACAATCCCATGGAGTCGTGATGGAGTATTCGAAATTTATCTATGGGTGTAAGTTTATTTTAATTTTATATATTCATGAGTGTGATTACAACCATAAAATAAATCCATATAAAAATCCTAAACCTTGTATATACAATTAATCAAAATAATTAAAATCAATCCATCATTTTCATGTAAATACAATATCAAACTAACATCAAATAAATAAAAATAAATAAATAATAACAACAAAATAAATATAAATCAAGAAAAATAGATTTTACACTCACAATATTTTTTTAAAGATTAAAGAATCACTTAAAAAATTAATGAAACCACTAAAATAAAATCCTAACCCTTTCTTTTCAACACCTCTCTCTCCCGCCGTCTCTCCTTCGGCTTCTTTGATGGTTAATCACAGAGTCTCTCTTGGCTTTCTTGGCTGTCTTTCTTTCTTTTCTTTTCTTAGTGACAAAAGCCTTTATTGCTTTTAACCTAATTGATAATATATTATATTTTACAAATACGATATAAATACAACATATATAAATATGCTATATAAGATCAATATATATAATACTTTATATATATATAAATATTCAGATTAACTGTATATAATTAAATATCATATTAAATTAATTAAATACCACATTAAATTATCATGTATCCACACAATTAATAAATCCAAAAAAATTAAAATAATAAATAATAAATAATGACTTTAAAAAATTAGCATCGCTACACCGACGATTATGTTAGTATACTGATCGGCCATAATGAAGTATGCAAATTGTATTTAAAAGAGGGTTATCGAGTTACCTCTTGCATGCCTTTAGTGCTTTACTTGTTAACCCTTTTATAGTTAATTGGCTTAAATCTTGTTCGTCTGTTTATCTTTTAATCAAAGGGTTTTACCTTTGTTTAGCAACGACCAATCCAATTGCCAAGTTGCTTACTTCCTTGATCATTGGATCCTTACTGTATGGATGCCTAAGATCACGTCAGATGTTAGTGGCCAACTTGCTGGGCACCATAATGTGAGATGATTTTGATCGGACGGTATTACTTTTTGCTAGGCCTAGCCTACATCTCTGAATTTCCTGACATGTATTCTCATTTGTTGGATTAATTGAAGCTCAATCCGACGATTCTCCTTCCCCTGCAAATCCTTCTTCTAGAAAGATATCTTTATGTTTAATTGTCTCTCATGTGCCTGAGTTTGGACTAACATGTTGCTAGCTGTCCTTCATGGGCTTAAGAAATTACTTTGGGCTCTTCCCTCTTTTTGGGCTGATGTCATGGATTTGGGCCTGGCTCATATTTTTTCCCTCCACAACCCCAAACAAAAGTTTTAGAGATTTTTGTTTTCCTAAAATAGTTATACAAACTGACATATGGGAACCTTGTGCTTTAAAATAATCCTAAGGATCCTGTGCCTTCAAGACCACACATGACACATGATGTCGAAAGATGTTAAAAAGAAAAAGAACAAAAAAAAGAGACAGAAGAAAGAAGTTGAGGTTAAAAAGAGAGCGTTGATATATGATAGGGTCTCAAAAAGTTCTTACTAGTTTGAGAGAAAGAGAGTGGGGTGGTTTGTCAATTTTGTGACAATGGGCAGAGTTTTGAAATTTAAAGTTCGAAAGTTAGAGTTAAAGCATTCGGTCAGTGTGGAGTCGCTGCGACTAAGCTTTGACATTGTTGAGTCTCCCTAAATCAATGGAAGAGAGGTTTATTTATAGAGAAAAGTTAGGGATCATGAAAAAACTTTCATGAAAATGATCATGAAAGATTTATGACTCTTGGATTACCTTGATTAGTGTGTAGTGCTTTATTTTAAGTGTAATCCAAGGGTCATAAATATTTCATGATCATTTTCATGAAATTTTTTTTATGATACCTAGCATTGCTCTTATTTATAAGCAAATCATTGCCAACTCATGCAACTGTAGATGCATAGCACTTCTCCAAATGTGTAAATCGTCCATAACTCAACCGTAGATACACATCTATAGACAGGAGACTTCATAGAGCCAGTTACTCGTTCCTAGTCCGGCTAAACAGAATTGGGGCTTGTTGTTCAAAGGATGCAAAGGACTTAGGCTTCAAAGGGTCATTTGTGTACCCGAAAGTGGTTTAGTGCTTCCAAATTGGGCTCGACATCATCCATGTGAATCCATTATCAGATTATTGATAATTGACAAATCAGATTTGGAAACTAGTCAAAATGGCTTTTTTGGTCAAATGGACATCATATTCAATGTATAATGAGTCGTTTGGAGTTAAGTAGTTTTTTCGTCCAATTGATTTGAACTGCAAAAGGTCCCCATGCATCATTTGCCAATTCCATGCAAAAAAGCAAACTCTCAAAATGTGACCCTGTCGGTTATAGTACCAGAGACATGGGTTAGGTGGTTTAGGCTGTATCAGGCCTTGGGAAAGACTATTCCTAGAGAGAGAGAGAGAACATCTCTTCCTAGAGGTGGGGTAAACCCTAAGGCCCCGTTTATTTTCAGAGGTAGAATGGAGGGGTTTCATAATGAGAAATTGATAGTGATGGGATTAAGTAAAATTGTATTTGTTTTGATGATAGTTATTAATGTAAGAATTGTTAAATTATTTTTATATAAAATAATAAAACAAATAAAAAAATATAAAAAATTAAAAATTAATATTTTTAAAAAAATTCCCAATATATAAAAAATAAAAATAATAAAAAAATTTCTAATCCCCTCATTATTTTTCTAATACCATCTTCACATCTTCCATCCTAATCCCCTTTCCAACCTCCATCTATATCCCCTCCTCCATCCTAATTCCTTTCCCAACTCTACAAACAAATACAACACTAAATAACCCCACATCCATCCTAATCCCCTCCCATCCATTACATCCCAAAACAAACGAACCCGTGACCTCTAACCACTGTCGGCTAGCTAGCTTCCTCCCCTAACTGCCCTGATCATTTCCTCACCAGTAGCCACCATCATCACCCAACCAACCAACCAACCACTACTGTCATTGCAAACCACACCGCAAGCGATTACCACCATCATCGGAATATCAAGACAAACTGTGAGACAGAGAGAGAGAGGATTGTTGTCATTTGGAATACTAGATTCGAGCAGTTAACTATTATTCAAATGTAGTTGTTTGAATCAATGGTCCTTGTTCAATCTTAAAGATCTGAATCGAAGGCTATTGTTCGATTCTAAAGTGGCAAACTGCTAGTCACAATCTGCAAAACCAAACTTCTCTCTCATTCTCATTGGATCAACAATTATGGGTGGTAGCATTGAGTGGTCAGGGAAGGTAAAGAAGGGGGTAAGGGTAGCCGTGATGCTAGCAATTGGTGGACAATGGCAAGGATGCACTTAAAAAAATGAAGTTTCAAAAATCAAAATATAGAGATAAAATTATTTCTTAAGAATCAAATATTTTTATTATAAAAAGTGTCATTATTATATTTTTAGCAACATAAATTAGATATTAGTGATAAATTTTATCTTTTTGGGACCAAATTTGTTGTCTTAAAAAAAAAAACATTTTTTAAACTAAATTATTTTGTCTCTAAAAGTGTATTTATTAGTAATATTTTTAAAATTTGTCGCTAAAAATCTTATTTTTTACTTTTCAGGACGACCTTTTAATGACTACTCTCACAACGATATAAATTGGTCCCTAAATATCTTTTATAACAAAATTTTCACACTAAAAAATCTAGTTTTCAAAATTCTTATATGTTATAGTAAAATGTTATAATGGTTGGAGTGATAAATTCCATTTTAGAATTTTGTTTAAAAGTATAATTTTATTAAGAGATAAAATTATAATTAAAAAATGCACGAAGTGTGTGAATTAAGGATTTTTCATACGTGTAAATAGATGCTCCAAACTTCACTTCACAAAATTTAAGAAATAAGGAACCTTAGTTATGAAGACACTTGCACATGGGCTTGATCCAATATGGTTTTAGTAAATTTTCCTTGGAAGTCTTTAATTTAAAAATACTATGAATATATATAATTAGTTATATATGACTACATCGTATAGTTGAAATTAGATCTGTCAATGTATCAAATTTGATCCGAGTCCAATTAATCCGAATTCATTAAGAAAAATTTGATCCGATAATCCGACTAAACTCGAACCCGATTAATCCAATTATTAACAGTTTGGTTTCAGATAAATCCTATCCGATTAGTTCTTTTTTTAAATCAAGTGGCCTTTTAAAACAACTTCTTTTTTCCCTTTTTTTAAATGCTTGAATTGCACCACTGTATGTGATCATGCAATAGACTTGATTATTTCTCACCAACTTTCTTATTCTTTTATATTTTATTTTATTTTATGTTTTTTTCACATTCTCTTCCGATTCTGTGTTTTTTCATATTTATAATTATTATTAATTCTCTCTCACCTTATCTCATTGTATGTCTTTTTTAGTTAATTCTTTCTCAGATCTCTTTATACACCACTAGCACTGCACCATCTTCCCGTGAAACACATAATTCCGTACTACGAACATACGTTCAAGGGTACATTACACTTACCTACCCGAGGTTTCTGATAATTATAAAGCCCTTCCTTATAATTTTAATAATTATATTAACTTCTCTTATTTTTGAAACTATTATCAAGAGTACCCCATTAATTCTATTAAGTTCATACAAATGGCGTTAGTTAAATGTGAAAATAACCATATTACCGTTTGATTTGCTTATGAAAAAAACAAAAATATCCATAAACCAACTCATTCATTATCAACATGGGTAATTATACTTACCTCCCCTAAGGTTTGTATATATATTATCAAACCCATACATATTTTAGCATTACTTAATAAAATTCTTAAATAAAGGTAGACGATTTCAGTCTAGAGGCTATCATTATAATGGTAGAGGTATAAAATAGGTGAAATATTTCTCAAAAGGAAACCGTGCATGCATGTACCCACTTGGATCTAGGTGGTCAATGTTTCTACATTTGAATTGAGGAAAGAGATGGAGAACGGTGGATGGATACCAGTAGTGAAGCAAAGGAAAAGGAGTGAAGTATGGAGTAAGGAGGGCAGTAAGGGTTTAATCTCTATTTTTGTGGATAACATCCCTTTCACTATGGATCCGAAATCATTGTTTCATCTATTCACCAAGTTTGGTATAGTGAATGATGTTTTTATACCTAAAAAGAGAAGAAAAACTACCAATACTCGATTTGGTTTTGTTAGATTTGATTGCTCAGTAGCGGCAAACGTGGTTGTCCAGAAAGCCGATGGTTTTTGGGTGGCAGATAGGGAACTTAAAGTCAAAATAGCATAGTATGGCCAAATTGAAAATAGATTATTGAGAAGAAATTAGTTTGGAAGGAGTAACTGTGATAAGGTCGCTCAAGAAAGGTATGATCGGGATCAATTTGGTTCTCAAAGATCATTTGCTGATGTGGTAAAAGCAGACACTAAGGTACCAGTGGGTAATGAAGAATATACGATTCAGGTAAATGAAGAAGGGCATGGCTGGTTGTATGATAGTGTGTTGTTAAAGTTCAAATATGAGTTTTCGATGTAGGATATCGTGATGGTGCTAAAAGAGAAAGGATTGGGGCATGTGTTGGTTAGAAATGGGGGTGGTAGGACTGCTATATTGACTTTCTCATCAAAAGAGGATATGTTGTCATAGTTTTTATCGATCAAAGAATGGTTCAAGGAATGTTGCGAATCTGTCAATCTTTGGAACGAGGAGTATATGTAGAGCAAGAGAGGTGTCTGTGGCTCAGGTGTTATGGTGTCCCTCTGAATATGTGGAATAGAAATACTTTTAATATGATTAGCAGTATATGGGGCAGTGTTCTTAGTTTGGATGGGAATATCAGTCAACCACAGTCCTTTAGTCATAGAAGAATTCGAGTTGCAACGTACTGTATGGAGTTTATAAATCAAACTATAAAGTTGGAATGCAAAGGTCGATTTCATTCAGTCTTGGTCTACGAAGAACAACCACATATTCTAGTTGACAGTGATAGCATTATGTCCAGTGAGGTGAGGGAGGATTGGAACTCAAACGAGGTTGTTCAGCCTCAACTTGTTGAGGTAGATGCTGGTGATCAACCTAATGTTACTTTGGCCGTGAAAGATGAAATAGTGATGATGTTCTAGCAAACAAACAGGTAGACACAGTGGTAGAGGAGATTGAAAGTGGCGTGGGGGACAACTTGGTGGTTGAGGAGCGTACGGAGATGAAAGTGGCAGAGGGCAGCCTAGAGGATAATGATGATAATCCAAGTGTTGATGAGCAGATAGCTACACCCGATTTTGTTTAGTGTCTAGATGGGTTGGCTGGACATAGGCCTGATATTAGCTTAGAAGTTAACTTGGGCCATATTCACAACCTAGTGGAGAATAACAGTTTAGGTGTTGTGGTGAGAGGCCCAAATTCAAACCCCAATATTAATCCTAATTGGGCAAATACAAGGCCCGGTTTGTGTAAGGGGCAAACAAAACACAATGGTTTTAATGGCAGCATTCCTAATAGACTGAAGTCAAAAAAGAAAGGTAAGATTCTCTTGTGCAACTAAATCCCTCACTGAGGTTTCTGGGTATTCATATCTTGCTCGTATGTATAGTCATAAAGGCGCATCATCAAGCAAGCTTACTCCTAAATGTGCTATTTTTCAAGCTAATGCTGCTGCTATTGCTATGTCTCTTTCTACTTCAACTGAAGGTAGTTCTGGTAAATTGAATCACATTCTTAGTGAGGCACAAGCGAACATACAGTTGGGAAAATCTTGGGTATTAATTACAAAAGTAAAGAGTCTGAAGCTCTGGAAAAGATGGTGGATCTAGAGTTAGTTGACAGAGCAAAAAGGAAGGAGAAGAGAAAAGAATAGGGGTTTGGTATTTATCTGGGGCTGAATTATGGTGTTATAATTGTTTAATTGTGAAGTTGATGTCTTGGAATGTTAGAAGATTGGGAAAGTTAGAGAAGAGGAGAAGGATTAGGAAGCTCATTTATGAAAGATAGGCTGATATTGTGCTTCTTCAAGAGACAAAGAAGGTTTCTATTTCGGAGAATGGGGTAAGAGCTTTGTGGGGAAAGAGAAACATGGATTTTATGGTGGTGGGTTCTGATGGATGTGCTGGGGGTCTTCTTTGCATATGGGACCTAGATGTTTTTAGAATGGTGGATTGCTGTTGTAACAGAAGATTTATTCTTATATCAGGTAAATTGCTAAATTCATTTGATTGTACTATTTTGAATGTTTATGCACCAAATGAGGTAAGTAGTAGAGGTCATTTTTGGGACACCTTACTCAAACTAAAATTTGAGTTCCCAAAGCCATGGCGTTTGGAAGGAGACTTAAATGAGATTAGAAATATTGTGAGAGGGTGGGTTGTTCCAGAAGAGATAATGGGATAATGGATTTAAACTCTTTCATTGAGAGTTGTGAGTTGAATGATTTGCCTCTGTTAGGCAGGAAGTTCACATGGTGTAATGCTCAAGATTGGGAAAAATGGAGTAAAATAGATAGATTTTTGCTTAATCTGGAATGGCTACTGAAGTTTAATTTCAAAGAGTGGGGTCTTCCTAGGTTGTTTTCTGATCATTGTCCTATATTGCTAATGGATGATGAGAGGGACTGAGGACCTAAGCATTTTAGGTTTATGAATGCTTAGTCTAGTCATCCAAGCTTTTCCTCATTTGTGGCAAAGGTTTGGTATGAATCTAGGATTATTGGGAAAGCAAGACATGTGTTGTTCCAGAAGCTAAAAATGTTAAAGGTGGAGCTGAAAAAATGAAATTTTGAAGTTTTTGGAAATTTAGCAACGAAACTCAAAAAGGCTGAGGAGGAGTTGGTAGAGCTAGACATCTTGGCTGAAAATAGAGTTCTGGTTGTGACTGAGAAGGCTAGAAGAAGAGAAGTGATGGGTGAAGTTTGGAAGCTTAGTAAAATGGTAAAATGGCAAAATGGCTATGGCAACAGAAATCTAAAGTAAACTGGACCGTTAATGGGGATAAGAATACGAAGTTCTTTCATATTATGGCTAGCAGCAGAAAGAGTAGAAATTCAATTAATTCCATCACAGTTGAAGGAGATGTGATTGAGGAGCCAGCTAAGTTAAGGTATGAGGTGTTACAACACTTTAAGAGGCTATATTATGAAAGTTGGGCAAGAAGACCAGTTCTGGAAGGTGTTTTTAAATCAGTTCAAGATAGTTCTGCACACCATGATCTTGAAACTGTTTTCTCTGAAGCTGAAGTAACGGCAATGGTCAAGGAGTGCAAGGGCGATAAAGCTCCAGGCCCTAATGGTTTTAATCTTCTATTTTTCCAGAAATGTTGGAAGTTAGTTCATCAAGAGGTATTGTTGTTTTTTAGGGATTTCCGTACTAGTAGCAAGCTTTCTTATGGGATTAACAGTTCCTTTATCACTCTTATTCCTAAGATCGATAATCCCACATTGGGTTGTCAGATTTTAGGCCTATTAGCTTGGTGGGTAGTTTGTACAAGATTCTCTCTAAAGTTTTGGCTCTTAGACTCAAGAGAGTTCTTCTTTTAATTATTGGTGAAACACAATCTGCTTTCTTAGGAGGGGAGAAGTGTTTTGGATGAAGTGTTTTTGCTAATGAAATTGTAGATAAATGGAAAAAATCAAGAAGAAAAGGTGTTATTATTAAACTTGATATTGAGAAAACTTATGATTCTATTAATTGGGAATTCTTGGTATCTATGCTTCATAATTTTGGGTTTGGATCTAAGTGGGTTTCTTGGATGAAGGAATGTATCACTACAACAAGGTTGTCTGTTTTAGTAAATGGCTCACCTACAAAGGAATTTTCACCACAGCAAGGTCTCAGACAAGGTGATTCCTTATGTCCTTTCCTATTCAATATAGTGGCTGAAGGTTTGAATATTTTAATGAACAGAGCTTATGAGAAATGTATTATCAAGGGGGTAAAAGTTGGAGTAAATGAGGTAGTGATTTCACATCTCCAATTTGCGGATGATTCCATAATTTTTTGTGAGGCAGATTTGGATCAAATAGTGTTCACAAAGCGAATACTAAGATGTTTTGAAATTCCTTCTGGCATGAGGATTAATTTCCATAAGAGTGTGGTATATGGAGTTGGAGTGGAGGAGGAAACATTGGTGTCTTATGTTGATATTTTGAATTGCAAGGCCTATGGACTGCCACTTAAATTTTTGGGTTTGTCTTTGGGAGCTAATCTAGGAAGGAAATCTACTTGGAAGCCAGTTCTGGATACAATAAAGTTTAGGTTGACTGGGTGGAAGAGAAGGCTTCTTTCCTTTGTAGGTAGATTAACTTTGATTAAGTTCGTTTTATCTTACCTTCCTATTTATTATCTATCTTTGTTTAGAATGCCTTATGGAGTGGTTAGAGAGATTGAAAGGCTTGAAGCTTCTTTTCTTTGGGGTGGGAATGATTTGAAGATGAAGGTTCATTTGGTGAAATGGACTGAAGTTTCTTATAGTCTAAATCAAGGGGGGCTGGGAATTAGAAGACTTAAGGATGTCAATGCAAGCTTACTTCTTAAATGGTAGTGGAAATTGGAAGTGAAGTAAATGCTCTTTGGAGAAGAATGTTGTGCAACAAGTACATGATTGAGAAGGTTCATTGGCTCCCACCTATAAACTCATCAGCTAGATTTTCTAGAATCTGGGGAGATGTTCTTGCAGTTGCTAGTCATAATCAACCTCTTGTGGAGTTCTTTGTGGAGAAATATCAGATAAAGGCCGGCAATGAGAGTAGAATCAATTTTTGATATGATAAGTGAATTGGAGGCAGGTGCTTTAAAGATGAATTTCCTAGATTATTTAGTTTGACAACTGCAAAGGAAGGCATACTGTCTTATTTTTTTGAGAGGAAATTCAACTCCGGGGAGTGGAACTTTTGTTTCCGTAGGTCATTATATGATTGGGAAAAGACAGAGGTTAACAGGTTAGCTGCAGTGCTATTAGTGACCCCTCCTCTAAGACTGGATGAGGAAGACTGCCCTGTTTGGAATGCGTCTAATGGTGACAAGTTTAAGGTCTCAGATATATATCGGTTTAGTGATTCCCTCTTAGGCCCTTCTCTCCAAATTTGTAAGTTTGTGTGGAATAATGACATTTCCCCCAAAGTCCAATTTTTTGAGAGGTTGGCTTGGAGGAATAAAGTGAAAATAGGGGTCTTCTTACAACATATAGGTGTTCTGAACAGTAATGCTTCTATATTATGTGCTTTTTGCAAAGTTGAAAACGAATCTGCTATTCATGTATTATTACATTGTCCATTTTCATGGCAAGTGTGGTCTAATTTAATGCTTTGCTGGGGGTGTTTATGGGTGGTGCCAAAGACTATTGATGGCTTATTTCATTGGTGGTTAGGTTGAAATCATAAGAAACTAGTTAGGAGATTGTGGAGAGCCTTGCCCTCTATTGTGCTTTGGTCCATTTAGAAGTTAAGGAATGATTGTATTTTTAATAGAGTGCAACCTTGTGGATCTGAGTTAGGTGAGCTTATAAAGATTAGATTTGCTTTATGGGTTAAAGCTTCTTTAAAAGGGAATACGTACTCTATCTTGGATTTAATCATCAATTTGGCTCAGATTAAGGAATGTAGTTGAGAATTGCCATGGATTTAATCAACATTTTGCCTGCTGAGTTGGACTCTAGATTGGTTTATCTAGGGTGTATGGTCTGATATAATCTAGGGACTGATATAATCTGAGGGTTGCTTCTGGATCTACTAGAATCAGAGGGTTGCTGTTTGGTTTGTATCTGATGGGGTCTGGTATGTAGTGGGTGTTGGTCTAGTATTTTGGGTGGTCTAAGGTGACTTGGGCTGCTGTTAGTATTAGGTATCTCTGCTAATTTGTTTCTCTGTTGCTGCTGTCTTTTGTATATCTGTTGATGTATTGTGGCCTCTACTAGCATAAGGTTTTCTCTGTTGTTGATGTTTTTGTATCTGATAGGGTCTAGTATGTAGTGGATGCTGGTTTTGGTATTTTGGGTGGATTAAAAGGGACCTGGGTTGTTGTTAGCATAAGGAGTTTCTGCTATCTTGTTTCTCTGTTACTGCTGTCTTGTGTGTATCTGATGTTATATTGCAGACTCTGTTGCTGTATTGTAGGTATCTGTTGGTCTCTCACCAACAGGTTCTTGGTTTGGTGCTACCATGTGATTGTGCAAGCTACTTAGTGCCAACCTAATTGGGATTGGGTTGTCTCGCTATGATAGCTTTTGCATCATCCCTCCATTTTTTGTTGATTTTTTTTTTCCCTTCATGTAAGGTTATCAATCATCAATAAAGGGTTCTTTAAAATTTGAGAAAATATAAAATAATAATTTTTTATATAGGAATAAATAAGTAATGCAAATTGGTGGGAAAAAAGTAAATCTATTTATTTCAACTTTAAAAAAAATCAAATAATAAATGCATTACTTAAAATGATAAATTTTACGTTATTTATGTAGTGTGGAATAAGTCTTATATTAAATTATTAGGATATTATGTAACATTAATTTTAGAGGAATTTTTTATTTTTAAGTATTTTATCAATGAAAATTGTATATATTTTTTCCATTAAATGATTTAATAATGTCTTAACAATTTAAGAGTTTTATTTAATATTGCATGAAATTTAAGAATTTTATTAAATAATACTAAAATATGTATGGATTTTTGATAATATATATACAAAACTTTAGAGGAGATAAATAAAATTTTCTCATTTGAATAGATAATATAACTAATGAGTAGTTTCGTCATTTTTTGTATTATAACCTATGACATAGCAAATTTTGTTAATTAGCCTAACAATTGGAGAATCTTGATAATAGTTTCAAAAGTAAAAGATGTTAGTATAATTATTAAAATCACATGAGAGGCTCTTACAATTGTCAAAAACCTCAAAAGAGAGGTAAGTGTAATTCATCATATTTCAATTATACTTGTAACAATATAGTAGCCAAGGAAAAAGACACAAAAATCCCATGAATTTATTCAGTTCAAAGTCTCCAAACGGTGAGACCTGGAACTGAAATTCGTGAAGAACCGCGATTGAGAGCCCGAATTGGGCTCCCCCGAATGCCCCGAAACGACGAAACGACGTCGTTTCGTCTTTTTTTTTTTTTTTTTTTTCAATCAGAATTTCAGAGAAGAAGACGAAGAGAAGAAGAAAGAGAGGGGAGGCAAAGGCGGAGGCGGGGGCGGGGGGACGGAGGCCATGCAGGGGGCAAAATGCAAGGGGAAGAAGCAGGGGGCGAACGAAGACGGCGAAGCAGAGGGGGAGGCGGCGATTGAGGCGGGCCTGCGACGATCGGACAGAGGCGACGGCCGGCGGAGACGATCGGACGATCGGCGGAGGCGACGGCCGGCGATGGGGCAGACAGAGACGATCGGACAGATCCCGACGACAACCTGCTCCTCTCTCTCTCTCTCTCGGGGCATTCGGGGGGGCAATTCGGGCAGAAAAACATTTTCCATTCGTGA